>OU343224.1:107251242-107616424 GCA_910596185.1 Chrysanthemum makinoi | reverse complement strand
TGTGTTTAAGTTAGAGATGAGATCATCAAATTGTCGAGATTTATTTTTGCAAAAATTAATTTAAATTATTTTGATTCATTTCTAATAAAATTTAAATATTAAAATCTTGTTGCGTAAATCTGGTTTAAACGCACTTTATTTGTTCTTAGTAAACTTGTTTCACAAGCCACAATTGTTATCATAGGTAGTTGTATAATTTGGTTTTATATTACAGTCACTATAAATGGAACAACATAAAAGATGTTTCTTAAAATTACCTAGTTGAGTCATCCTTTTCCAATAGAAATGCACAGAAAATGTAAAAATTTCCATTCAACTTTGCTAATTCTAGTTACTTACTATTCTAATAGGTGACTGACATGGAAGAGCTAGCTGACCAATTGGTGACAGAAAAGCTTCGCAACTACTGAAATCATCATATACAGTAGATTATTTGGACTCCTTGAGGTCCCTCTCAATCCCATCATAACACAAACAATATGGTGCAAACCTGATTTGAACATTCTGCTCGATTATGGGCTGATTCCTACATCTTAGATAAAATCTCACACCTTAGTGCGATGAAACCTAATCTGATGTGACGGCAACACAAACAAACATCCTTCCACTTCTTCATTTCATTCTAGGCGGCAACCACATAAATCTAACAATTTTGCAACCGGTTTATAAGCAAAATCCGAAAACACCTGTTAAATATCAAGTTCACATCACAGTTGGTCAAATCTATATACACATATTCTCCATTCTCATCTAAGCATGCTTATACAAAGATATATATGGTGTCATATTTACAAGCTGATATTGTGCAAAATTGCGTCCGGATTTTCTACCTCATTTAAATATATCTGGAAATAATAGATAGAAAAGTATACTTGTTAAACGATCAATGTTCCGTTCATATTAAAGAAAAGTAAAATCAACGTTATAAATATCATCTAATGATTAGTAACTGCCAAAGAAAGATATGTACTTCAATTCTGATTAAAATAGAGATGCAATATGTGTTTTAAAACAGCCATAAGAATATTGGATTAGTGATCTCCATTTTTCTTTTTAATTACAACAGATAACTAACATCACAATGTCTCTGCTTTCTAAAATGAACCACCATTGCCTTGCATACTTCCACAAAGAGCTCCATAAACAAACGTTGGGATTTTTAGAACAAGTTAACCATTAATCTCTGATGCGCTTGGCGGATATAGGATCTAGTTAATGCAATTATGTTAAGCATGTATTTAATAAACAAATAATTAATACAATATTAATTAAATAAAGAGATAAAAAGAAACTTGGCTTGCTTGGCAATTGATCTCATTAGCAGACAAAAATATCAAAACCTTAAGTATCTAGATACCTCGAAAGTATCACAAACCCGATGGTATCGATTCACGATTAAAGCGGCTAATTAGAAGCGTAATATTAAACAATCAACAATTTGACTACAGATATTGAATAAAGAAATCACCCAAGGAGACTTGAATGCTTTTTTAGAGAACACAAAACACAGCCATAGAGGCACTATATTCACGATGCTCGAGGATAAAGTCTATCCGATATCATTGATTCGATCCAGAAGATAACTCCGACCGGAAAACCATTATACCACTTTACCACTTCTACATGTCAGCGAGAATTTAGGGCGGACAGTAATCACCACCTAAACACTTGGAACTTAGCAAGTTTAGGAATCAAGTAAACTTAACAAAAACCCTGGACGAGAGAAAAGTTGACTAGGAGTTTGAAGCTTGGATTGGTTTTGGAGACTTTAGGGTATAGATATGCGTACATGTTTGAGAGAATTGTTTGTTTATATAGCAAATAATGACTTCCAACTTGAAACGATGGTTGGTCAACAAGCTTGAAACCCGTAACCCATGCAATCTTTTCCCTCCTTATGCCCGATCGGTAAGTTATCAAGGCCGAGGCAAAACTCAAATCGTCCCATGTCATGTCCCAGCAACCCATAGTTAATTAATGATGGGTCAAGTTACATCATCCTCGGGTATATATTTATTCAAGTTATATAATACGTTCTACCATTATACTTCGTGTTTATCGTGTGTTGCCCATTGGCTTTCACACTTCGTAGTCGTCACGTGTGTTTATAACTCCCTGAATGCGGCTCCCACTTGGGGTGGTGTCGAATGCGCACAAAACTAACGCAGGAAGCGCCCATATGGCGCTCTGCTTTTTTTTTAACTAAAGTGCGAGAGAATAGTTTCGTAAAAAAAGTTTCTCGTTAGCATGGTCATTCAATGTCTTGCTCTAATCATCCTTTGTTATAGATACAGTTAAACCATGGATTATGGATCTTAAATCATTCCATATAGTTTAACCATTTAGAATCTCGTTATAGATTTTAATTAGATATACCAAATGTAATCAAGAATCATGCCGCCCAGGTTTGGCCCGAACAATTATCGATTAAATCGGAGGCGCCATGGTATCTTTGCACATATCAAATTAGATAACAAATCCTTTATTCTACAAACGTGGATCTTTGCTTATCACTCCGAAATATAGCTTTTATAACTACTTGTTGGATGGCGTTTTAGTATACTTACAAAAATGATATCACACATATGAGAACTTGCTTGTATCAAGTCTAAGGATAGAAGATAACAAACCATTTTCAAAAATTTTACTTATGACAAAGGATCAAAAGTAAATGTTTGAAAGTTGGGAATCAATATCTCTAGTGAATACACATGAGTTTGGTGGGAACAATCGAATTCTCGTTAGAAATATAATAACACTCATTTTGCCTTATCATAACAATATTTATATTGTTAACCACAATGGACATATTTAGAATAATAAAAAATATTCAAGGATTAAACATGCAAATATATGATAACAACATTATATGAATGAATAACAAATACCAAGTATCTTTATTTATCATAAAGTAAAATTGTCTTTCAATCCCAATTATCCAAATACTAAGCAGGATGCATGAAACTCATTTAGTAAGTTGAACCTTAATGTTTCCAACATTTTCAACCTTTCTTTAAAAGAAAAACTAAATAGGATAAACTTTTTACTTGTTCCAGGCCATATATGAGTTTGAAATATAAGATCAGTCTTATCTCATATGCTCATACTATTGCAAAATTATAGTATGGAGATGTGCCATATGTGATTTAAAATCAAGCGACATCTTGGCAGGATCTTCTGGTTTCTAAAAGTGTAAAAGTATTCTCATTCATTAATGTGTAATGCAACAATGCTCTATGTTGAGCATAACTAGTTAGCAAATTTATCATAAAAGATGAAATCCTACTACAACCAGTATTAATAATCCTCGGCATCATTTGCTTGCCGGTATGTTTTTTTATAATTAAATAAACATTTATAAAAACAATAATCTAAACACTCTCAATTAGATATTGTTGTTGTCAGTTCATTTTGTTCTTGTACAAAAGCAACAACTAGTCTTATACACACATATAATATATACTGGCGAATCCTTGGTTTAAAAACACAGGTTTCCATCATATGAAATTATTCTAAGTGAAACATATCATTGAAGACTTGCTTGAATATTACCATTTGTGTTAGACTTTATTTTCCATTTGCATTCCATATAAACATCTATTCCAAGGTTGTTTGTTTTGTTCCCTAAATTTTAAAATGAAGTTTCATTCTAAGCAGGATCAATATCTGGCTTAAATAGAATGATATCTTCAACATGTAATTATAGGGAAAAACACAATGCTCCCATTCAATGTCGGATATGCTCAAGAGATATCTTAATTCAATGAATCATATTGTGATTAAATTCAAGATCTGCTCTTAGATACCCGATACAATCCAAACATGGATTGGTTAAATTCGTATATTACATAAAGATTATGTAGATTCATAACCCTTTTGATTACAGTCACCTTGAAGGTAATCATAAAGAAAGAGTTATAACATCTAATTGTCTATTCAACATACAAATCACATGTGTATGACAATTAAATATCTTTATATAATTAATGGGTGTATTATATAAAAAATGTAATCATAGTCAATTGCTTAAGTATGATTAAAACTTATAAAATAAATGTATGCAATAATAATAATAACTTTAGATCCTCGTGAGTCTTTCTTCAAAAAACTCATTCCAACCTCATAGGATTAAGCTGTTAGAAATAACAATCAATCACAAAACTTGATTTGCCTTTTAGGGCGCATCTTATCATTCATAGTACTAAAACATTTATCCAAGTTCAAGATGTGATAATTCTAGTAGTTGGCTGATTTACAACAATCTTCAACTTACATCCCGACAGAATGATACAAAATATAACTCAGTGATGGGGCATCCTTTTCGGTTATGAATGAAGTAATCATTATACTTTGGTCAACATTTTCATGTTTAACCTTAGTATGACATTAATAAGGAGATTTTAGAAGGTTAAGTATTTTGTTCTCAAAAACTTTGAGATATGTATATATATACTCCCATACTTTGTAAGTAGAACAATTCTCTAAATACTAAGTATTTAAACAACAATAAAGCTGCTCATATGGAGAACCACAAAATACATTTTAAGTTCTCATCTCAAGATTTGTTAATAAAATGCTTTATAAGATTTAACAAATTAGAACTTAAATCAAGACATAATGGAATTCCTTCCAACAACTCAAATTAGGGTTTATAGAAAACTCTAATTTAGTATCACTCTTTAACCAAAAATTCTAGCAATAGTTTTGTGTTTAGATCAAGCTAGGAAGAACACCAAAACTACAATCTTCAAGCTAGGAAAATCAAAAATCCAAAAGGGTTTATGATTCAGTAGGTTTGGTAGAGTGACCTCACCTCAAATCCATAATGAATTAGGGTTTTGAGTTATAGGTTGTCTTGAATACCTTCTAGGTTTGAACTCTATTGAGTGTATCCATGACACCACTAATTTTATAACTTTGGATATGTTTTGGAGGTAGAGCAATTAAAGCTATCAGAAACCAAACAATATGAATAAGGTTTGATCAACACATTAGACATACCATAATGAAGTGGTATCCTATGAGTTATAAGAATTGTGAAACTATATGAATTCTACCAGATAACTAATTCTCTTTGAACCAAATACTTGTCCAATTGGGTCAAGAAATTGCATATAAAGTATTTATGAACCAAGTGCACGCAATAATGTATATTCATTGAACAATACAAAAACTTATGTTCGCGTGTTCACAGAAAACGAAGCGTTCAAAAGTTATATGTTCATGTGTTAACAAGAAAGAGAACATTTCAATAATACATTATCGGTGCTTTGAATAATTCAAAGCCTTATGTTTATGTGTTAGAGAGGACATAACACATTTACTATATATAATTTATGTTATAAGACATTGATTAATACAAGGACTTTATAATTATGTCTTAACATGTAAGCATAATTATACTAACACAAGTAATTATGAGCATAAACTATTGAGTTCTATAGTAATTTCAAGTTAATTATATACTTTAGAATTATGATCATTATCATATAACCATAATTATTATTGACTAAAACATGTAATCAAATGTTGAAGTATCTTTCACTATCATGACATTTGAATGTAGTAGGGCAACAAACATCATGCGTGTTCAAAGTCTAGTAGAGTTCTTATTTTACATGTAGTAGGGCATTAAACATCTAGTGTGTTTAAGTCCTAGTAAAATTAATAGTTTCCTTTACCTTCGCGGTCGAGATACCAATAATATTGTTGTTCCTTGCACACACTTTGAGATTTCTCCTTGTGAAAGTACAACATCATATTATAAAACAAACAACGTGATTGATTGTTTCAGCGATATGATAATGTCATAGATATCATAAGTAGTTTAGAACCATAACCTTTAATAAGGAATTGTGGATTATTATTCTATAGATAGCGTTTGAGCGGCGGCAGAGAGCGCGTGTTATCTCATAAAATAAAATGCAATTTTCCTTTAAGCAATGGTTGTTCATATTAGGAAAGTAATGGATTATTTCAAAGCTAGTTTGAAATGATATGGGTGACTAACGGAAATAAATCGTAGCTCCCAAATTGACAACATTACATGAATGATATTTGGTAATAAAATGCTGGCTCCTTGGATTTGTCAACATTGTAAGTGTTACATTTCAATAGAAAGCATATAGCGGTTTACATACTTTCCTATCTTCAATTGCCTACTCTGATGTATGCGGTATTATTGATGAGTATATGAAGTTTTACTTATGTAGACAATGGACTAGCCATTCTTTCATTCAATTAACTTGAATATTTAGCATGCATTCCTCTTCGTCTACATAGCCCAAGGGTAATTAGCACTTTAGGAATAATAAGAGTCCAAGAAGATTACCTAGCAATACTATGCTATTCCTTCCTTACTCTTCGGGTTTAAACTCATACATCGTGACAAGTCACGGGATGTTATTTATTTTGGTAGCTCTAAACACAATGTTTCCGGTTACACAAAATATTCTATCTTTCAATTAACTCTAGACCACGAAAGGGTAATGAAAGATCATATAAGAATTTATCAATTTTGGAATCCTATCTTAGTTTGTCAACTAAGGAGAAAAAATAGGTATAAGTCTCACTCTTCTTACTAGGAAAAGAGACTAAGTTTGTCTTTCAAAGAAAAACAAATTTGTTTTCGAATTATGTTGCAATAACACAATTAATCAGAACATAAAAGTTCAAATCTAGTATTTTTGATAATTACATTCTTAAAAAGAATTAACTGATTAATTACTTATTAAGACTAAGATCCATCTTGCAACCCCTTAATTACCACCATAGGTGCGACCCGGTGTATAAAAAATAGGACAAGAGGTAGCGGCGTTAATTGCATAATGCAACTCTTAGATTTATGAGGCTATTTAAGGGCATTAGTATCAAGTAATAATGTCAAAAGCATGTTTTAGTTCTCATCTTATGCTCTGGTCGAGGAAGTCGACCGAGTTAACTTCGATATAAGACCAAGTATGAGCGATGTAAAAATGACGAGAACCGACCCGTGAAATAATTACCATGGGTTGGAAAGGCCTTTGGAATGCGACGGAGAAGTCAATCAAGTGCGCGTGTTCATAGTTGTATGGCATAGACTTAAAATTAAAATAGGTACACACTAAATGTGGTAAAAGTAAATTGTACAAAGCATAACAACAACTTTAACACTAATTTTAAAACTTTTTAATGACAACGTAGTGATCATCATGGTTCTGATGAGCCGCGGAGGCAAAGAGGACCGGAGTAGCGATGAAGCATAACCTTAGACATCCTTCGGTTGAGGTACGTGCTCACTTCTTTAAACCCCTTTCTAGTTTGTTCTAGTGGGTGAGCCGTACATCCCAAGTGTCCATAGCATCTAGTTTTTAAATTAAAGCGTGATATTGGTCACTTTATTTTACAAAAACAATTTTCAGGGAATCCATGAGTCACTGATAGACATGATATTTAGAAGCGTGTAAATAAAGACCAATATTAATGTTATGGTTACGATATGTATTATTCCATATTGCATACAATTAGGTGTCAAAGCAAGTAATAATGCATATATAGAAATCACAAACATACAAGCATAAACATCAATATAAATAACCACATATTGTTCCGAGTTCTCTTGCGAGTCTTCCCCAAACGGAGAACCATAAGACCGTCACTGGGATCATTACAGATAGCCCCATACATCACTTAGAAAAACAATTGAACGGGTCTTGTGGTAGGAAAAACACATAAAAACATGGCAATCTCAATTAACAAATGAATGCATATATATGTATTTAATCAATATGTAATTCTAATTATCACAATAATTCTAATTAACAATTAATAAATACAAATTAACTTTTAATTCTAATTAGCAAGTAATTATAATTTAACATGTAATTCTTAATTAACAATTTAATTTTAATTATCAAGGTAATTATAATTCACATGTAAATAAATTCTAATTAACAAATTAATTCTAATTATCAATATAATTTTAATTTGTGTGTGACTAGTTATTATTTATTAAAATTGACAAGTATTGCATGTAATTGTCAAAATTAAAATAAAACATAATAACTAAACTATGTTTCATGCAGCCCTTTTAAAACATGTTTATTAATATAGAAGCGTGTAACCCATAATGTAAAGCGAGATGGCTGCGTTGATGCCTTGTTGGGATTTTAGAACAAGTTAACCATTAACCTCCTCTACATTATGGATATAGGATCTAGTTAATGCAATTATGTTAAGCACGTATTTAATAAACAAATAATTAATACAATATTAATTAAATAAAAGATAAACCCTAACCTTGCTTGGCAATTGATCTGTTAGCGGAACAAGAAACCAATCTCGAAACCTTAAGTATCTAAAATAGATACCTCGAAGTATCACACACAAACCCGATCTGGTATCTCGTTCGATTAAAGCGCTAGTGAGAGCGTAATATTAAACCAATCAACAATTTGACTACCTTGAATATTCGAATAAGAAAATCACCCAAGAGACTTGAATGCTTTCGAGAACACAACATACAACCATAGAAGTTGCTTTCTATATTCACCCGATGCCGGATAAAGTCTATCCGATATCATTGATTCAGTCGAGAAGATAACTCCGACCGGAAAACCATTATACCACTTTACCACTTTTGTGTCAGGGGAATTTAGGGCAGGTTCCTTCATGTAATCACCACCTAAACACTTGGAACTTAGCAAGTTTAGGAATCAAGTAAACAACAAAACCCTCAGCGACTTAGAAGAAAGTTGACTAGGAGTTTAGAAAACTTGGATTGGTTTTGGAGAGACTTTAGGGTATAGATATCGTACATGTTTGAGGAGATTGTTTTGTTTATATAAACAAACTGACTTCCAACTTGGAAACAGTAGATTGGTCAACAAGCTTGAAACCCAAGCCAAAGCCCATACAATCTTTTCCACCTTATGCCCGAGTAAGTTATCAAGGCCCAAGGCAAAAACTCAAATAGATCCCATGTCATGTCCAAAACAGCCCATAGTTAGAATTAATGATCGGGTCAAGTTACATCATATCGGGTATATATTTATTCAAGTTATATATTACGTTCTACACGTATACTCGTGTTTATCGTGTGTGCCCCCATCGGCTCACACACTTCTAGTCGTTTACGTGTGTTTATAACACCCACAAACCAACAAAACTCGTATTTGAAAGATGGAGTCTTCACTTTCTTTTTTCGCTCTCTTTTCGCTAATCATGGTATAATAATTCCCTAGTTTGATATTTTTTACTTATTAAGTTTATGGCAGAACATTACTATTTATGTAGATATTATATAACTGTTATTATACTAACGTCTTGACCTTGAGCAGATTGCTAATGTCATTGATGCTAGGCCAAATCCTGGAGAATACAGGCCGGACTCACTTCCAACAAAGAAAAGTCATGATTGTCTTACAAATGAGAAAAAGTTTGAACAAAACAAAGACTTTGAGCCACGACCAAACATCTCAGTATATGAAAATAGCGAGGGTTTAAAAGCCGAGATGTTTGACAAAGATTTTGAACCTAGGCCAAACATTTCCATGTATGATAATGGTGCAAATTTAAATGGTAAGAAGACGTCTCAAGAAGAGTTTGAGCCACGGCCAAACATCTCTGTTTATGATAATGGTGTTGGTTTGAATGGTAAGAAGACACTTGACGACGAGTTTGAACCAAGACCAAATATTTCTGTTTACAATGGCTAAGTTTTTATCATGAAAATGATCCTTTATTAATTACCCATGTCTAGCAATGCAATATGAACTGTGTGTTTAATTTTAAATAAAAAGTTAAATGGCTTGTTTGTCTAAGAATCTTGCTTTTGAATTTGAAGAATTGAACATTCGTTACATATAGTTTCAATAGAATTGTTGGTATACTTGTCGGTAACTTAAATGGAATTTTTTTGGGTGTGAACAAGTATAACTAGTGCAAATCTTGTGCCTTGTTGAGTTTTATTTTAGAAAGTAAAAATATTACATGTGGAGCTCAGCTCTTTTATATGAAACAAACTAGCAGGTCTCGAACAAGGTTCTTCTGTGAATTTTGATACCATATGCCATTGCTACAAAATTCACCATTAATCAAGTGTTCTTTAGATTTCGGTTTTTTCATGATAAGTATGACTCCTATTTATGAATTGAAATAACTAAATCATGGGTGGAAAAAGTTTATAAAAGTTGCAAAATGCATTATGATTTATGAGTAACAAAAATTATCATAATACGTTTTCAAACTCTACCAGAAACCATCGAAACTTCTATAAAAAGAAAGATAACTTCTTCTATGGATCACATGAAACTGATCAATTTAAGCTTATATATTAGGTACGAGTCAAATTATATAGATCACTTTATCATAAGCTTTAACACTAAAACTTAACTAGAACAGCATCAGCAATTTTGGAGACTCAAACTATAGAAAATGGGCCGTGTGCCCATCGAGCACCCTGCACAGTCTCTAACTATGTTTTCGTTTACATCAATTTCAGTCAAGTTTAAGCCAGATAACTATCCTAGGGCAAAAATAAACCTAAGATAGCATATTAAAATAATATATGAATAGAAAACTATACCTGAAATTCAGTTTTATCCTTATAAATCGTTTAATAATATAATGACGTCTATATTGGATGAAGACTGAAAGCAAATAACTTACTTCTTCAGATTTACAGATATGAATAACATACTTTCAAGATTGTTTACGTGGTCTGACGTGACAACACCAGTATAATTATAAAAATACAGTCAGCCAAGTTATATCTATTCATATATATATATTCAATTAAGCTGCTTTCACTTGTCCTCTAATTGATACCTTTCTCCAATTGCATTCTGATTCTTTTTATGAAAAAACATTTTAAATAGAAGAAAGATGCCACTTGACACCTGCAGAAATTTAAAATTAAACTTGAACACTTGATCCATTTGGAAAACTACAGGTGTGATGGTATCTTTCCTATACTACAAGTATTCATTTTTGCCAAATAGACCACATGATTCAATTGGTTATTTTTTCATATTTTAAAAAACTAATGCCAATGGGTTCAAACTTTTATCTTTGATCATGTTTCATTTTTAGTGACCATGATAGTCACTTTTGCCAATGGGTTCAACTTTGTAACTTACAAGCATGTTTATTCTGTTGTACGTTGTAACATACAGATCACATTTCATTCCAAAATAGACACAGTACGTGACTAAAAACATGATCTAGAATTATCATCGTCATTTAACAGGATATTGAGGATCCAAATCATATTAAGCAACCGGCCTGAAGGGTGAGATATGCATCCATTAATCAAGGGAATCACACTTCCTGGCATACAAACGTTTGTTAAGTGACACCAAAACATTTTAATTAATGGGCTCAAGCATAACCTGGTGGATATTACAAACCATACAATGCTGCAACCCATACTATGGGCTCAAGCATAAACCTGCTTGAACACTTTAATTGATGTACCTAATATGCAAGAAACAGTAACTAGTATTTTTCAAATGTCTCCCAAATAGGATTATAGGAATAGTCATTCGTAGGCCGAAGACTATTTAGACAAAATCTATAAACCATGTGATGAAAACAGATTGCCTTGAATGCAGATTTAATATCATATCACAAGCAAGACACCGTTATCCAGATTTACAGATAAACGAAAGACTATTTATCCTGTGTCCAAGCCTCAAACCAATGTTGTGTATCCAGATTCAGAGTTAACCTCCACCACAAATGCTCGACTCAATCTCCAAACGAAATAGATCTCAATCAACCCACCCACTTGAGATCAACATCACTGAATACGCCTTGGTCTACACTAACAACCTTGGAGTTGTCATCCGTATTTCACTAGTTGTCAACCTAGCTTGGAGTTGTCATCCGTATATAACTTGTAGGAAGCATTTTTATGCATTGATGAATCACTTGCATTAGGTTCATTCTGAAATATTTATGGTCTTGCGAATATGAGCCATAGGGAAGGCCCGACTTGAATGTGCCAATATGTTTGACATTCCAGTAACATTATTTCCCTTATTTCTATGATTATGGTTGGATATACATTTATCACCAAATTTACATGTACCCTTAGGAAAGTGAATGCAAAACTGTGGGAGCCCTTGACTAGCCATACTTTTGTGTGTATTAACCCAAGAATTATTGGTGTTGTTTCGACTTGCATTTGATGACCAAGATGCTAGAAATATTTTAGGAGATGAGGATGATGAGTTGATGTTTGATGTGTCCATTTTTCCTTCTTCATTAAGTTCATTTTCTTCTAACAAGAGCATTATTTTAGTGGTAAAAAAAGTTGTATGGCCTATGATTTTAGCAAATTGTTTACACCTTTAATCCAATCCATTTAGTGCACAGATATCCAACTTTCTATCTTAAACCGGACTTCCTAGATTTTTCAACCGGTCAGCCATATTTTGAATGACCGAAGTTGATTCTCAAGGGTTATGGCCCTATTTTGAATGTCATGTGATCTCTTAAATCTTTTGCACTACCCGGTGTGGTGACAACTTGATCTTGTAAAGATTCGGACAATCTGACAAGAATCCACATCTTGATAAGATCGTCTAGCTTGTTCCATTACAGGTCAACAGTCGAGGTACTTGAGGATGCTTCTTCAGTATGTTTCTTCAGGCCAACTCCCGAGATGAATCTTGAAAAACGAACTCCATGGATTACAGTTTAGTTTTCAAGACTAAGTTTCACGGGAACACTATTGGTTATGCTAGCTAGTTATTCCAATGAGAATGAGTTTATCGAATGATGATGGTGTTGGTACGGGTGGTGGTACGAATGTTGGGAGAAAATTTGGGAAATTGTTTTGCCTTTGATACCATAATATTTTGGTAAGTTTTCACGCTTTCCATTAAACACCAATGTCCAATATATATATGTTATACAAGGGAATAAGGGATAATACTACAACAATGTGAGGTGGGCTAAGCCTACAAAATACATTTAAAGCCCAAATATCACTAACAGAAACATGTGGCTGTATAATCTTCATCAAACCAGTTTTTTTATCCGGAGTAAAGTTGCAAGTCATCAAATAACAGTTCGAGTAGCTTTGAAAAATAAACGGCGTATAATGAGAGTATGCATTGTACATATTAGATTAGTAAAAATGTGTGGATCTATTGAACCATCAATCCCACATAGGTTAATAAAAGAAACTGTTACTAGCTAATATACCATTTGTGTATGCTGATCCAATGTGCTGAGACTAGTATGGAGTTTTCAGACATGACCATTGGCCTGCTAAAAAAAAGTTAGCAGGCTTTGATATCATGTTTGAAAATATATGCAAAATCTTCATTTTTTTAATACAAAGACTTCAAAATTTCTTCTTTACAAAAGATTTATCGTACTCCATATAAGTAAATTTAAAAGATTTATTTATTGAGAGCATTAAATGTTGGTGTGTATCTCCCAGAACAGGGTAAGATAATCAACTTCAGCAGAAACAAACAACTATTCAGCAGAAACAAATACCACTAAGTGGTTCTGCGGATATCACTTGGAATGGTGTGATCACTTTTCAAAGTAAACTATTCGACCCTAATCTCTGGTTACACGAATATCTACTTGGGATAAGACCAAATGCAGTTATGGAATTAGGCACAATTCAATAACCCTTACGCTTATAAGTGTTTTGTGTTTTCTGTGTGTTCTTCATGCATAATCAGACATCCTATTTATAGGATAATACTCTTGGCTAATTCAATGGAATTATGAGTATTAATCGGCCCATTAATAGCCTCATAATTATCCCCATTATAGCCGTTAGTGGTTACATGACCAATTAAACGTGGTCATTAAGCGGTTGAAACTGCCACTTGAATAGGTCAAAACCGTTACAAGCATTACTTTCATTAGTACTTTCATAGTGCTATCGGTGGGTTACCGCTTGGTGAACACCACGCTGGCCTGATGTAAACACTACTTCAGTAAACACCACCGGTGGAAACAGCGATCGATGGAAATCTGCTTCGATGGGCTGGAAACACGATAATCAGTGGTAACCACAACAGTACTTTCACCAAGCACTACCAATACTAACCACTACAAGAGTCGGGTGTTCATGGACCTTATGGGTGTACACTCCGTACCTCCTAACCCATTACAAGGTGTGAACTATTCCCACAAGTGCACTAAATTTTCCAACAATCCTCCCCAAATTTAGTTCACTTCCTTTGCATGAAAATTAAACATCAAGCAAAACATGTGCATAAATGAAAATGTCACGAGGATTGAATTTCCATCTTAGTAAATTACACGTTTCAAATATTCGAGAATCGGGGTGTTCTAAGAATTGAACCCTTCAACCCATTTGAATACTGAAGATAAAATACACACAAGTTTTCAAACACTTAACAGCTCTGACACTATACAAGCCATGTGTCCATATCCAAATTCATAAATGTTGTAAAATCTAAAGTCCAAAGCTTCACGGCGGCAAAACTTCAACATTTACATAGGTGGTTCCTCTTTATTCATGCTCTGCCAAGCACTTTTTCAAAGAAAAAAAATAACCATTAAGAAGTAAAGACTTCATCCTCCTTTCAGAGGTTACGAGCACAACCTTGGGATGTAAATAAAACATGTGCTCCAGTCCAGCTGAATGTTCACTTTCCACATTGAACTCAGCTCCTAAGTTTCCTCGGGAGGGAGTTGGGTGTCCTAGCATTCAGTGACTAAGTTGGACTTAAACCATCCCTTTAGCAGACTTTATAACAAAGTCTCTAGCTTGAGACCCTTCGTCAAGTGATCAGGCTAAGTTCTTTGAGATCTCACAAACTCTATAGATACCACCCCATTCATGATAAGCTCATGAATCATGCTATGTCTGACACCTAAGTGTCTAGACTTACCATTGTACATTTGGCTATAAGCCTTAGCCAATGTAGCTGCACTATCACACCAGATAGAAATAGGTGCTATAGGTTTAGGCCACTCTTTCACGATTCACGGTTAAAAGTTTGTCAAACAATCTTTATGACCAAAGGGCAGCTATGACTTATTCTCATATGCTTAATGCTTTCCGAAAGAGTGTACTTCGATTGATAGTGATGATGAGGAGGATTCCAACATCATCAAAGCTATCACCACTCGTAGTGGTTTGCTTATGAGGACCCTCTACTCCTATTCCACCACCGATATCGATGTGGAAAAAGAGCCCAAGGCCAAGGACCAGTGCAAATTCCTAGCCCACGAAGTACATGCAGACCGTCCAACCGCAAGTTGTCCCTCGAAAGAAAACCAAAACGGGGAGTTGTCTCTTTGAGACTGATGAAACTCCCGAGCCTACTATCCCTAAATCCAAACCTTTTAAGCCTACCATTCCTTACCCTTCATGCTTAAATGAGCAAGAACACCGCGAGAGGTCTAATTACCAAACAGACAAACTCTTGCAAATCTTTAAAGATTTTCAATTTGACATAAGTCTTCGGATCTTGTCATCTTGATGCCCAAGTTCGCATCAACAATCAACAGTTGTTAAACAACAAGGAAAAGCGGTTGAATTGGCAAAAACTCTCTAAATGAAGCTGCTGCAGTTATCTTAAGAAACTTAGAAGCTTGGAGATCTGGGAAATTTATCTTACCTTGTGAATTTCGGGGAATGGTTACATGCAAGCCTTGGCCGATCTGGGCGCCAAGCGATCACCCATGATGAAACGATGCCTAATTCATATGGAAGAAACTTTCTCTTCTAAACTTACCCTACCGCATGACTCTTGAGCTTGCGGATCGTGCGATATCTATGCCCTCCGGTATTGCCGAGGCGTATTTAGAAAGTAGGGAAGTTCCATTTTCGTTTGATTCGTGGTTGTTGAATTCGATGCTGATCCTAGGGTTCCTCTCATTCTTGGACGAGGATTCCTAAGAATGGGCCACGCTCTTATAGATGTATTTGAGCGTCAAATCACATTGCGTGTAGGTAATGAGGCTATTACCTTCAACCATGATCAAACTTCAAAGTACTCCTCCAATTATAACTCTGCATCGGTTAACCGAATCGATGTCATTGATGTTGCCTTACAAGAGTACTCTCAAGAAGATCTTGGTTATGTTCTTGATATGGTGAGTGGTGATCCCACTCCATTATCTCATTCCATCATTTCCGACTCTTCATCTTTCCTCACTCTGGATGAGGAAAGTGATTCTATTATGGATGAGATTGATGATTATCTCAATCTGGATACATTTTTTCCTGGTATTGATGATATGCGAGAGTGATCAAGAAGATGTTATTCTTCTTCTTGAACAAGCTAACTGTACCCGAGAAAATTATACCATCCCCTCCAAAACAACTTCATAAAGAGGAATCCAAATCAGGTTGAAAAAACGATAAAATTCCTGAGATCAAGCATAAGACCACTCCTCCTTCAATTAAATTTCAAATTCTTGAGGAGGAAGTTCTTGTGGTTACTGCTAACATTCGATCTGCCTACTACCCTTCACCTACAGGTGATTTCTCCTTCTTCACTCATTCGGAGTGAAGATGTTACTGCTACCTGACCTGGGATCTTCCATATAACATTGGTTTAGATCCAGATACTTCCCCATGGATTTTTCGAATGCTTTTTCTCCCAACCTGTTCAGGAACCCTTTGTTACGAGTTAACCGTTCACAAGCGGTTAGCTTGCGTGACAAACGGCGGTTGGGAGGAATAAATCAAATCGGGTCGAGTCGACTAGTGACTCGGGAATCAAAAACATTAGCACAAACATGGGTTTTCACCCGTGTGTAACACCCTAGTGTGGGGGAGATGCCCCACATGTTGTATATAGTTAAAAAAAAATAAAAAAATAATAATAATAATAATAATAATTGTTGTGTTTCCACACTTAGCTAGTAATGTTATCTTTTTACGTTCTAAGTTTCGGCATAACAGCCGGTACTTTGAATATTGAGGACAATATTCAGTTCTAAGTGTGGGGGAAAGGCGGGTTTGATAATAAATGTACCCTTTTAGTCCCTTTTTCCCCAAAATGGCCAAATTTTAAAAAAAAAATTAGTGGAAGTACTATGTACTAAACACAACAAATGGTAATCAGTCCACCATGTCTAACTCACATAAGGATTGGCTAATCCAGGAGCAAACGGCTCTTGGTAAAGATATCTCAAATCCGTTTATGGCTTGAAATTTGCCCAAAATTGTATGGTTCCTCAACTCGCCATATCCTAATAAGCGAATGAGTTGGCTAGCCCACAAGATTATGGCTTGTGGTAAAGGCTGTGGAAAACCATAATTTGTAAATCAGCCACCAAGATGTTGACTATTCCATTAAGAGTTGGCTAGTCCAGAAGCAAACGGCTTTTGGTAAAGACAAATCAAAACCGTTGTCGACGGTTTGCTCAAAATCACATGGTTATCAGATGGACCATAGTTCTTACTTGAACTGAAACATCTTGGCTACTCAGGGAAGTGATGGCTTTTGGTAAAGAGTTCTTTCAAATCCATTAAAATCTTCATAAAATATTGCTAGGGGACTAGCAATAGTTTATGTGGGATTGATGAGTGTCTAAATACTCATCATTTCGTTCACATTTAAGCTACAAAATATCTGAAAACATACAAATATGCTTCAAAATATTGGAATTATCTCCAAATTATGTTTTTAGCTATTAAAGTGCAAAAGGATGGCCGATGAAAAACATGCAAAACATACATAATTTGATTTAGTCCACGAACTTTGATAAATTGGCAAATCTAGTCCCTGGTTAATCAAAACTTGTAAAAATATCATTTTAGGTCCTTGGGATTCACAAGTTGTTCAAAATAATCCTTTGAAGTTTAAAATCACAAAATTACAACTTTGGTCCCTCAAGTTTGAAAAGTGTCAAAATTAGTCCCTAAGGTTTTAAAAAATAAGAAAATAATCAAAATAAACCTTATACTATTTATAAATGGCAATATATGGTCCTTATGATAAACTTTTGGAAAATTACAAGTTTAACCCCTCAACTTTGCAGGAATTACACAAATGGTCCTTGTATTATTAATTCCAAATCCAATACCAAACCGGCCCTTTATGTTATTTATCCGGCCCAACACACCAGCCCAAACCCAATCCTTTGTAAATAAATAAAACAAACACCTCCCCCGTTTTCCTCTCCTTCTTCCACCTCCCTCCCTTCCACCTGTAAACACCACCTCACCCTCTCCAGCTCACCCCTACTTTACTACCTACTCTACCCACTCTCCACCACCTCTTGCATGAACCACCACAATAAATGCTACTCACACCCAAAACCACTGCCGTAGCATACTAGTCCACATATTGACCTAAAACCACCCCAACTTGCCTCAAAACTTCTAATACTTGTCCCTCCACCTCATGCTACACACCAAGAAGCTTTAATTGCTTTGGAACCGCCTCAATTACCGTGGCGATTTTGGCGCCAAAATTGCATTTAAACGAACAAGATGAGTTTGACTCAATCAATGATTGAAGTGGGAAAGTATCTGGAAGCTAGTGGGATGCAAAAGAGTGATAAATACAGAAGAAAGGAGAAGAAGAGAAATATCATAATTTTAATTTTAGTTTATGATCAAGTAGAATAATTAAACTAGTTGTTACCTAGTGTAATCTTTAAATTCTGTTGTTAAAGTGTTGTATAACTTTGATAAAGTGTATTCTTGACTTTGGTTCACTCATATCAATCTATCTTTTAATTTTCAGTCATTTCAATTTGTCCCATTTATTTCATGTCATTTACTTTCCTGTTGATCACTTGTTGATTAGAGGATTCTAATAACACTACTTGGTTCTCAGTAAGCCATAGCAAGCTTTTAGATACTAAAAATCAGCAAGGATCACTAAAAAAAGGAAAATAAAAAAGAAAAGAAAAAAAAAGGAAACAAGTAATTAGGATATAATTTAGAAAGAATCTGTGAAGAAGCTTGGAGCAAAGTGTATTCTGGATTGTTTTGGTATTAGTGCTTAGTGGTAAGCATATAGGATTGGTTCTCAGTTCTTGGTTCTCAGATTTTGGCCTTGATTCAAGTTGTAAGCAATTTCTTGATTTTGCCATTTTCTGTATTAGTTCTTAATTTAGCTTAATCTCTCTTGTTTCATGCTTAGTTGATGTTTGTTAGTGATATTATAACTTAAAATTAGTAGGTTGTTAGTTGAAAATCTTAGTTGATAATAATTTTAGTTAGACAGTCAAAATTAGCTTAGTAGTGATTCATAGTTATAAGTTGTTGTTTACTGTGTAATTGTGTTTATCTGATCTCATATCATCATAATCAAGTATCTGGAATCAATTTCATGTTCTATCTTATTGTTATACAACACTAATCTAAAAACACCTTGCTAAGGCCTGTTTGGATCAATTCTTCAGTGAGTTTATGCTGTTATTGTTGCTAAATCTTGTTTGTGCATGTTTATCTAGATCAATATAGTTCATATCTGTCATAATAAATAGGTCTGATAGTTAAAAGTCAAATAGTTTGTAATTTAATCTAGCTGTTTAACTGTTAGGATTATTGTGTCCATAATCATCACATTAGCTTATAATTGGATAACCTAGCTTAATTTCATCTTAGTATAGCTTATTATAACATACTTAATCAGTAAATCTAGATTCAAGCTCACTTTAGTCAAACTTAGTATTAATATAAAAAGTCAAATTTGCAGCCTAACTAATTTTTAAATAAACTTTGGAATTTTGGTGTGAGCTTGTTATTTGATATTAGGACTTGAGCTTGTAGGTTTATATAGTCTTATTGCTGA
The DNA here is from genome assembly GCA_910596185.1 of Chrysanthemum makinoi. Classification (NCBI taxonomy): domain Eukaryota; kingdom Viridiplantae; phylum Streptophyta; class Magnoliopsida; order Asterales; family Asteraceae; genus Chrysanthemum; species Chrysanthemum makinoi. Next base: position 107,596,682 of record OU343224.1, on the reverse strand, counting down.
TCTCCTTGTTACTATTTTTCATAATTTTTATGCTAGCTTATTAAGAGCTTAATTAGTGCTTAACTTTTGGTGATTCTTCATAGACCTCCCACATTGCAGGTTTGACACCCACTTTAACAAGCTTGCATAAGCTTGTTTATTGAGTGTTGGTCTGAGTATTTTGGTTGTTTGTGATGCCCTTGTGGCTAGTTATCTGAAATAAGTGCTTATTTGCTTTTGATTGCTTATTTGGTCTGCTTATTCTTGCTTAAACTTGTGCTATCAAATAAAACACTACACTGATCACTCAGTGTAAACAAGCAACTTTACAAGCCCATCATAAGCTTATCACTGAGCTTTGGCTTGTGATCTTTGGCTTTTTAAGAAGCTGCTCTCATCTTCACAGTTCAAGCTTTATTTTTCACTCACAAGTCCTTTTACTGAAAGGGCTGCATCACGGCTGAAGCTTGTCCATTCACTTCAGTTCGCGAGTGAACTTCATCAACCCACCCAACTTCATAAGCCCCCGCAAAGCTGCAGTGGTCCCCATTGGTCAAGCTTTGGCATTTTGGAATCCTTACCAGCCCCACTTAGTACTTCAGCATTCAATAAGTTCTATTGAGCTTAATTCATAAGCTCAATTTGGCCATCTTGGTTGCATGTCTAGGGTGTTTGGATCTCATTTTCATTGGAAGTGATTATAAGCCTATTCCAAGCTTATTAGCCAAATCCAGTGATCCCACTTGTTAATACTTGTTAATTTAATATATATACTCAGTACTAATCTTTTTATTTTCTTTCTTAAGCTTGTTTTAAAGCTTGTACCAAGTTTTCAAGCTTATTTCACTCACTCATATAACTGAGTGAATCGGTTAGGACCCCTCACTTCACAAGCTCTTTCTGAGCTCATCAGTGGGTCCCATTCCCTCAATCTTGGTTCTTCCAACCCCCCTCCTACCAGGCTTGAACCATTGACCCTTTGTTTGGCCTATATCATAGTGGACCCCACTTGGTTTTACCTCACAAGGTTGTCCCATTTTACGTCTCGAGAATCCAATAAGCAAAGTGCTTATTTGTGTTCTGTGGCTTATTCAAGCTACTTATTTGGTTGAATCTTGTTAAATATAGTATAAGTAACTTATTGGAACCAGAATCTACCCTAGTGAACCCCACATAAGCTCATCTGAGCTTATTTCCTTCTAAGTCAACAGAAAAGTCAACTGTTGGGGCAAATAAGCACTTACAGTGCTTATTCTGGGTTTCCAAGTTTGTTGTTTTTGTAATAATTTCTTATTTTAAGTATTTTAATAGTTTTATAAAAGAAAAACAGAAAAACCCAAACATACTTATAGTGATAGCTTCTATTTAATAGAAACTATCTATTTAATTTTCTTTTTAGCTTATTTATAAGCACTTCTGTATTTTTATATTTTTAGTAAATCTCTTTTATATTAAAGTACTTTTATAATTTTTTTTTTTTTTAGATTTTTATCTTGTCATCTAGTAATATTTAGAATTAATACTAGTTTAATTAATTAATAGTTAATAATTTAATAATAAATAGATAAATAGTATAATAAATGTATTTTTAGTTTTAAAATAAGTTTTATAATATTTCAGATTTTTCTAATTTTTAATTTTCTAGCCTTATTTTAGTTTTCTAATTAAATAGTGTATTAATAAATAGTATTAAATAGTAATTAATTAATAATAATAATATAATAGTTAAATAAATAATTTTCTTTTTCTAATAATTTTCTTTTATTCTTAGGATCTTAAAAATATAAATTTCACATTTGTGGGGTTTATATTGATCATTTTTTTACTTTTATTTTTAATGCGTTTACGTAATTTTATTTAAGCGTCGTTTTAGGTTTTAAACGTTCATCATTGTAAAAATAGTGATAGCGTTTATTTAATACATTTTATCTTTTATTTCCTTTAATTATACCTTTTACGTTTCTAGGGTTTTTGATCGTACTTATTAGTTGATATAACTCAATTGAGTTATTCATACTTTTAGTATTATGACAAATCATTCATAACCTATTCTAATCAACCAAACTATATAACACATTCGTTCAATCACAGGATATCACAACCTCGTTGGGGAATTAACGACAGGGAATATAAGCGTACTACCTCGGATTATTGCATTTGCCTCTTTCTAGTTTGACTTGCCTAGTTGACCTCTCACAAGTGGTTGACTAAATAAGTGGACTAGTTAAAAGCGAATCAATAATCCATAGTTCTCTTCAAATACTTCAGTACCCTTTGAACTGCTTGCCAGTGATGAGCACTAGGATTACTAGTATACCTGCTCAATTTTCCCACTGCAAAACCAATATCGGGTCTTGTACAAGTCATGGCATACATCAGGGCAGCCAATTACCTAGAATACTCAAGTTGAGATACTGACCTTGCCATGATTAGGCATCATCTCACAGTATCCATAGGTGTACTCAGGAGTACAATCAAAGTAATTGAATTTCCTCGGATACCTTCTCAATATAATGAGGTGAGAGATACAAATTCTTTTACTTTCATGTTTAATCCTTATACCAAGGATAACATCAGCCTCCCCATGTCCTTCATGGAGAACCTTGATGACAAAAATTCCTTTGTCAGGTCAACCTGATTTTGGTGAGTGCCAAAGATCAACATGTCATCAACATATAGACAAATGATGACTCCTTTACCGGATTCATCAAATTTGCTATACACATTTGTCAGCTTGGTTAAGAACATAACCACTAGACAAAACCACTTCATCAAATTTTTGATGCCATTGCTTAGGTGCACCCTTAAGTCCATAAAGAGACTTAATCAGTTTACACCTTGCTTTCATTGCCGGGCATGATGAAGCCTGAGGTTGGTTCATATAAACCTCCTCATCAATTCACCATTCAAGAAAGTGTTTTCACATCCATCGATGAATAATCGATTGTGAATAGATGCCATAGCAATCGGCTGTCTTATGATGTCGAGCCACGGGGGCATAAGTATCAAAATAGTCTATCCCCGACTTTTGTTTAAAGCCCTGAATAACTAATCTAGCCTTGAACTTTTCAATAGTTCCATCTACCTTCATTTTCTTTTTGAAAATCCATTTGCAACCTAGAGGTTTGCAACCAGGTGGTAGATTAACCAACACCAGTGTTGTTCCCCATGATGGAATCCATCTCATCATTGATTGCTTCTTTCCGGAAAGCAATATCAGGACTTCATTGCTTCTTCAAATGTCTTGGGATCATCCTCAACAATGAAGCAATAGGAGTATTGGTCCGAGACCTCATCCCTTGTTCCTTCAACTAAGTATAGTTGAAACTCAGGTCCAAATGACTTTGGAGATCTGACCCTTTTGCTCTTCTGACACGAGGTTCAGCTGTTGAACCACAACCTCATCGGGGACCACGATGGTTTTATCATCGAGGACCTTTGATACACCGATGTCATGAGTTCCATTAGGAATCCTCTGACTTGGTCTTGGGACTGATGAAAATCTATTCTCATCAAAGTCTGCATCCCTTGATTCAATTATTGAGTTAATTGAAACATGATCATTAGGTTCAATAACATAGAACCTAAAAGCTTTGGAATGCTCAGCATATCCAACAAAGATGCAGTCAATGCCTCTTTCACCCAAAGTCTTTTGCTTTGGATTAGGGAGTCTTACAACCCTCTACAACCCGACCATGAGATAGTTCGAGTTGGGTTTCCTTTTAGTCCCGAGTTCATAAGGGGTAACCTTGTTCCTTTTGTTGGGAACCCTATTTAATAAATAGCAAGCTGTTAACATAGCTTCACCCCGAACCCTTGACTCATCCTGAAAAGGACAACATGGAATTAACCATCTCCTTCAAAGACCCTGTTTTCCTTTCGAAATACCATTTTCTTTGAGGAGTATAGTAAGGGCGATCGTTTCATGGATAATTCCAACAGTGTCAGAGTATCCATGTACTCACCTCCCCTATCAGTCCTTAATCTTTTGATCAAAGACCCAAGTTGTAATTCAACTGCAGTTTTAAACACTTTGAATTTATCTAATGCCTCATCCTTGGAATGTAATAGATAAACATAACAAAACCTAGAAGCATCATCAATAAATGTCATAAAGTACTTCTTGTTCCCCGAGAGGAGTGACATGCAAATCACACTGTGTACAAGCTCAAGAGCTTAGTCTCACGACTAACACCCTGAAAAGGTTTCTTGGTAATCTTGGTCAACATGCAAGTTTTACACTTTTTAGTGTCCATGTCAAAAGCTGGGATCAACCCATCCTTAGACATATCTTGCAACCTTCTATAATGAACATGGCCAAGTCTAGCATGCCACAGGTAGAGTCAGTCGGGTGGTGGTCACACAGCTGAATTTACACTATCGGTGGAAATATTAAGCCTGAACATTTGATTACATAAATAACCAAAACCAATAAAAACACCATGCTTAGAAAGCAAAAATTTATCGACTCAATAACTTGTTTATATCCATGATTATTCAAAACACTACTTGAAACCAAGTTATTCCTTATATCAGGAACATGAATAACATTAAACAAAGTTACAATCTTTCCTGAACTAAACCTAAGATCTACACAACTACGACCATGCACCAAGGCTGTTGACTCATTTCCCATGCGAGAATAGAACCATCATTGGTGACTCATAAGTCTTGAACGGCTTCTATCTTTACACACATGAATGTTGCACCGAGTCAACCCACCACGCAACATCATCATCCTGCACATAAAAGATTCAGATACATATGTAACATAATAAATCTGAAAAGACTTATTAAACATATTGACCTTTCGAGTGAGTTTGAACCACCACTCCACTGAACCATTAGTGCCTGATCCATTGGCTTTACCACCAACTTTAACACCCCTGCAGTCCCTTTTAATGTGACCAGTCTTGCCACATTTCCAACAAGTAGGTGTTGCTTTCTTGTTAGGATCTGGCCTTGTGTTATCATGAAATTTGCGTTTGCCTTTGTTGTCATTGTCACGGTGGAGTTGTTATGCTCCACCATATTGACAACAGATGGTCCAGTAGCATTGCTAGTCTTTGGCTTGTCATTTTCACGCACCTTGAGAGATTCCTCAATACGCAGGATGAATGCCCAACTCAACCGAGTTAACTCCTCTTTCTTATGTTTCAAGGTATGCTTGAAATCTTTCCACGAAGGAGGGAGTTTGTCAATGACACAAGAGACTTTAATAGCCTCATCCATGTTCATATTTTGTTGTGTAAACCTTCCAAGTATTCCAAGAAGTTCATTGTATTGTTCCATAACCGGTCTTGAATCAGTCATTTTGTAATTTGTGAAATTACTAACAAGGAACTTCTTACTTGATGCATCCTCAACCATATATTTGGCATCCAAGGAATCCCACAGTTCTTTGGAAGATTCAAAGTTCCGATAAATATCAAACAGAGAATCAGACATACCATTGAGAATTAAGCCTCTGCATATGTAGTCATCATTCTCCCATTTGCTCCTCCTCCCGATCTGCTCAACCGTAGCATCATCCCCATCATCAGGAATTGGAGTGGTCAGCACATACATCACACTCATACTTGACCAGAAGTGCATCTTCTTCGCCACCCTAAAGTCCACCCCTTCAAACTTGTCCGACTTAGCAAAGTTTGAAGCCATGTGTTCATTGCGGCGGTTGCCATTGATTATCACAGAATAGTTTACTTTGATTGTTGGTGTGTATCTCCCGAGCAGGTAAGATAATCAACCGTGAGAAACAAACAACTATTCAGCATAAACAAATACCACTAAGTGTTTCGGATATCACTTGGAATCGTGTGATCACTTTCCAAAGTAAACTATTCGACCCTAATGCCTGGTTTACACGAATATCTACTTTGGATAAGACCAAATGCAGTTATGGAATTAGGCACAATTCAATAACCCTTGTTCTTATAAGTGTTTTGTGTTTTCGTGTGTTCTTCATGCATAATCGGATATCCTATTTATAGGATAATACTCTTGGCTAATTCAATGGAATTATGAGTATTAATCGGCCCATTAATAGCCTCATAATTATCCCCATTATAGCCGTTAGTGGTTACATGAACAATTAAACGTGATCATTAGCGGTTGAAGCGCCACTTGAATAGGTCAAAACGTTACAAGCACTTTCATCAGATACTTTCATAGTGCTATCGGTGGTTAACGCCAGTGTAACACTACTTCAAGAACACCACTCGCAGTGGAAACACCGATCCGTGGAAGTGCAGTTGAAACACTGATAATCGGTGGTAACCACAATACTTTCACCAAGACTACCAATACAAACCACTACAAGAGTCAAAAGGTGTTCATGACTATGGGTGTACACTCCTCCTGGTAACCCATTACAAGGTGTGAACTATTCCCACAAGTGCACTAAATTTTCCGACATTAAATAGTAAAAGATTTAAATTGAGCATTCTAACTCTAACTGGTTAATAAGATCTAACTATTCATGACACAGCAAGACACCAGTGTTCTCTGTATAATCCTAATATATGAAGTGAATGAAATTGTTGCAGTTGTATATTCCCTCAAACAAAATGCCCAGCTCAGTCACCGAATGAACTGTTTGTAGCATGATTAATCCGACGAGTTGAGATCAGCATCGTTGAATATGCCATGGTCTACAATCTACACTGTCAACCTTGGACCTTTCATCAGTATTTATAAGCACCGAATGACCCTAGGAGAAGTTGGGTATCTTAGATTCATTTTAACATACTTATTTGATCTACCTGGATGCACCTCCATTTTCACTTTTTTTTTTCCGTCCAAAATGGTTTGTACCATGTCCTCGTGTTGGAGACCCAAAATGTCATTCGATAGTCTTAAAATTACTGGTTGAATTCCGTGTTTAAAGGTAGAGAGACGGAGAGGTTGGAGTACGGATCGAAATGGGTACCCACAAACACGTTGTGATCCATTTTCCAATTGTTCTTAAGAATACTTATTAAGTATCATTGCAAGAGTAAAAATATCATAATTATAATCTGAATGATTATGTAAGACAATGTCGGAGGTTGTATACATTAAAAATATCTATGGGCAACTTTCAACCCGTTCGACCCATTTGACCCGCGCCTAATATATTTGATATTTGACATGTTCAAGATAAAAACAGCCCGATGGACCTAGTTACCAGTATATAGGTATAAAGTGCCAACTCTAGTTGTAGTAATATTTGAAGTCAATGTAAGTTTTGCTAATTCATATATCAGCAGAGTTTATTTACTTGGTACCGTGAAACCGGGTCACATTTCAAATGTGGGATCTTTTGGTGTATAATCTCTGAATCATCTGTTATGCTCTCATTTAGTAATCTTAAAATGTGAAGGGACTTTGGAGAACAACGGAAGCGAAAAGTAAACTTGTGGATTGAAATTAAAGCTACAACTATGTCTTTCAGCAGTCACGACTCATTCAAGCAAGAGTGAGTGTACCCAAGACCTAGTAAACAAAATACGTTGGTTCCATTTTGACTTTGGAAGTTCAAATTTTCACTCTATTAGTGTGTTGACTTTCTGGAAGAGTTGACCAGTTAGGTTATTGAACAGCTAGCAGCCAGTTTATATGTCATGATGTATTAAGGTGTCATTTGAACTAGTTAAGGCGTGTCCAATGCGAGAAGTGGTTTTACATCATGATTCTTAATGGTTAGTCCTTCTCCTCACACTTTACTGAAATTTCTGAATACTACTGATCGGATTGAAAGTTATTAATAATTTACAGATAATACACAGTCAACACGTGACACATCACAGGCAACCGGATTGAAACTTATTATATTTTGTTGGCTTAGTATTATTCCATCCTGTAACCATCATGGCATTTTACTTGGTTGACTTCAAACTTGCAATGTCAAGACTCGTAAGGTGGGACCAAATATATCCATTGACCCCAAGCCATCTTTATACTTTGCATTTTACTACTATTAAAAATGGCGAATCACTGGTTTCTGTTGATCTTTCTGGTTTTAAGTATATCTCTTGTTGCAAACATACATACTTGTTTGTGTGCTCCAAATATCTCCGCAGTTTGCTCTAAGCAAGAGCTATTAGCTCTACTCAAGTTCAAACACAGTGTCTACGATGTTGCTGATATGCTGTCATCATGGGTTGGTAATGACTGTTGCCAGTGGGAAAGAGTTCATTGCGACAAAGTAACTGGGAAAGTTGACGGCCTTCATCTCAGAGGACGTGAAGACGACATAATTAGAGATGAATACCTGATTGGTAAAGAGGCCATCACTTCTTTAGGAGATTTGAGGCATCTAAAGTTCTTGGACTTGAGTGGTAATGATTTTAAAAAAAGCCTGATCCCTGAGTTCATTGGATCCTTGAAACAGCTAAGTTACCTCAATCTCTCCAATGCCTATTTTTCTGGTGTTATTCCTCCTCACATTGGAAATCTTTCAAATTTAAAAGTTCTTGATCTCGGATCAAGCACATACAGCAACACGCTGATGTCAGATGATATGTCATGGATAACTGGCCTTTCATTACTTAAGTATCTTGACTTGAGTTATGTAGATCTTAGTAAGGCTCAAAACCGTGACATGGTGTTTTACTTTATGCCATCCTTAGAAACGTTAAGTTTATCAGGATGTGGTCTTACGAATGCTGATCTTAGTAATAGTAATTCGAGTACAACACTTGCCAACATTAAGCATCTAGATCTTGGCGACAATTATTTCAATGGTCAATTTCCAGGCTTTTTACAAAACATGACATCCCTAGAATTCCTGGACCTTTCAGACTACAATTTTAGTCTTTCACGGAATTCCACAAACTTTCTAAGCACGATCCATTATTTTCCAAAGATGCGTTTGTCAAGTTGTGGCCTCCATAACATGCACCTATCTCCCAATCATCTTAATTTCACCACAATTTCTATCATCCAACACCTGGATCTTAGCCAGAACCTAATTGAAGGCAGATTTCCATCTGCTTTTACAAACATGAGTTCTTTGTTATCCCTTAACCTTGCAGATAACATGTTGAATTCATCAGTTCCTATCATGCCTAACCTTTTACGGCTTGATCTCTCAAGGAACAACTTTGAGCATATTGAGGATGTTGGAATCTGGAGACAGTGTCACTTGAAATAACTGACTGTATCGGATAATCAATTTAGTATTGAGTTGACTGACTCACCGAAAAATGTATCAGAATGCTCCCAATACGCTTTCGAGAGGCTGGACCTAGATGGGAGTTTAAAAGGTGCATTTCCTGCAGACTCCTTGGGAAGAATGGCCAATTTGAGAGGCTTAAGTTTATCAGGAAACGAGTTAACAGGTCCAATTCCTGAATCTCTGGGAAGATTAAGATTATTGGAAGAGTTGGATCTTTCTTATAACCAGCTAACAGGTCCCATTCCGACATTCATTGGGAAACTTACTACATTTGTCCTTTCTGGTAATCAATTGAACGGTTCAATCCCAGAATCCTTTGGAAGTTTAACTGCTTTAATAAAATTGGATCTTAGTATCAATCAGTTAACTGGTCACGTCCCAACATCTCTAGGAAGACTTGTTTCATTACAACTGTTATCAGTGTCTTCAAACTCGTTAAATGGGACTGTTCCAGTTTCTATTGGGCAACTCACCAAACTCAGAGATCTTGATATTTCTGGAAATTCTTTAGAAGGAGTAATTACTGAAGCCCACTTTGCTAACCTTTCTATGTTGAAGTACTTAACTACTGCTTCTAACAGTAAGCTGACATTCATTGTTTCACGTGAGTGGAAACCTCCATTCCAATTGATAAGCGCTTATCTTAGTTCCAGCAAGATTATAAATGGATTTCCACAGTGGCTTCGAACACAAAAGAAACTAAGACGTTTAAGGTTGTCTAGTGCTAGCATTACAGGTCCTTTGCCGACATGGTTGCGGAAGATGCCCGTCGTTGATTTCTTAGATCTCTCTCACAATAAACTCAGCAGACCTTTAACAAACCTTCCTAATGAAGGATCTGTTGATGTATCAAATAGTTATACTAAAGCACTATTTCTGCAAGATAACCTTTTCAATGAGTCAATTCCTATGTCATTGTGTAGAATAATAGATTTGAAAATTCTTGATCTTTCCCGAAATTGGCTAACTGGGAGAATTCCTGAATGTCTTGGAAATATGCGAAACTTGCATATCATGCAATTTAGCTCAAATCAATTATCTGGTGTCATTCCAAGTTCTATATTACCACAATCATCAATGTTAAGTTGGCTAAACTTGAACGACAATCATTTCACGGGCGAGCTTCCTCGAGAATTGGAGAATTTACGAGAATTGCGTATCTTAGATTTGGGTGATAATGGGTTTTCTGGGAAGATACCTGAATGGATTGGAGAAAACTTGACAAAATTGGCAGTTTTCAGGTTACACAAAAATAACTTCACTGGAAGTATTCCTCGATCTTTGTGCAACAATTCATATCTTCAAATCTTGGATGTGGCGCACAACAACTTAATGGGTCCCATCCCTCATTGTCTAGGAAAGTTGAATGGTATGATTAACGGTGGCTCTTTTGAAAAAGATCCTCGAGATTTATGGTCTGAAGAAAATCTGATTCAGGTGATGAAAGGTGTCTCTCTTGAATATACAACAACATTCAGAAACGTCATAAACATGGATCTTTCAAGCAATAACCTTGTCGGAGAAATACCTGTCGAGCTTATGTCACTTTCTGCATTGCTGGGTCTCAACTTGTCTAATAATCTTCTCAATGGTGGCATTCCAGACAGCATTGGAAACATGAAGATGTTAAATTCTCTTGATTTCTCAGGAAACCAGTTGACCGGTCCGATCCCTCCAAGCATTGGAGCTTTGAATTTTTTGAGCCATTTGAATTTGTCACACAACAACTTGTCCGGACGTATTCCAACAGGAAATCAATTGCAGACCTTTACGGATCCATCAATATATGTTGGGAACAGAGACCTATGTGGTGCTCCATTACCAAAGGATTGCTCCAATAATGAAGACCAAACAACAATGCACAAAAACAACAAAGCAGCTAATCATAAATCAAACAAGGTATGGTTCTATATTGACATAATGAGTGGTTTTGCAGCAGGGTTTTGGGGTGTTATTGGAGTTTTGTTGTTCAAAAAAGATTGGAGACATAAGCTTTTTAGGTTTTCTAAGGAAATCATGGACAAGATATATGTTGCAGTGGTGCTAAGAGTTGACAAGATGAAGAGAGGAAGAGAATCCGCATAGCCGCATAGGTCATCTGGAATGCAAGTAACACTCGGTCATATAGTATTACGTGTATTTTGCCATTTAATTATGTTGTTTGTGTTCATGATTCTCTTTATATTTTGCAAGGCATTTGTCATATGGGTGCTTTTAATAAAGACATTCAAATGCATAGCTTAATCATCAAATTCGTATAGCAGTTCTGTATGTTCATATTCCGTTATATGCATAAGTATATGCTTTAGAACACGTGCTATATATGTTTCAGTCGCATACATGGCTGATTCACATTCCCAGAAGAAAGCATAAAGTTGTTCCAAAGGGTTACAACAATGCACACGACCTAAACGTTACTTAACAAACCTTAACTTAATTAGCCAGATTGGCATACCTTACCATAACTAGTTTTCATTGGACACAAAGGAAAACTTCAGTTAATTTTGTATGTTTCATGGTTAAAAGAAATGGTTCTCAGAAATAAAGATATAAGTGATGATAGAAGTTTTAGAACTTGTCTCTGAAATTGAGGTAGCTTTATTACAGATAGGAATATTCACATTACGTCATTAGCTATTTTAAATTTCTGTAACAATCACTAACAAAGTAGCAATGGGGATATTAACAACTATAAAGATCAAATCTGATATGAAGCTTTACTCTTGGGCCTCACATACTCATTCATCCAGGTTGGTTTCTTAATGCCTCTTCTCGGCCTGTTAATCTGATCAACTTGTTCTCCAAAGCGAGCTAATGATGTGTTTCCATCAACTGCACCATTTGTAGCAGCATAATAATTGGAAGTTCAACTTGATATCAAATAACATTGCGTTTACTACGAGTCATAAACTTTCCTAGAATACAATAAGTCAAAAAGAGATGAAAGCTTACTATTTTTCAATGGCTGGAATTGTGTTCTGTGGCCTTCAGAATCCTCCTGTGAGCTAAAAACCGTGCTGACTTTAGGTTTTACATAGTTAGCTGATATGTTTCCTGTAACCACCACTTGAAATCAAAATATCATTAAATTTGAAACTAGTCGTCAGTAAATACTATAAGTACTAGTAAATGTTGAAAGCCATTTGAGTGATTAAACTTTCCTAGAAATAGCTTACTTTCGTTCAAGGTCTGGGATTGTCTTTTGTGGCCTTCAGAATCCACCTTTGAGCTGAAAACCGGGGTGTAAATTGTGTCGAAGTTTGGTTTATAATGTTCAGCTGATCTGTTTCCTGTTACTGCAACTTCAAATAAAAATAACATTAAATTTATAAAAGGTAGTCAGTTAATAACTAAAGTAGTAAAAGTTGCAAGCCATTTTGGTGGTCAAACATTGCTAGGAAACAATAGCTTACTTGTGTTCAACGCATGGGATTGTGCTTGGTGTCCTTCAGAATCATCCTTTGAGCTGAAAACTGTGTTGGAGTTCGGTTTCACATGTTTAGCTGATGTGTGTCCTTTGACTGCAACACATTGTATTCAAAACGAGTCATCAGCTAATACTTAGAAGAACTAGTAATGTTGAGAGCTATTTTTAGTGGTCAAATTTTCCCGTAAAACAATAGCTTACTTTTGTCCAACGCCTGCAATTGTGTTGTGTAATGATCAGGATTCCCCGTCCAGCTGGAAGCCAAATTGAAGTTCTGTTTTGAACGTCTAGCTGATCTGATCCCTTTTACTGTAACTGGAAATCAAATAACATTGAATTTACAAAGAGCCGTCATTTAACACTTAGATTATAAAAATTAACAGAAATCGTAAACGTCTCATGAACACCAAAACCGATCTTCTAAAGGACATTTGACAGAACTTGGTTGTAAATTTTAGTCAGTGTCGCTAATAGTAACATAGAGCTATCAGAGAGCACAAAACTTGGGAGGAAGCTGTAAAACAGAATCGTGATAGTACCATGCATACCAAGTGGGTACCGGTATACTTTGTACCAATAATAGCAAAAAAAAATAGGTTATCAGCACGTGCACAGTTCGATGTGGTCCAAACCGGATTTTTTTTTCTTATAAGTAAATGAAACGACATCAAAATTCTTTCAAAAGATTAGGTTAAAGTCACGAGCCCAAAGTTTGAGTCCCCTTCAGAGTACAGAACCAGATGTGAACCGGCACTATACTGTCCAGGACTCACTTTCAAATTTTTGGGTACCATTGTGGTATGGTTTGGGTTTTTATCATTGCATAGCCCCATATTGGATAACCGTTTCAATCAGTTATCTAGAATATTATCTAGAATCTGAGTTTCATATGAAATAAAGCATTAATAGAGAGAGAGCTGGAATCCAAAGTATCTAATATAAGTGATCAAACTATCCTACAAAAAAATAGTCAGAAAGAGGGTGAAACCTTACATTTCATCAACGCCTGGGACTGTGTTTTGTGACCTACAGAATCGTTCCTTGAGCTGGAAGCTGTGTTGCACTCTGATTTTGAACATTTAGATGATGCTTCATCAACCACAGAGCTAAAATCGGTCACGCAGTTAATAGTTTCAACAGCCGTGATGCAGCATTCTTGCCAGTGGAGAACCGAAAGGTCTCTGATTACATCATTCAGGCTCAGGAATGCATTAGAAGAAACATCACATTGCAGTGTCGAGTAGTGTGCATCCATCAGGTCGATTGACCTCACCGCGCCCATCAAATCATTCTGAAAATATATGTCTTCTAATAGTCAAAAAATACCGAATAAAGTAGAACTGGTAAGATGTGTATGTAACTGATCAAAACAGGTGTGGGTTGAAATTTGTCATTTTTTTAGCAAGGGTCTAGTAGGATTGACCCGCAAACACTTTTTTGTCAACTTCGTTTTTTCTCAAATACATAACTAATGCATTAACTATAATTACCAAAACAATATTACTTCAATAAAATTTACAACAATTTAGGAGATCATACCCTTTGACCCGTTCGACCCATTTGACACATTCCCTTTTTTATACGATCTTTTTTATTCCCTTTGAGATTAAACAGATGTGCAGATCGACTCTAGAATATAAGATTTCACAATTTAGGATCATATAACCTTTGAAACTTTGACGCTCTTGAATCCATGCATCATAATTATCTGCAAGGTAAATTAAAAGGTGATCGTAATTGTGATAAACAATGAAGCAAGTATTGAGGTTATGCATCAATATAAATAACTGTATTAAATACTGGTGAAAAGCTCTAAAGTTTCTGTAGAAATGATCGAGAACCTCACCTTTCGAAGAATGGAAGAGGAGATTACATCCAGCTTCTCCAAATGAAGGTAATTTTCGAGTGACAACTTTGGGACCCATGGTGTTCCTGATGCTCCTTGGAACTCCATTCCTGTATATTATACAATCTTGCTTGAGATTATCACTACTGTGTTGTGTTAACATGCTGAAAGATTTTAGGATTTTCCCAGAGTGGGAGCTAATAAACAGTGTTATTTGGAAAAAAAAAAAAGGAGAGATTTTAGACTCTGACAATTTGATGGTAGGAGTTTGGACACCTGTTTTTTTGCAGATTTTCTCCTATCAAATCAATTTCTGCAATCAGTTGTTTTTATTAATCTATCAGTTTTAACAAAATGTTGACAATTATCAAATACCAGTAAAATCATTTAGAATGTGAGGTTCTCTTTGGCGCATCTATGTTTGGAATAAAGCATCAATAAAGTGTTCAGGAGGTCAAATTGCCAGGTTATGTAGGATTGGGCATTTAGTTGAAGGTTTGTGTTGACTAAAAAGTCAAAATGACTTTGGACAAAATGGGTCAGATGACGGTTTTGTTGACTAGCTAGTAACTAACACTCGGTTCCGCAGAAGTTTCATAAATAACTAGTATGTTAAACCCAATCAAATCATAATAAAGACGACATAAATAAACCGATAAGTGTCATCAAAGATCCAGAAAAGAACAAAACAATACAACAGACTGATTCGTGCATCCAGTTATATGTTTTCACATATCATAATAGATGAAAGATACGAAAACCTCAACAGATAACATGCATATAATCACCACACACCACATATGACTTCAACATTGACAGTGTTTGATAAACAGAAAGCTCCCTACAGTTCCGAGATGCAGAACAACGTGCCAATATTGCTTAGGAGTACTTGTATCTCAATGAAAATTGCACAAGGTTATCCAAGGAAAAACCGTTTTATCGAAACTTATGTAGGATTGACCTCGAAAAGCAGATAGAAAGAAGCTCTTAAATATGAACTAATTATGTAAATTTGGTTTTTCAGGTCATAATAATTTGAAATCGCACATGTATCCACCCCCTTTCGGTAGCTCTGGTTAACATTGTATGAAGCAAAGTAGCTTCCATGCTAAAACTCCCACACAAATACACAGATCAGACTCAAAATGGCATCTCGGTAATATGCAAACAATTATACACTCACTTCCAAGCTTCTTTTCAAGAAGAACTAAGTCATTGTGTCAATACTGTGTTATATTATCAGACTGAAAATTCAAGTAATCTGTGACAATGTGATAGTAAAACACAGTTTTTCCCTTCGCAGATTTATCATTTCACATATCCAATGGTTGTCCAATTGGTTGTAATAATTCATAAAATGGCCATCTTTAACACATAAAATGGCCACTTCATGTTGTCATTGCATCTATTATTCTTCCAAACTAACAAACTTTTGGTCCGTCCCAGTAAATTATTATCAAATTTGACTTTACTCGTGCTTTCTGAATAATAAAGTACACGATAACTAGATTTGGAATAAGGTAATAAAATGCTCGGAAACTAATCAGTGATATACGAAAAACAACTTAGTCATTCCAACTGTCAATCAAACCCTGATCACTGAAATGTGCGTAAAATTACGTAATTATCCTAACTGTCAATCAAAAACTGATCAGCAACACACGTAAACCAAGCTAATTATCCTACCTGTTAATCAAAAATTGATAGCCGAAACACGCGTAAAATTACATATTTATCCTAACTATTGATTAAAAACCTCTTATTAAGATTCTTCAAGTCACGCTAATCACTTTTGAAACGCACATCAAAAATAGCTTTCAACCTAAAAATCTCACATATCCATAACAAGCACTAATAAGTCCTTAGCGTTATCAATCACCTTGAAACACGAATTTACGTCAGCTCAAAATACGCGTAACATCACCCGAACAACCAAAAATTCAATGAATAGATATTTTCCTTCAGCTAAAACGCAACTAAATCGATCAAATACTGATAGATCTAACTATAAGTTAAAATTAATAAAGCGATTAACAAGTGAATGCGTTAATATATATGAAATAAATATGTGATACATCTATTGTAATTAGTTAAATGCAAAAAAAATTGAAGCAACGAATTCGAAATTAGCCGATCAACAACAACGTAACGATTGAACACAGAGCATCTCAACACAGTAATGAATCCTTAGAACTATCAATCAAACAGAAAGAAAGAAAGAATAATAAACCGTAACGACTGAAGTGAACACATATATCAACAGCACAACTCATGGATCCATAACTTCTATTAATCGCTACCGAATAAATTATAATAATCCGAACAGCAACAACAACCTAATGGCGAAATGTTTAATCATATAGTGAACAGTGAATCTCAAAATGAACTGAAGCAACAGATAAAAAGAATTAACGGTTAAATGAATGTAGAGATGAGATGATACCTGAGATTTGATTGGATTTTGAAGTTTTGGCGGTTAGGATGAAGATATTTTAATTGGATTTTGAATTTGGGGAAGGGTGGGTTATTTATAATTTTAGTTAAACCCTTTCTATAATTTAGGGGCACTTTTTGTCTCTCTTTTTTTTTTTTTTTTTTTTTTTTAAATAGAAATAAGTGTGTATAATAATGTATTGTACACTACACAAATAAATACACTATACATATACTTAAACACTACACAATTAAATTAAAAAAAAAAAAAAAAAAAAATGTATGTGGGGGGACCCACAGCCGCATGTGGGAGAGAGGGAGAAAAAAGGGGGACAAAAAGTATCGGGGCCCACTATAGTTTGCAGGTCCAAAGGGGTAGACCTCATATGAATAGTACAACCCGAAATTTTATATTTTGGGGGAAAGGTTATAAAAAGTGACGTCAATGGACCTTTTGGTTGTTTGTATAATAAAAGTGTTTGATAACGTATTTGTATTAGATATTATAACTGCAAAATGATATAAAAGTTATATATTAATGTTAGACAATTTTTTTAGCATTTGAAAAGTTGTGTATTTAAGAAAAATGAAAAGCTAAGACTGTGCGTAATGTATCGGTCGTCCATCTCGGATGACTCTTTAGGCGATGCGTTGTAGCCGTTACGGCCTTTCTGGGCGGCGCGTCTTAGGTTAAAAAAAAGAAAATAGAAGAGCTCGGACCAAGTTGTTGGCTTGGATGGCACAAAAAACAAACACCCCAATGGTTAGAAAAATGAGCTTTTGGTCATTTATTAAAAAAGAAAGAAGAAAGAAAAAATCTATAAACATTTAACATTTACCTTAAAAATATCACATTACTTCTTCATTTTATACACAATTTCAAACCAATCTTTACTATAATCGTCTCATCTCACATAAGGTCTCAAAAAACTCTCAAAACCAAACAACCAAAAATCCGACGCCAACCAAACGTTTCAAACTTTCCAAATTTTCGTTTGACCGGTCACTCACCACCCATCAATTTTCAACGACGAAGCGGATGATTTTGAGGAGGAAGAGGTTCGGGAATGTTGGTGCAAATGATGGCTAAGATGTCCTTTATGTTTTAATGATTACAAATATATATTAAGAAACACTTAAAATCGTTAACGATAGCCTAAAACTGAAAACGCACACAACACCAGACCTGACATGCCATGCTGGCACGCTGGCGCGCCAAACCCAGCGTGCCAGGTAATGGTTGTGTACGCTCGATTTTTCAAATGTGGGCTTTCCTCTTGCCCGAAAAAAGTTGGTCTTTCAATACATGTTCATACATGATATTTAAGATGTTTTGTAAACTCGCAACAACATTGGGATTTAGAGAGATGAACAAAATACCTCCTCCCGTTTTACAAAATGCCAACTCGGTTCTAAAAAGCAATTGCCAACCCTAAATGTTTTTTTATCAAACCTAGGAGATTCATGTTTTCGTAAAAGCTTCAAATGAAAATAGTCAAATGGTTATAATCTTTACGCATGACTTAGCTAATCACGTAACGGATTTACTCTCTTATTAATCGTATAAGTTATGGTCACTTTGCGTAAATTCAATTTACTCTTATGAGTTAATGCTTTACTTAAGCATGCGAGGCACTTAACCTGGTTACATCAAGTTAGTTAGTTTACTTGCCTAGTTATGGACTAATAAGAATTATAACATTTATATTTTGAATTTGAAACTTGAAATTTGAATCTCAAAATGAGAATCTCCTTTGCATGCTTGCTTGTTTATGTGTTTCAGAAGCTTTATAAAATTGGACATACAGGTTAATCGACATAAACACACAGGAAAGTATACCCTTTAGAGTGTCGTAAAGTCTAAGTAAGTCCAGATCGTCCCAAGGGAGTTGTGTGTTTTCATAATAAAAAAGTAGTTTAAAAAGAAAGTCCAAATGATTGTCACAATCATTGGACTCAACTAAGTTATCACATGTAACACCCCTAAACTCGGATAGCAGCGGAAGCCAAACGAGGGTATTACTTTATAGTAAAAAGTACAAGTTACAGAAAACGACATCTAAATGAGACGTTTTGAAAAATTATCATTCGATTAATATAAAACATAAGACTTTACAAGTCCCAAAAAGTCCATACAACATAATAAGTAAAACATAAAAGTTTTAAAGTTTTATCGAATGATAATCATATTGCAAAGTCTTTAAAATGTTTGTGCGACTTTATGCCAGCTAGTACCTTAATGACCTGTGATAAAACATGTTAAAACGTCAACACAATGGTTGAGTGAAATTCATAGGTTTAATATTAAAGCAGTTGATCACAAGATTACAGTTATTTAAGTGACAATGTAACACATACAAAATCAAAAAGTAGTTTATTATTGCCCTAAGCTCATGACACCGAACATTAACGCTATTTCAATTGTTATAATAAAGTTGCCCTTAGTAGGTAATTGCCAAAATACCTAGAGTTCTCAAATACAGTGCGTCTGTTTGCCTAACTGGTCAAACTAGACACGGGATGTCAATCCCAATAGATCTATTCACGGCATTCGCGTTTACACGCATGTAACTAACGGTTCATGATAGAAGGGACTTTCGGGCATAAGGGGACTTAGGCAATAATAATATCAGATAAGCATACAGTTTTCAAACACTTGTAATCATAGTAAAAGTAGCATGTATCTCCCCCATGGAGTTTATAAAACACTTATATAGTGAAAATGGGTTATGAACTCACCATAACAATAAGAAATAGTAAACGATTAAGTAAATGAAACGGGAAGCCGCGAGCTTAATGATGACCTACTGAGCTAATCAATTAATTCCATTTTTGCTACTCATCTAATTCTGAAAATTATAACTATGATCTAGGGCTTGTTTTAACTAGTTTTTATGGTTTAAAAGTTTTGTACAATGTCCAAATATTACAAAACCAAGATTACAACATAAATATACATAGAAATCAGTAGCTATTACAAACAAAATGAATAGGAACAACAAAAATAAAACAATAACCTTACAAGAAAAGTGAAGAAAATTAACAAGAACACCAAACAAAGAAACCCTTAGAATCACCAATAACTAACCACAATCTTCAAATCTTAACCAACCCTATAAACTCTATAAAATCTTGATTTAAACAACCCAATAACACATGTACTAACCCTTGTAAATCTTCCCAAAGAACCCTAGATGTGATGACTTGTTGGAGAAATTGTACCAAGAAACTTGGAAGATGTTGGAAAATTTAGTGCACTTGTGGGATTAGTTCATACCTGGTAATGGGTTAGGAGGTACGGAGTGTACACCCATAAGGTCCATGAACACCCTGACTCTTGTTGTGGTTTGTATTGGTAGTGCTAGTGGAAAGTACTATTTGTGGAAAGTACTGTTGATGGAAAGTATTGTTTGTGGTTTCCACTGATAAGCAGTGTTTCCACTGAAGTAGTGTGTTTCCACTGAAGCAGTGTATCCACTGCTAGTGCTATGAAAGTATTGATGAAAGTACTGCTTGTAATGGCTTTGACCTATTCAAGTGGCAGTTTCAACTGCTTAATGACCATGTTTAATTGGTCATGTAACCACTAACGGCTATAATGGGGATAATTATGAGGCTATTAATGGGCCGATTAATACTCATAATTCCATTTGACTAGCTAAGAGTATTATCCTATAAATAGGAGATCTGATTATGCATGAGGGACAGACAGAAAACGATTAACACTTATAAGCGCAAGGGTTATTGAATTGTGCCTAATTCTATAACTACATTTGGTCTTATCCCAAGTAGATATTCGTGTAACCCAGGCATTAGGGTCGAATAGTTTACTTTGGAAAGTGATCACACGATTCCAAGTGATATCCGGTAACCACTAAAGTGGTATTTGTTTCTCGATTTGATATTCGTTTTACTGGCGACATTGATTATCTTAACCCTGTTCTGGGAGTTACACCCCAACAATCAAAGTAAACTATTTGTGATAATCAATGGCTGCTGCTGCAATGAAACACATGGCTTCAAACTTTTCCAAGCTTGATAAGTTTGAAGGGGTGGACTGTAGGATGTGGCAGAAGAAGATGCACTTCATGCTGTCAAGCATGAGTGTGGTGTATGTGCTAACCACTCTATTCCGGATGATGGTGATGATGCTACTGTGGGAGCGATCGAGGAGGAGCAAATGGGAGAATGATGACTACATATGCAGAGGTCTTATTCTCAATGGTATGTCTGATTCTCTGTTTGATATTTATCCGAACTTTGAATCTTCCAAAGAACTGTGGGATTCCTTGGATGCCAAATATATGGGTGAGGATGCATCAAGTAAGAAGTTCCTTGTTAGTAATTTCACAAATTACAAAATGACTGATTCAAGACCAGTTATGGAACAATACAATGAACTTCTTGGAATACTTGAAAGGTTTACACAACACAATATGAACATGGATGAGGCCATTAAAGTCTCATGTGTCATTGACAAACTCCTTCCTTCTTGGAAAGATTTCAAGCATACCTTGAAACATAAGAAAGAGGAGTTAACTCTGGTTGAGTTGGGCAGTCATCTGCGAATTGAGGAATCTCTCAAGGTGCAGGATAATGACAAGCCAAAGAGTAGCAATGTTGCTGGTGCATCTGTTGTCAATATGGTGGAGCATAACAATTCCACCAGGTACAATGACAATAAAGGCAAACGCAATATCATGACAACACAAGGGCATATCCTAACAAGAAGGCAACACCTACTTGTTGGAAATGTGACAAAACCGGTCACATCAAAGGGACCGCAAGGGTGTTAAAATTGGTGGTAAAGCCAATGGATCGCACTAATGGTTCAGGAGTGGTGGTTCAACCAACTCACTAAAAGGTCGAATATGTTTAATAAGTCTTTTGATTTATTATGTTACATATGTATCCGAATCTTATTATGTGCGGATGATGATGTTGCGTGGTGGGTTGACTCTGGTGCAACAGTTCATGTGTGCAAAGATAGAAGGTGGTTCAAGACTTATGAGTCACTGAATGATGGTTCTATTCTTCACATGGGAAATGAGTCAACGACCTTGGTGCATGGTCGTGGTTGTGTAGATCTTAAATTTAGTTCCGGAAAGATTGTAACTTTGTTTAATGTTATTCATGTTCCTGATATAAGGAAGAACTTGGTTTCAAGTAGTGTATTGAATAATCATGGAAATAAACAAGTTATTGACAAGTTATTGAGTCTGATAAATTTGTGCTTTCTAAACATGGTGTTTTTATTGGTTTTGGTTATTTATGTAATCAAATGTTCAGGCTTAATATTGTCACTGATAGTGTTATTTCAATTTTGTGATCACCACTGACCGATGACTCTACCCTATGGCATGCAAGACTTGGCCATGTACACTATAAAAGAATGCAAGATATGTCTGAGGATGGGTTGATCCCGCCTTTTGACATGGACACTAAAAAGTGTAAAACTTGCATGTTGACCAAGATAACCAAGAAACCCTTTCAGGGTGTTAGTCGTGAGACTAAGATCTTGGAGTTAATACACGGTGACACTGTGTGATTTGCATGCCACTCCTTCTTTGGGGAATAAGAAGTACTTTGTGACATTTATTGATGATGCTTCTAGATTTTGTTATGTCTATCTTTTACATACCAAGGATGAAGCATTAGATAAATTCAAAGTGTTTAAAACTGAAGTTGAATTACAACTTGGGTCTTTGATCAAAAGATTAAGGACTGATAGGGGAGGTGAGTACATGGATACTCTGTTTTTTCAGTCTGTTGGTATAATCCATGAAACGACTTCCCCTTATACTCCTCAGCAAAATGGTATTTCGAAAGGAAAAACAAGGTTGAAGGAGATGGTTAATTCCATGTTGTCCTATTCATGATTGAGTCAAGGGTTCTGGGGTGAAGCTATGTTAACAACTTGCTATTTATTAAATAGGGTTCCCAACAAAAGGAACAAGGTTACCCTTATGAACTCTGGACTAAAAGGAAACACAACCTGAACTATCTCGAGGTGGGGTTGTAGGGTCGTTGTAAGACTCCACGATCCAAAGCTAAAGACTTTGGGTGAAAGAGGCATTGACTGCATCTTTGTTGGATATCTTGAGCATTCCAAGGCTTTTAGGTTCTATGTTATTGAACCTAATGAATATGTTTCAGATAACTCTATAATTGAATCAAGGGATGCAAACTTTGATGAGAATAGATTCTCATCAGTCCCTAGACCAAGTCGAGGATTCCAAATGGAACTCATGACACTGGTGTATCGAGGTCCTCGATGATGAACCATCGGTGGTCCCCGATGAGGTTGTGGTTCAACAACCTGAACCTGTGCTCAGGAAGAGCAAAAGGGTCCGGACTCCAAAGTCATTTGGACATGAGTTTTAACTATACTTAGTTGAAGGAACAAGGAATGAGGTCTCTGACCAATACTCCTATTGCTTCATTGTTGAGGATGATCCCAAAACATTTGAAGAAGCAATGAAGTCCCAGGATATTGCTTTCTGGAAAGAAGAAATCAATGATGAGATGGATTCCATCATGGGCAACAACACTTGGGTGTTGGTTGATCTACCACCAGGTTGCAAGCCTCTGGGTTGCAAATGGATTTTCAAAAGGAAAATGAAGGTAGATGGAACTATTGAAAAGTTCAAGGCTAGACTAGTCATTGAGGGCTTTAAAAAAGCCGGGGATAGACTATTTTGATACTTATGCCCTGTGGCTCGTATCGATACCATAAGATTGCCGATTGCTTTGGCATCTATTCACAATCGATTATTCATCGGATGGATGTGAAGACAACTTTCTTGAATGGTGAATTGGATGAGGAGGTTTATATGAACCAACCTCGGGGCTTCATCTTTCCGGCAATGAAAACAAGGTGTGTAAACTGATTAAGTCTCTTTATGGACTTAAGCAGGCACCTAAGCAATGAAATCAAAAATTTGATGAAGTGGTTTTGTCTAGTGGTTATGTTCTTAACCAAGGTGACAAATGTGTATATAGCAAATTTGATGAATCTGGTAAAGGAGTCATCATTTGTCTATATGTTGATGACATGTTGATCTTTGGCATTGACCAAAATCAGGTTGACTTGACAAAGGAATTTTTGTCATCAAGATTCTCCATGAAAGACATGGGGGAGGCTGATGTTATCCTTGGTATAAGGATTAAACATGAAAGTAAAAGAATTTCTATCTCTCAGTCTCATTATATTGAGAAGGTGTTGAGGAAATTTAATTACTTTGATTGTACTCCAGTAAGTACACCTATGGATACTTGTGAGAAGTTGATGCCTAATAATGGCAAAGCTGTATCTCAACTTGAGTATTCTAAGGTAATTGGCTGCTTGATGTATGCCATGACTTGTACAAGGCCTGATATTGGTTTTGCAGTGGGAAAATTGAGCAGGTATACTAGTAATCCTAGTGCTCATCATTGGCAAGCAGTTCAAAGGGTACTGAAGTATTTGAAGAGAACTATGGATTATAGTCTCTCATATCTTGGTTACCCATCGGTGTTGGAAGGTTACTTGAAGACAATTAGATCTACCGATGGTCGGGTATTCCTACTTGGTGGAGGTGCAATTTCTTGGGCATCCAAGAAGCAAACTTGCATCACCAGTTCAACAATGGAATCTAAATTTGTGGCTTTAGCGGTGGCGGTAAAGAAGTTGAATGGTTGAAAAACTTGCTTCTTGAGATTCCATTGTGGCCTAAACCTATAGCACCTATTTCTATCCGATGTGATAGTGCGACTACATTGGATAAGGCTTATAGCCAGATGTACAATGGTAAGTCTAGACACTTAGGTGTCGGACATAGCATGATTCGTGAGCTTATCATGAATGGGGTGGTATCTATAGAGTTTGTGAGATCTCAACAGAACTTAGATGATCACTTGACGAAGGGTTCGGCTAGAGACTTGGTTATAAAGTCTGCTAAAGGGATGGGTTTAAGTCCAACTTAGTCAATGAATGCTAGGACACCCAACTCCCTCCTGAGGAAACTTAGGAGCTGAGTTCAATGTGGAAAGCTAAACATTCAGTGGACTGGAGCACATGTTTTATTTTACATCCCAAGGTTGTGCTCGGAACCTGCTGAAAGGAGGATGAAGTATTTACTTCTTAATGGTTAATTATCTTTGAAAAAGTGCTTGGCAGGAGCATGAATAAAGAGGAACCACCTATGTGAATGTTGAAGTTTTGCCACTTCAGGAAGCTTTGGACTTTAGCTTTTACAACATTTATGAATTTGGATATGGACACATGGCTTGTATAGTGTCAGGAGCTGATAAGTGTTTGAAAACTTGTGTGTATTTTATCTTCAGGTATTCAAATGGGTTGAAGGGTTCAATTCTTAGAACACCCTGATTCTCGAATATTTGAACGTGTAATTTACTAAGATGAAAATTCAATCCTCAGGACATTTTCGTTTATGCACATGTTTTGCATGATGTTTGTTTTTCATGCAAAGGAAGTGAACTAAATTTGGGGAGGATTGTTGGAAAATTTAGTGCACTTGTGGGATTAGTACATACCTGGTAATGGGTTAGGAGGTACGGAGTGTACACCCATAAGGTCCATGAACACCCTGACTCTTGTTGTGGTTTGTATTGGTAGTGCTAGTGGAAAGTACTATTTGTGGAAAGTACTGCTGATGGAAAGTATTGTTTGTGGTTTCCACTGATAAGCAGTGTTTCCACTGAAGTAGTGTGTTTCCACTGAAGCAGTGTATCCACTGCTAGTGCTATGAAAGTATTGATGAAAGTACTGCTTGTAATGGCTTTGACCTATTCAAGTGGCGGTTTCAACCGCTTAATGACCATGTTTAATTGGTCATGTAACCACTAACGGCTATAATGGGGATAATTATGAGGCTATTAATGGGCGATTAATACTCATAATTCCATTTGACTAGCTAAGAGTATTATCCTATAAATAGGAGATCTGATTATGCATGAGGGACGCACGAAAACGATTAACACTTATAAGCGCAAGGGTTATTGAATTGTGCCTAATTCTATAACTACATTTGGTCTTATCCCAAGTAGATATTCGTGTAACCCGGGCATTAGGGTCGAATAGTTTACTTTGGAAAGTGATCACACGATTCCAAGTGATATCCGGTAACCATATAGTGGTATTTGTTTTCTGTGATTTGATATCGTTTACTGCGACATTGATTATCTTAACCCGCTCGGGAGTTACACCCCAACAATCAAAGTAAACTATTTGTGATAATCAATGGCTGCTGCTGCAATGAAACACATGGCTTCAAACTTTTCCAAGCTTGATAAGTTTGAAGGGGTGGACTGTAGGATGTGGCAGAAGAAGATGCACTTCATGCTGTCAAGCATGAGTGTGGTGTATGTGCTAACCACTCCTATCCCTGATGATGGTGATGATGCTAACGTGGAGCGGTCGAGGAGGAGGAGCAAATGGGAGAATGATGACTACATATGCAGAGGTCTTATTCTCAATGGTATGTCTGATTTTCTGTTTGATATTTATCAGAACTTTGAATCTTCCAAAGAACGTGGGATTCCTTAGATGCCAAATATATGGTGAGGATGCATCAAGTAAGAAGTTCCTTGTTAGTAATTTCACAAATTACAAAATGACTGATTCAAGACCAGTTATGGAACAATACAATGAACTTCTTGGAATACTTGAAAGGTTTACACAACACAATATGAACATGGATGAGGCCATTAAAGTCTCATGTGTCATTGACAAACTCCTTCCTTCTTGGAAAGATTTCAAGCATACCTTGAAACATACGAAAGAGGAGTTAACTCTCGGTTGAGTTGGGGTCATCTGCGAATTGAGGAATCTCTCAAGGTGCGGGGATAATTACAAGCCAAAGAGTAGCAATGTCTTTACGGTGCATCTGTTGTCAATATGGTGGAGCATAACAATTCCACCAGGTACAATGACAATAAAGGCAAACACAATATCATGACAACACAAGGGCAGATCCTAACAAGAAGGCAACACCTACTTGTTAGAAATGTGGCAAAACTGGTCACATCAAAAGGGATTGCAAGGGTGTTAAAATTGGTGGTAAAGCCAATGGATCAGGCACTAATGGTTCAGGGAGTGGTGGTTCAACCAACTCACTAAAAGGTCGAATATGTTTAATAAGTCTTTTGATTTATTATGTTACATATGTATCCGAATCTTATTATGTGCGGGATGATGATGTTTGCGTGGTGGGTTGACTCCGGTGCAACAGTTCATGTGTGCAAAGATAGAAGCTGGTTCAAGACTTATGAGTCACTGAATGATGGTTCTATTCTTCACATGGGAAATGAGTCAATAGCCTTGGTGCATGGTCGGTGGTTGTGTAGATCTTAATTTTAGTTCTGGAAAGATTGTAACTTTGTTTAATGTTATTCATGTTCCTGATATAAGGAAGAACTTGGTTTCAAGTTGTGTATTGAATAATCATGGAAATAAGACGTGTGTCTTGGTGATACACCCAAATGGACACATGTCTTGGTTGATATATCACTAAGACGTGTGTCTTGGTGATACACCCAAAAACCGGCCACATAGGAGGGGGGGAGGTTAGTGGTTTTGATATTGTATAAACTTGAGCTATAATGTGTAGTTTGATCCCGGTAAATTGTAACGTAAAGTTTTTAAAACGCGAAACGTAAAACCGGGTATTAATAAAATCTAAAACTCATAAAAATGTTAAAACTTGTCAACATAACCTATTTTAGTATTTAAGATAAGACATGAGTTTATCGGAGTGCTTAAATGTTGTTAAAACTGAAAACGTAGACCGTAAACGTATAAAACGTAGACCGTAAACGTATAAAACGTAAAATGTGCAAGGTTTACGTAAAAAATGGAAAAGGTAAAATATGACATTTAAAATATGAATGTAAGAAAAATAAAATGCATAAAACACATAGACTGAACATAGTCTAATGGTTGATTATGAATTAAGTATACATGAGTAAACTTATTTGGTTACACGTAAAGGTAAGTTTACTTAAAATTAAAATAATAATAAGTAAACGTAGATGGTTAGTTAATGACCTGAAATGTACGAGTTGCTACATCACAAACGCTAGAAATGATTGAGATTTTTACCATGATTATAAATAACATGTTTGTTTAGGCTTATAGAGACATGAGTCCAAAAATGAATGCAAAGATATACTCACACAAACAAGGCATACAATCGATGAATAACGGGTAATTACCAACACAAGTATATCTACTGATTATGCTAAGGAACCCTTTCGACCTATGATCCTAGGCATAACAAGTGCATTAAGATAGGTTTGTGGCCAATGTTCATATGTTTCCCTTAATTCGGCCGGCCAACATGGGATTAAGTCTAAACATAAAATCACACGGGTTATCTACCAATATACTATTCAATTTTCACAAGTTTAGCACCAAGTTGTTATAGACATACAATGCGAAATTTACCAAAACAATTAACCATTTCAACCAATATCAAGTGAAATGACCAATCAAAGGATATATAGTGATATGATCAATATTGCATCAAGCATACAAGCATAAATAATGAAAATCATATCCATACAATCAAAACTCTATCATGTTTCACATTTAGCCTAAACAAACACAAGCCTACTACTCCATATTAAAACGAATTGCACAAATATCAAACTTGTAAATCTCATAAAATTTCATATTAAAAGTAAATAGAAATGTACCAATCGTTACAAGAGCAAATATGATGAAATTAATAAGCTTACAACCCCGAAATTCCAACTACCAAAACCAAAGCTATAAAACCCTATGAACCACGGCTCCTAAGTGTGTTACAACACTTCTTGAACTAAGTTTAGATAGGCTAACTCGTAAGGGTGTGTAAAGGATAGATGTGGCTAGAGTCAAGGGTGATTTTGGTGTGAAAATCAACCCTTAGACTTGGTGTTTCTTCTTGAGAATTCTCTTTTGGTGGATATATCATCTCCAGTGGTTCTTGGAATGTATATATGATTTTTCTAACACTTGGAGACTAAGGGAAAGGTATTTGATCGAATGGGAGTCAAATAAATGCATTTTTAGCTGATCACACAAGAAGTCCGCAGTTTCTGGGTACAAACCGCTGCACTCGTGGCTTTTAACTGATTTTCCAGCCAGACAAAAAATGCGCCAATTTTTGGGACAAAACCGGCGTACTTTTAGGTTTTCAGCACTTGGCACCAAAATGAAAGTTGTAGTTGCTTCTCTCCTTTTTCCGTGGCCACTTGAATTAAATTGATCGGACTTTGTATGAGCGAGATATGGCTAAAACAGTGAGCATGTGTCGAGAAACCTTGAGCTTGAGTTTACTTCTTCATTTATGCTTACAACCCCGAAATTCCAACAACCAAAACCAAAGCTATAAAACCCTATGAACCACGACTCCTAAGTGTGTCACAACACTTCTTGAACTGAGTTTAGATAGGCTAACTCGTAAGGGTGTGTAAACGATAGATGTGGCTAGAGTCAAGGGTGATTTTGGTGTGAAAATCAACCCTTAGACTTGGTGTTTCTTCTTGAGAATTCTCTCTTGGTAGATATATCATCTCCTGTGGTTCTTGGAATGTATATATGATTTTTCTAACACTTGGAGACTAAGGGAAAGGTATTTGATCGGTTAGATAGTTAATGGGAGTCAAATAAATGCATTTTTATCTGATCACACAAGAAGTCCGCAGTTTCTGGGTACAAACCGCTGCACTCGTGGTTTTTAACTGATTTTCCAGCCAGACAAAAATGCGCCAATTTTTGGAACAAAACTGGCGTACTTTTAGGTTTTCAAAGACTTGGCACCAAAATGAAAGTTGTAGTTGATTCTCTCCTTTGTCCGTGGCCACTTGAATTAACTTGATCGGAGTTTGTATGAGCGAGATATGGCTAAAACAGTGAGCATGTGTCGAGAAACCTTGAGCTTGAGTTTACTTCTTCATCAAGGTTTGGCTAAAACAGAGAGGTTTGACAATACCCACTGATTTTCAAGTTGTGATAACATGACTAAGCACCTCACGAAATAAGGAACAGTATAATTCACTCAAACACTCGTATATGATGTAATAGGGTATAAGGAAATCACACTCAATTGCTCAAATATGGTTCATCAAATTACCATAAACTTGTACAAGAAACAAACAAGTCTGATGGGACGTATGCGCCAGGTTTAAATATCAAAAAAGGTCTTTTGTTCGGGTTATAACGTTCGACTAAGGGTTAATAAGGGAACGGATTAGGCATGAGAAATATTTTCTGGAATTGTTTTTAAATGAAAAATAAAGTCGAAAAGTCTAATATCCCATGTTGCTAGTCACTACATACCACAAACCCATGAGATAATTAGACAACCCTCTCTCAAGCTAACTCACATAAGAATGATATATCAATACGCCACAACTACCGATGCTATATCAGAGTTAGTAAATAAACAACCAACGAATGAACTCTTATTTCATATTTCATCATTTTTTTTTCTTTTTAACTCATAACATCATACTCATGTAACTAACAATTCCCCCACACTCACCCAAATTCTAGCATTGAGCAGATTGATGATATCCTAAAGAGAATACATGCAAGACTCACTTCCAACAAGGAGAAGGCATTGTCATAATGTGAAAAGTTTGAACCAAAACCAATTATTTCAGTTTATGATAGCAGTTGTTATAAAAAAAATTAAATTCAGTTTTTAGGGCTAGATTTTTCGGGTCGAGTCTTTGTAACAATATTAGGATTAGGCGCGATTGTTCTTTTTTCGGATCCGAGATTTTATAGATGGTTTAGTTTATCAAGTTCGGGTTGTACGAGGTTAAATGGTTATTCAGATTCGACTATGATAAATAAAACTGGTTCGGCTTTGGTGTTCATAGAAAGTAAACTCGTCTAATATAATATGTGTAACAAACTAAACTCTTATGTTTTAATCATTATGGTAGACAAGACACAAATCAAAGACGATAAGTAAACAACAAACCTTTGATGAAAAGTAAAAGGCAAATTTCAAAATAAATTAATTGCTCATACAACTCAAAGGAGAGTAAATATTGAAAACATAATTATGTTCAAAAAAGAAAACAAATTTGTATAAGAAAAGTGACCTTAATTCTTTGGTAGTACAATATTAAATGCAATTTTTAATGGGTTGAGCTTAGGAGAAGAAATATGTGGTCTCAAAATTCAATATCACAACTAACTATATTAATTTTACAATTGGGCCTCAGAAGACAAATCATTTGACCTAGTTCTTCTTCTTCAACATGCTCTGCAAGTGCCTACCTACTTATATTTACAGTCGTACCTTTTTCACTTCTTTCTTTTTTGTCTTCTTTGACATCTAAGGGTATGCAGCGATAATTTTCCATCACATTAGAGTGTGTGCACTCATAATTTTGTAGTATAATTTGCACTAACATTCAAAAAATTCAAATTTTTTTACACTACTAAGATTCTACACACGGTATGCACGTGCATATCCTGTGTTCAACGTAGATCCGTCCCTGATGATAGTGATATGGGTTTAGAAGGTAAGAATAAATTTAATGCAAGAGTTTGTGCTTAGACGAAACATCTCGGTATACGAAAATAGTGAGGATTTAGAAGCTAAATTGTTTGACAAAGCATATGAACCAAGGCCAAACATTTCCATGTACGATAATGTTGCAAATTTAAATGCAAAGAAGACGTCTCAAGAAGAATTTGAACCAAGGCCAAAATCTCAGTCTATGATAGTGGTGTTGGTTTGAATGAAATATAAGAAGACATGTAACGACCAATTTGATCCAAGACCAAATGTTTAGTTTATCACGGTGAAGGTTCAATATCAAAGGGCTTGTGTCCCAATGATATCCTTTATTGTATGAGAAGCTCCCAAACCAAATGGTTGTTAGTTCAAGTCATGCTTAGAACATGTGAGATAACATGTGATGTGTATATTGTGAGATACTCAGTTCGTAGTTAGTTGCGTTCTTTAAAAAAAAAAAAAAAAAAAAAACGATTGTTTTGATAATGAAAGTTATTGTTTATCACCCATGTCTACCTACTATGAAGTGTGTGATTCATTTAAAGCAAGAAATAAAATAGTTTGTACGTCTCATAATTATGCTTTTGAATGTGAAGAATGGAACATGGTTTCGTATAAATTTCTATATTTTTGTTGGTATATATTGTTTAAGGATGAATTCCAATTACTTCTATCGATGTTGAATGTTTATGTCTGATGCATGAGAATTGTTCTATAAGAGTACAACCGACTGATTCATGAGAACCATAACTGCTACTTTTCCTCAATTATCTCCGGAATAGGTATATCGTTATTAGACCAAAGACCTTTTAAACAAAGCTATAAAACCTGTGACGAAAACAAAATCCCTTGAATGCAGATTTGATAGTCAATCACAAGACACCTTTATCCTGTGTACAAAGCCTCATATGCGCCGTGCATGAAAATGCTGCAGTTGTATATGCATACACCCTCACGGCTTCACACCCAAAGATGCGCGTCCAGATTTGAAGTTGAGCTTCATTGCAAATGCCCGTCTCAATCGCTGAATGAAATGTTTGGAGCTTGATCAATCCAACTAATTGATATCAACATCTTTAGATATGCCATGGTCTACAGTCTACACTATCAACTTTGGAGCTTTCATTAGTATTCAACTAGATGAAGATGAGCATAAAGTGACCCTTGTAAAACTTGGGCATCCTAAATTCCAGACATGGATAGCACCTAAGATATTTGAGATTACGTGTTCTATCTTGCAATACGACATGTAACAATAAAAATAAAAATAAAGTATGTGCATGTCATTTCGTTTAATTTGTATAGAGATAAGCATCGAGGCAGTCAAGTCAAAGCCAATGAAATAGATTCAATCGTGGTGGCAAGAAGCAGATGTGATTTAGCATACATTAGTAACACTGTAATTTGTATGATCTAGTCATCTAACCTTAAATGGACATTGCAATTGATATAAGATCTATAACAGAACTGCATGTTCGCTACAGCGTCTCAGTTGATGAAATATATTCATCTTTGGCCAATCAAATAAGATCCAACAACTGCATTATGTTGGTCTTCAAAAAATACAAACTGATCAGGAAACATTCTTATGAATTGACTAATCACTTGCATTAAGGTCATTCTGAAATATTCATTTAATACCTGGTTGCACCTCCATCTTCACATTTTCGCCCAAAATGTTTTGTAACATGTCCTCGTATTGGAGAGCCAAAATGTCATTACAGAGTCTTAAAATCATGGTCGAATGCCATGTAACAGTTTTTAAAGGTGGAGAGACAGGTTGGATAGTGTGTCCAATTAAATTGAGTACTTTCCTAGTACGGGTTGAAATGGGTTCCCACAAACATTTATCGGTCCATTTTATAAGTCTTTTTATGAATAAACTAGTGTGTTATGTATCTTTACAAGAGCAACAGTATAACAATAATAATCAGAATTACTACATGACACAATGTCAGAGGTTGTATACAATAAGACTATGGCAACTTTCAACCCGTTCGACCAATTTGACAAGTTGACCCGCTCCTCTATTGGCTATTCAAGATAAAACACAGCCCAAATCCACCTAGTCATAGTATATATAGGTAGAAAGTGCCAACATTAGTTGTGGTGATATTTGAAGTCAATGAAGTTTATGCTTAATCCAAAAGTTTGTATATACTTGATACCTTAAAACCAAGACATTTTCTTTGACATGTGGGATTTTTTAGTGCATAATCTTTTAAGTGTCTGTTATGCTTCCTTTTAGGACTCATAAGTGTGAAGGGACTTTCAAGAAATATGGAAGCTAACATAAAATTGTAGATTGAAATAAGGCTACCGTTACAAATATGCCCATCAGTCATGACGAATTCAACCAATAGTGAATGTGAACAAGATTAAGCAAACAGATAAACAGTCAAATAAAAAGAAAGGAATTTGCAACTAAATGCTACGGATGTCTTTCATCGGTCATGACCCATTCCACCAATAGTGAGTGGGCACAAGATTAAGCAAATGGATATACAATGAAATAAAATGAAAGGAACTCGCTAAAACCAAACAATCATATACAATAAAATAAAACGAGGGGAAATCACAGCACTAAAATATAATTTAATGTTTGCTTTGACCAAAAACTAATTTTTCAAAAGGAGGCGTACCAGTTTCTTAAACTTGCCTACTCAAGTCGTCTTTTTCCGGATAGAAATACATAGAATCAGATACTTTAGTTCCATTTAACTTTCTAAGTTCAAATTTTTACTGTATCAATGCGTTGACTTTCGGGCAGAATTGACCAATTTGGAGACTGAACAGCTCGCAACCACTGGAAATCATCCACATTTGCCCAACTCCCAGTATCATCATATAGATTAGATTCCTTGAGATCATTCTCAATACCGTCATAACACAAACAGTAAGGTGCAAATCTGACCCCAGAACTCTGCTCAATAATGGGCCGACTCCTACATCGAAGATAAAAATCAGTCCCCTTAGCATGATGAATCCTAATCTGATGTGATGCCAGCACAAACAAACACCCTTCCACCTCTTCAATCAAGATTGACCCCAATACCGGACCCACATAAATCTTACAGTTTTTCAATCGGTTAATAAACAAAGTCCGGAAGCATCCTGTCAATCTCACCTCACAATTAGTTAGATCCGAAAGCACATATTCTCCAATATCTGTACCTTTAAATTCCTTTATCAAAACCTCGTTTTCTATACTTCTGAACCCCGGTGAATCCTTGACCTTATAACTCGACGGGTGTTCCTCATTCTTAGAGGCGTCTTCAGTAACAATGTTGGCGGTTTCAGGTTTCTTAGCAGGTTTGTTTTTAAATGAGAACTTTTTCCGGGGTTTGAGTTTGGATGAGACGGAATCTAATGTTTGTTTAAGGTCAGAGATGGTTTTTAGGGACGACCTGACTTCATATGGAGGCAAAAAGTAAGAGTTCTCAGCAACCAGTTTTTCAAGATCCGTTATTGATACAGATATTTTTTCAAGGTCGGGCTTGAGATCATGATTCGGATTTGTATCCGGGATTTGTTGAATTTGGGCGAGAGAGGACTCAATTGCTTGTTTTGAGTTTGTGAAAAGTGATAGAAAGGATTTGGTGGATTCAAAGGAGGGATCTTTTGGATCACTTTTGTTGGAAACACGAGACTGGTGAAGGTTGGAAAGGCGTTCGATCATGGCAGCATGCTTGCGTTGTGTGGTTGGATCGAGGGTGGGATCTGTTGATACATCATTAGTGGTGGCCGAGAGAGCCTGCTGGTCATCCATTGCTGTTGAAAGCTAAAACTGCACAATGTTCAGTAAAAATAAGAACATAAATATAGGTTTATAAAGTACACGCCTCTAATAATTTTTTTTCACATCTAGTCTCTACTTTGACAGTTAAAGATCAAACCCATAACTTCCCAAGTTCAAACTGAAATAGAACAGTGTTCTTTTTTAGTTGATAAGGTTTGGACGTTTATAACTCGGGATTCAGAATCATACATTAGTATTTCTCTTTTCAATCTTTTAGCTTGAAGTAGAGCTGAACCATGTTCTTTTAATTTGTATTGGTTCAACCACAAAGATCAAACAAGAAGCATTAATATTATTTTTATTTTGTTAGTCACAATGGTTTGACCGACCTAAGTGACTCTCATTGTATCTATATCTTTGGCAATGAGAAGGTTTAGAGAGGATCTTAAAGATGCCAAAGCCAAACCACATATCAAGAATAACTTTGACGCTAACGGATATTTTAATGAAATAAGCACAAAAGTTGTTGTTTTTAAGCATAAGAAATCTGCATCGTTAGGGTGGGAGAACGAAAAAGCGAAAACAAAAAGAGATTTCCAAAATCATGCCATGGATAAACTATTAAACTAAAGTAGTTGCTCAAGAAAGGGTTCTTATAAGCAAGATGTCTATGTCAAGATGACCAACTTGAAGCTAGGAAATCTTTATAATGATGATTATAATCAGGAATTTGAACAGCAAACTGGAGCACAAACAAACCATCACTCGTTACATTGGTGGATTAAAACACAATATAGCAAGAAAAAGCTTGAATTGCAACCTTATTAATCATTTCAAGAGGTGAGATAACTTGTAAGATTGAGAAATATGCAAAAACCAGCTCTCAAGTCTTAAGTAGCGCCAATGATAGTGATACTTTCGCCAAGGATACTCATACTTCCAGAAATCCTTTCTACAACATGTCAAGACTTACTACGACACTTTCAAAAGAACGGATAGTCGTGACTATGACTTTGAAAGAGGCTGAAGAGATTCCTCTTGAGAAAGAAGAGAAGCGAGATTATGATGATGAAGGTTTATTTAAATATATAATAGAGCGCACGAGAGGTTTTGACTAAGCGCAGAGTACCTAAGCAAAAGATGTTACCCCATATCATTAAGGAAAGGGAACACATATTCGACTCAAGATGCACAATTATGGCATGGGTGTTAGATGTTATAACATGTAAGAATAAATGAGCTACACAAGTCAAA
Source organism: Chrysanthemum makinoi (assembly GCA_910596185.1). Classification (NCBI taxonomy): domain Eukaryota; kingdom Viridiplantae; phylum Streptophyta; class Magnoliopsida; order Asterales; family Asteraceae; genus Chrysanthemum; species Chrysanthemum makinoi. The sequence continues at coordinate 107,560,325 of OU343224.1, read as the reverse complement.
TGTACTGAAGGAGTAATGGCAACACCGGGTGTGTTTGGTTTTGGTTTAACGCATAGAACAATAATTTATCGAAAACAAAACACCTGATGTTGCCATTTTGTTTTGGTGAATTGAATTCAAAACAAAATTCAATATTACTTTTCTCGTTCAATGTGAATTGAATTCTAAAACTCTCGGTCGATTTTGAATTGAAATTAATAGTACTAATTTTGATGGATGCATACCAGATCCGAAACGAGCGTCAATGTGAGACTCAAATCAACAACTAAACACTTGCCCTTTCTTTTCTTCTTTAATTTCTTCTTCTTTTTTTTTTTTTGTTAGATCTCGGAGCCTGGAGGGTTTTTGTCTTTACTCGTCACTTTTCAGTCAAGTATTAATTATTAAACAAGTCTAATGATCTCACGGTACCGGATCAAATAGAAAGAGAATAAAAATAAAAAGTTTGCAAAGTCATTCAGCTCGTGCTACGTGTCCTCCACCCACTCTCTCCTTTTTTCCTTATTAAATTTGGTTAGAGGGGTATTTTTGTCATTTAACCCGTTTTTCATATTTCACCCCAAATTTCAAACGCAAATAACTTTCAAACGACAAACTTTTACGAAAAACCGATTTCACCATAATTTTTAAAATTCGATTCTCTTTAATTTGGTATAAATCTTGATAAATATTTCGAACTTTTTTTTTTTACATATCAAGTGGTTCTTGATTTTCTTGATTTTTTTGGCATTTTCCCTATTTTTACTCATAAATGTCGAATCTTGAAAAACTTAAAACATGAAAGTTATAGATTTTTGTTCACTCTTTACCCAGAAATTCAAATCACTCAAATTCGATGTCATATGGGTAAGATATAACACGTTAAAGATGGTGTTTTACTCATATTTGTTGCATACAAGGTGTTTGATGAAATGTCTAGTTTAGATTTTTAGTGTTAAAGTTGAGCTAAATGCACTAATTTTTGTCCCACAACGCATCATTAATCATTTTATTAATGTAAGATTCAAAAAGTGATGTTTTTAACTATTAAAACTGATGAACCAAAGTGATGAACTGATGAACCAAATCAAGATGTTAAAAAAAAAAGCATAAAAGCAAAACTGATGAACCTAACTAAACTGATGAACCAAACCAATAACTGATGAACCAAACCAAAACTGAAACTATGATTGATGAACTAAACCAAACTGATGAACCAAACCAAAACTGAAACTATGATTGATGAACTAAACCAAACTGATGAACAAAACCAAAAACTGATGAACTAAACCAAAAACTGATGAACCAAAACCAAAACTGATGAACCAAACCAAAACTGAAACTATGATTCATGAACCAAACCAAACTGATGAACCAAACCAAAAACTGATGAACCAAACTAAAACTGAAACTGTGATTGATGAAACAAAATAAACTGATGAACCAAAATAAACTGATGAACAGAACAAAACAAACACCAACATGTTAAGCTGAAACTATGATTGATGAACCAAAATAAACTGATGAACTATGTTTGATTTGGTTCATCAGGTTTGGTTTGGTTCATCGGTTATCGGTTTGGTTTGGTTCATCGCTTTTGATTTGATTCATCAGTTTATCGAATGATGAACCAAGATTAACTGATGAACAAAACGTGCATTTTTATTTTAAATTAAGTACTAAAAAAATCACTTTTTGAATCTTACAATAATAAAATAATTAATGATGCATTTTGGTACAAAATTTAGAGCATTTAACGCAATTTTAACACTAAAAATCTAAGCTAGACATTTTATCAAACACATAGTGTGCAACAAATATGACTAAAACGCCATTTTTAACGTGCGACATCTCACTTATTTCATATCGGATTTGAGTGATTCAAAAACTTGTGTAAAGAGTGAACTAAAATCTACAACTTTCGTGTTTTAAATTTTGCGTAAATCAACCTTTAAATTAGATAAAAGTAGGGTCGAATATGCCGAAAATTTCAAGAAAATCATAACCCACTTGAAATTAAAAAAAAAAAAATCCGATTTTTATATCAAAATGCATATCAAATTAAAGAGGATTAAATTTTAAAAATTATGGTGAAATCGGTTTTTCATAAAAAATTGTCGTTTGAAAGTTATTTGCGTTTGAAGATTAGGGTGGAATTAAAAAACAAGTCAAATGACTCAAATGCCCCTTAGCTGAAAATATTAAGAAAAAAAAAGATGGAAAGGGATAAAATTAGTAGAGGACACGTGTCACAAGACAATTGGCTTTGCAGACTTTTTATAATTTGTGGCTTTGTAGAGGATCGCACCTCAATCATAGGGGAATATTCCATTTATCCCCCACTTTTTTCAGTACAACACAGTTTTTTGTCAGTTTTTGTTCCGTATTTCTGACAGTTTTAAGCATTTGACTTATTAAACTTTATATTTACTATTCCGCATTTTCAGGTTTATAGTTTTTTGATATAAACAAAATTATAAAAATAAAAAAAAAACAAAAAAAATATGGGGGATCAAAATAACCCAACCCTTCGATAAAGGTTTTAAGGCTGCCCTTAGTAAAGGGATTCAATCCCCTTACTCTTCACTGTCACGTCAGTTTTCTCTCTCCAGCGACTTTCAGGCGATTAGGTGTCCCAGTAAAGCGACCAAGTTGCTTTTTTTTTTTTTTTTTTTTTTAAACATTTTCAACACAAAAAATTTCATTAATAATTAAAACGTTACAATACTAAATAAAAACAGTAAACGATACGAAATACATAAATCATAAATCTAATCTGAATGCTCCCCGCATGTAGAGTCATACGAGGGAGTACGATCACCGGCAAATCTCTCGATGCGAGCCAAATCTTCCTCGTCTAGCATAGGTTCCCCCGGTAGCTCGAAGTTGGCAGTCGAAGTTGATGCACCTACACCATCTTTTTCGTTCTCCCGGTAGCTCCAATTGATTTTGAACATACACTTGCATATATTCAACGGAATGGGGGAGACAGCAAGCCATATTAAATCTTGTGTGGAGAAGTATTTTGAGTTTGAATTGTGTGAAATAGATTTGTGGATTGAAGTGTATTTGTATTGTGTATTTATAAAGGTAATTTTTTTTATTTATATATTTTTTTTAAACTGTTGCATATAAACGGTAAGTTTTTGACATAAAACGTTTGAAATACTCGATCGTGAGGGCGACCAAGTTGTGTGAAAGTTGATGGACGATCGGCACACCACATCAAGGACGATCGATCCCCTAATCGATCGAGGGAAGCCTCGATCGAACTACTGCATGCAGCCTAAGGATCCTAGTTAGAGCACTGGCAATGGTAACTCAAGTTATCATTTAACACGGTGTCACATCATCGTCACATTAGCTTTAACATTTCATCTTAACTCATAAAAAAACACCCACAATCATAACATTCCTAAGTTAAACTTTAACTCACCAACAATTAAAAAAAACAACCCCTCATTAAAGGGCAAAAAAAAAAAAAAAAGTGCGTTATGGTGTTAACACCGGCACTTTAACGCTGGAATAATGCCGGCTTCGCAATGGTTAACGCCGGTTAACGTCGAAAAAAACACCGGTCCGGCGTTAACCATTGGGAGTGCTCTTAGATCGTTTTCGTTTTTACAAGATGGTGATTGTAAGATCGGATCGGGATCCTAAGATTCTATTAAAATGTCATTTTTAGTGATCTTTGTAATATTATTTAAATCTACAAATTATTATATATTATAAACACGAAATTATATGAATGTTTCATGAAAATATTGTTCTAAATTATGAATATGAAATGTTTAAAAATAATTTTTTTTTAAATTATATAAAAACATAAACATAAATTTGTAGTTTTTTAGTTTGCAGTTCGAGAAAAGTAAGATCGAATCGGAGTAGATCTTGAGATCCTATGGTCAAGATCGAGATCCTATAAGATCTTAAGCTGGTTAAGATCCTACGTAGGATCTGAATCGTTTTTGGTTTGCAGAATCGTAAAATCGTAAGATCGCAAGATTAGAATCGAGATCTTAACAACTATGATTTCGATTATGCTTTGTATTGATTCTCAAAGTACTTACTCGATTTTCCTAAATATACTTGATTCAATACTCAAAAATACGTCCATCAATAAAAAATATCAAAATTCAAAATGTTAGTTTTTAAGAGGCACTTTATTTTGTTTACCCATAAATTCATACTTACTAAGGGACAAATCCCCACCATCCATCTAGTTTGATCTAATGGTGGAGATTAACCTAAGATTTAGTAGATAAACCTAAGTCCATGTTTTTTTTCTTGTCTTTTTGTCTTTCTTTTTTGTTTTTTTTTTTGTTTTTTGTTTTTTTTTTTCTTATTCACGTTTTTTCTTAATTAACGTTTTTTTCTTCGATTTCATACGTTCTTATCCGTTTTCTTACGTTTTCGCCCGTTTTCATCATTTTTCTTTCATTTTCGTCCATTTTTCATACGTTTTCATCCGTTTTCATACGTTTTCGCCCGTTTTCATACGAATTCGTCCGTATTCTTACGTTTTTGTCCATTTTCTTAAGTTTTCGTTCGTTTTCATACGTTTCTGACTATCACAAGTGATTTATGTGATATTCAGAATATCACTTGTGATTATCTGAATATCACTTTGTGATATTCTGAAAAACACAAATGATATTTTGTTAATATCACTTTGTGATTTTCTACGTTGTGATATTCTGAATATCACGTTGTGATATTCTGAATATCACTTGTGATTTTGTGAATGTCACTCTGTGATATTCTGAATATCACTCTGTGATATTATGAATATCATTTTGTGATATTCTGAATATGAGTTTGCGATATTCTGAATATCACTTTGCGATAGTATGAATATCACTTTGCGATATTATCAATATCACTTGTGATTTTCTTGATATCACTGTGTAATATTTTGAATTTATTTCTTACATGTATGTGTAGCAAAGTAGGAGGCAAGTCTTTTCTTTATTTCTTGTTACTGTCAACGAATCAAAACCAAAAAGCCACAAACACAAATGAAATCCTTGGTCTTCTATCCTACTCATGCGTGTGGTATGGAACAAAAGAAACACAAAGGACATGCTAAGATCTTATTATATCAACCTAGGCATAACATGACAGTGATATTTTGAATATCACGTATGATTTTTATGTTACAAAACATTAGTTGAAAATCACTTGTTATATTCAAAAAATCACTTGTGGTATTCAGAATATCACAAGTGATATTCTGAATATCACAGAATATGATATTCAGAATATCACATAACATCACTTGCGATATTCACAGTATCATTTGTGATATTCAGAATATCACTTGTGCTATTCAGAATATCACTTGTACTGTTCAGAATATCACTTGTGATATTCAGAAACGTATGAAAACGGCCGAAAACATTTATGTATGAAAACGGACAAACACGTATGAAATCGGGCGAAAACGTATGAAAACGGACGAAAAATAGATGAAAACGTATTGAAACGGACGAAAATGTATGAAAGGGAAGAAAAAAACGCGAGTTAAAAAAAACGTAAATAACGTGAATTAAAAAAAACAAACAAAAGAAAACGTGAATATTAAAAAATTCGAATTTTGAAAAAATTAAACGTGAATATTAACAAAAAACGTTTATTAAAAAAAAATCCTTTTGTAAAAAAAAAAACGTGAATAATTAAAACAAAACAAAAAAAAAAAAAAAAAAAAAAAAAAAAAAAAAAAAAAAAAAAAGAAAGAAAGAAAAAGAAAGAAAAAAACAAAAAGACAAGAAAAAAAACATGGATTTAAGTTTAGACATATTAAATCTTATGTTAATCCCCACCATTAGATCAAACTAAATAAATGGTGGGGATTTATCCTTGGTAAGTATCAAAATAAGAGTAAGTATTTGAAAATTCCTCTATGATAGATTACTTATTACATCTTTTCATAACCTTTTAATGCTAAAATTATAATGTTACCTCACACCACACTCGTCGAAGTAACATCTCATATACTTCACTCCGGGGTTTTTTTTATCCTCTTAGTATTTTTAAAATAAACATGTAACCATACGAGGAGTGTGCTAGATGTCGCCTAGTGTTGAAATAGTAATAAAATCAGCGCAAGTTATGATATCGTAAACTTTTAAAACAATATGAATAATTTTAGTTTGAAACTCTAATGTATTGTCTAGTTAATGTTAGGCTAGTCCCAGTCGCAACCCACACTAATTCGACAACCTGCGACCTTAACGTCCGCTTCTCTCCAAATGAGACAACCCGGGATGCTTGGTCCCGATTCGGAGGAATTTTTTTTTTTTAGCTAGACATTGCGTTTACATCGGTTGAAAAAACAACCGATATCCAAAAAGTTTGGTCCACGACCGATGTTGCAACAACTCTCACAGTCGAGACAACCGATGCTCACATCGGTTGAGGGTGGAAATTTTTGTTGGGCAACCGATGATAACCCAATGAATGCGACAAGCCTTACTAATTGTTAGCATTTTGCCAATGTTTTAGTCTCACCTTTGTGAATTAGAAAAGTTTTTCTTGTTATTTGTTCCTAGGGTTTTATATCAGACAGGTTACCTAACTTTTCCACTTTGTTCGCCTAAGTTTCCCAACTAGTTTTTCGTTCAAACAGGTTATTGGATTACACGGGGTTGACATTCGGTTCTTGAACTTCAAAGTGTGTTTCAATCAGGTTATTATGGACGAAAATACCCTCTTTAATTTTTGTTAAGTACATAAATGGTCCATGTGGTTTTGCGGTGTTACGAATTCAGTCCAGTTTTCATTTTTCTTACGTTTTCGTAAGTTTTCATAAGTTTTCATCCGTTTTCTTCCGTTTGTATACATTTTCTTATGTTTTTATCCGTTTTTATACGTTTTTATCCATTTTTATACGGTTTTATCCGTTTATATACGTTTTCAATTACCAAATCCCAAGTAATGGCCGAAACGTATCAATGATCAATAGATTGATTAGGTAAAATCATTTATAAAATAAAGCAACACACTCTCTTCTAAATCGTTATGGGCTTTGACCCATTATATGACTAAATGCATCCTAACTGCTAATAAAACGCACCCTTGTCAGTGGAAATCCATAAACACCCTCTTTATATACTTATCAAATGAGTAGAAAAAAAAAGCTAAGAAATAAGTAGAAAAATAAGTTCGAGTAAACATGCAAAAGAAGTAAGCTAGAAAACAAGCAAACAAACAGACGCTCCTCGTGGGTGAACCGAATCACAATCAAACATTGGCACCATATGTGGGTTCTTTACTTGACCGAGAGCACACAAAAATGACCCTATATGGGTCGTGGTGGTAAACCGTAACAACAAACAACAACCATTCAAACGCAACATACAACACACCCTAGTGGTGTTTCTCACAGACAAATTTCACACGCAACACAAATACACTCGACACCTTATGGTGTCGTGATACTAACTTAAGAAAATGGTGCTTTGTAATTTATACTAAATTAACAAACACACGCAAAACGTATAAAAATGGACCGAGACGAGGAAAAACGGATGAAAATGGATAAAAACATAAGAAAATGGATAAAAACGTAAGAAAATATATACAGACGGAAGAAAACGGACGAAAACGTAACAAAAATCAAAATTGGACTGAATTCGTAACACCGGGCAAACCACATGGACCATTTATGTACTTATAAAAAATGAAAAGAGGGGTATTTTCGTCAATAGTAACCTGATTGAGACACACTTTGAAGTTCAGTAACCTGAATGTCAACCCCGTGTAGTCCAATAACCTGTTTGAACAAAAAATTAGTTGGGTAACTTAGGCGAACAAAGTGAAAAAGTTGGGTAACCTGTCTGATATAAAACCCTTTGTTCCTACTTATCTTTCTCTTTCATGATTGTGACAAGTATGACAGTCAATTATTCAAATTAAGAGCGAGATTTAATGCATAACACATGTTGTATGATTAAATGGATGTCGGGATAAGTATAAAAATTAAGTAGGAGAATGTAGTAATGCTAGAGTGAATTAATATAAACTACTATGTCACTCTTTCAATCACTTTGGGCCAAGTTCATATAAATTATGTGTCTATCATCACCAAAGAGGGTTTGGTGCAAACAACCTTCAAATGGTCACACTAACTTTCTAAAAGGGAAGACTTTACACAAATTGAGTTTGTATGACACTAAAATTAAGCCCCGTGAATTAGTCGACCAAAAAAAATCAGAAACAACCATTACCCACAAGAACACACAAAAATGGCAGGGAAAAAGAGAAACATTTCTAAAGACAAATACTCAGAGAGGAAAAAGTGGGTGTTACTGAAAGAACATAATGGGTTTTTTAAAACCGACTGCTTGGGGTGGGTTTTGACAAACGCTCGCCCCATGGGTTTGCACAAACCTATTCCAGTAATACAAACACCAACAACCTCCTTCATACCCATCCATCCATCGCAACACTACCCCTAAACTTTCCTACTGTAGTTCTTACTTCTTACAATAGAAGATCTAGTCCTATTGCAATTCTTTTCGAATTCACGCCTAACATATGAACAAAATGATAAGCTCATCCTTGCGTCAACTTGAAATTTTCTCTAATTCTTTCCCATTTTGCAGCAAGTTCATTCATGTTATCTACAGCAACATCACTCTGCAACTTCACAGTAACCATTTTTTGAAGAAGCTTCTTCGCGTCATCAATCGGCATCTTAATCTGATGAAACAAATCAGACTTTTGTTTGACCAAAGTCTCCCGGTTCAACTCTTTTTCACGCAGTTCTGCTTTTAACTGAAGGATATCAGCATCCACTGTTTCTATTTTGGACTCGATTTCCATGTCTTTTTCTTGCCATTCTTTCAAAACCCCGAGATCGTCTCCTTGCTTCACCACGAATGCAATATTTGATTGGTGATTTCTATGGCACATTTGCCAGTTTCGGCATGCGGAGTCGAATTCGATGTTGAGGGTTTCAATAACTCGGCCTTGGAACCTTGGAAGTTTGTGGAGGTTTTTGGTCAAGATTTTGATGCAAAATTTGACCTTTTCTTCATCGGGTGATCCAACTATGGTTTCAAAGTTTTTATCTAGTAGTTCGATAAGGGTTTGTTTTGCCTTTTCAGCTTCTTCATCAAGAGGGTCGCCTTGAGGAGAGTAGAATTTGTTTGGTGAAGATAGCATAGAAAGTACACATGAAACCTTCTTTAATTCTGCACATATGTCTTGGGTAGATGCCTGTGAAAAATACAAAAACAGAAAAGAGTGTCGAATCAAAATGAATCAGAAGTAAAGCATGGAGAAAAAAGATAGAAACATTCTAAAAGACTAATAAAGGCCCGACACGTCTTCAAAGTTCAATAATACGACTATCTACTCATTTTCTGCACTAAAGATGGGAATGGATGGAAGCATCAAAAGAAAATCATTCTTACATGTTTCATTACAACCTAAGAATGAAATTAATCTTTTAGAAATATCTTATTATCTTTTTCTTCCAAATACTAGTTTTCGTTGTTGTAGCCATTTACATACTACGAAATTGAAACAAAATCAAGCATTCATCTAGTTTCATCCCAAAAAGAAATAACAACCGACTATATATAAAAGCACTTTAACAGTTGTTGCTTCTTCCTAGGAAGACACGAAACTACAGTTGGTTTGTCACGTTTGTTGGTTTGTTGAAAACGCAGCTAAAGAATAAACAGCACAAAGGAGATGACCTTTCTTACAAGGGCTAAACAGTTGTTTTTTGAAAAGTGATATGTTCCATACCAAAAATTAAAAAGCCAACGAAACATATAAAATTGAAAAAGATACATATATTCATTCCATTTTGCGCTTATGTACAAATACTGATATCCAATCCAAGTATCTAACATTGCGTTACAGCCAATCAGACTGCGTATTTATTTCTGTATCTGAAATTTGGGGGACTCGAACCTCCTGGTCTCCTCCTGATCTACTTTTAATCAAGAATAACAGCTAACAAGTGAATTGGCGTTACAGTTCGGCATTCCTAAGATTATGAGCCCATACTATGAAAGACATTGGTAAAATCATAGTAGGTTTACTAGGCAGATACAAAGGCCAGAGTGATATCTAATTCTTTCTCTCTAAAGTTCTTTATTTGAAGATAGATGGATGTATATAGCAATTAGGAAAAATAATACAAATATTGATTTAGGAATCTTCATAGCGCATAAGTTACAGTGTTAAACTAATCTGCATATTAAATCACATGTACTTTTTCTAACTGAATATGCAACTGGTACAGAGCTATAGGAAATTCTGAAGTGCAAAACCTGAAAATGTTTTGTGAATCCAATACGGAGCAAGATGCCAAATCATAGGTACTTTTACATATAACATAACTGGTCAAAAACCTACTGATCACCCGCTGTCCGAGCTATTAGTCTAAACACAAGCTCAGAGCTATTACTTCCAAACACGAAATGAAGATCATTATGTTAGTAAGTTACCACCAACAGAATTTAAAGTGTAGTTTCTGCTTTATTATAAAGTTCAATGCAATCATCGTGTTCTTTAGAAAAGTCTTAGAATCCGAGACAGCCATTTGAACATGCAAAGTCCATATTTTATCATTGTAAGCATGTTAAGAAAAAAAGGAGTCTCATCACATGATATTTATTTCATGTTGCCCATTTACCAATTAAAAATATATTACTCATGAAAAAGTTACCTGATTCTTATCTCCATTTACCAGTACAGTCTGAAGTGTTCCTGCACGCTCTTCTTCAGCTATGATCCCATCAGTACTTTCATTTTGGGAAACAGATAGTTCACAGTCTTCAATTTTTATAACTAGTTTTATGTCGTCAACTAGTGGTCTGGTTTTTTCCTGGAGGAAAGTCAAGATCGTAAGAACAACTGGAAACTAAGAGAGCTGTAAAGCAAGAAAAAGTAGTCCAGTCCGACATAAATCTCTTTTTTTGTTTGTTTAAGGTACAAGACAACCATTTGAAAAGCAGTACTTCCAATTTAACTAATCAAAAAATTAAATTTTCGGTTAGTCAATTCAATGAAGTTACTTGACTGATTCACAAAGTTAAATGCCGATTCGAATATCAAATACTGGGCAGTCCAGTTAGATTGACGAGATTCAAACGGTTTTTTGTACACATCAGAGGAACCACAAAAAATGGACTGTCACCTTTGAGTTGTTATTTTATTTTCAAAACCATAGTTGCCTAACTAAGACTAACTTAAATCAAATTAAATGGAACCTAAAAATCACCAATATATACAAGGTGACTAGATGGTCGAAACAAAATCCAGCTAAAACGTAAAAGAGGGAAAATATCATTTGATCCATCTGAAAGACCTGATTGACATTTTCATGTGTCTCTGTATTTTCACCTCCCACAGTAATCCCATCCTCAACCATGTTATCACCAACATTCTTGTATGGAGCAGGGAGTTCATAATCCACTTCAATTTTTACTGGCGTTATGCAGGTAATAGGACCTGTACCATTCTCCTGGAAAAGGGAAGTCAGCATTTTGGAAGCACAAAAGTGACAAAATGGAAATTAAGCAAAATCATTATCCGCAATTCCACATAAAATATTTATTCTATCTTTTTCCATGGCGCTTATGAATATTTCTCTTGGCTACTACTTTAATTGAGTGAACATGTAACCAAAGATGTTTAGAACTATGAGCTTAGCATGCTATTAGCCGATATGCATGGTAAAGGTTCTCTATCTAGGCCCCCACTGTCTTAAATTTGTATAGAGATAGGGAAATTAGAAGACGAACCTTAGGACGCTGAAGTCTTGCCCTACGCTCAATTTCATCTTCATAACACTTGATAGCTTCCTTTATAGCTACGGCTTTTTCAGGCAACTTCTGCTCAAGGAGTCCAACATTTCGCTTATTCGTCCAAATAAACTCTAGCAATTCCCTATCTGTCTTATTTCCAAGATTCTCCGCCAAAATAGATTTCAATCTCTTTGCTGCCCTAGCCTCATTCGACAACTCATCACTAGGCAATGACATAACAGTGTCGGTATACAGGACAGGTTCAACTGGTTCCACTTGGGTCATGGCTTGTGGATAACACTTACGTAAGTGTCTTCTCATATGAGATGTACCTGATGTTGGTAATCGACAGTATAAACTGTTACAGATTTTGCACCGTGATTTTGGTAACCCGTCTTCACCGGTAATCTTCTCAAAATAGTTCCACACAAGCGCTCAGGCTCGTCGAAACATCACCCGAATTTTCATTCGACATATCTATATGAAGCAAAAACATAAACTACGCACTGGTTGAAATATAGGTACAACTTTTGAATACTGCGTGATGTTTCATGGCAATCTTATCAAGTAAAGCACACATTAGGTAAAATACTAAGGTTGTGTTTGGCGACGAGCTTTTTTGGAGCGTTTAGTAGAGTTTAACTTTTAGCATTATAATTCAGCTTTTAGATTTTGTGTAAACACTCCTATTTGAAAGGCTAATAAAAGAAGCGCTTAGTGTTAGCTTTTAGGTCATTTAAACTTTACCATTATAGATAGAGCTACGTTACCAAAAGGCTTTTATGCTAACAGCTATTGCTAGTTTCGACAAACATAGCCTAATGCAGTAAGGCAATTATAAGGATGAATAATTTTCCATTTCTTTTCGCAACAAATTATTTATACGAAATAGACAATGTTCGCTAACCTTAAAAATACGACTATAAATACATACCAACATTACCCTTTTTTAGTCTTTTTTCACTCCACCTGCATTTCGATCATTTTCGCTTTAAAACAACATAGTACATTGTTTTACTTAAAAAAAAAAAGCCCACAAATAAGGTTAAACAAACAGTCCCTAACTAGGTTTTAGCTGAAATCACATCCAAACACATTTTTATCTGAAAAAGAAATTCATACTATTATGGGGTCATCAAGTTCAACTAAAATTTTATCATTTTTCATATATCTTGCTGTCTAAATTGACTAAAAAAAGGGTATTAATGTAAAGAGAATAATACCTCAATTTAATTTTCCGGTGAAACATTCCGGTGTGAAGGGACACGTGTTTGTGGGTGGAAGTATGGGGGTGCCCCTATTAAACAAATTACTTGTTTTGTAAGAGTTTTAAGTTTTTAAGTAATAGATCATTTTCTCTTTATTATACTATTTAAAGATTGAGTGGCTTAATTTAATGTGGAAGAGAATTTATGCACAAATAAAAGTACGGTACAACATAGTTGAAGCCACATAAAACCTATATCAATTACATTGATTTACTATTTGCGAGAATGAATGCAGTGAAGAAGACGAATATGAATTATCCCTACAGTTTCAAAAATGCAAAACACTTCGCATTGATGATGAAGATGTTCAAAGGTCGACTTATAAGTATAAATACAATTGACTTATGCATCCCAAGTCTCATCCATAACCTAAGTGCAAAACTCGAAAAGAAGGGTATCCACCTAGATTCACGGTTGTAGATATCTCAAGATGAATAAGCTTACACTACTGTTTAGGTTGCAGTATGATATAGGTGGGTTGGGTTGAGGCGTTTCTCAAAGTGGTATTGGGCGGGGTTGCAGTGGGGCCAGAGGGTGGAGGTGGTGTAGGTGTGTTGTTGGGTGGAGTGGTTGGTGGGCTGTTGATGATTGAGGGTGAAGGTGGGTCAGGGATAACGGTGAGGGAGTTGTGAAAGACTTTGTTAGTATCTATTGTTGAATAAGGTTGGGATATGTGTCGAGGAATATATAATATGGTGAGGAGGTGGGTGTTACAGATCTGTAAGGGAATTGTGTTTCATCAAAAGACACATGACGTGAAATGATAATTTTGTTTGTGTTTAGGTCAATGCATCTATACCCGCGATGGTTTGTTGGATATCCGAGGAATATGGAAGGCGTGGTACGAGGTCCCAATTTGTTGTTGGTATCTATGTGGGGGTAGCAAAGGCAGCCAAAAACATGAAGGTCCGCATAATTAGGTGTAGTTTTAAAGAGCCGAGTGTGAGGGATTTCATTGTTTATGGCAGTCGAGGGTAAGATATTCAGAAGGTAAGTTGCCATGTGAAGTGCCTCAACCCAAAATGTGGGTGGTAAGTGTGCTTGAAACAATAGGCTTCGTATAAGATTGTTAATGGTGCGAATCATTCACTCAGACTTACCATTTTGTTGAGATGTGCGCGGGCATGAGAATCGAATGGTAATGCCATTAGAAGCAAAAAGTTGGTGTAGGGCTTGGTTGTCAAATTCACCACCATGATCACATTGCAAAGTTTGATATCACAATTGAATTGGTTCTTAACGAAAGCACGGAAATGAACAAATTTAGACAACATATCAGACTTATTACGTAAAGGATATACCCATAGATAATGTGAAAAATGATCCAGAAACAAAACATAGTATTTAATGCGCCCATAATACTTGCAAGTGGAGAAGTCGATAAATCAGAATGAATAATATCAAAAGGGGACTTAACAATAGTTTTAGAATGCGAAAAAGGTAGTCTCACGTGCTTGCCAAGCTGACAAGCATGACAAAGCGCTGGAGACTTAGTCTTATTACAAGGAATGAAATGACTGGAAATTAAAGAACGTAACACGTCACTTCCCGGATGTCCAAGTCGTTGGTGCCACGTGTGTTGACCGACAAGAAAGGCTTGAGGAGACTTTGGGGTAGTAACAGGATAAAGATCCCCGGTGCTATCACATTTGAGGAGGATTTTGCGGGTCCAGTAATCCTTCACAAAAAAACCGAACTCGTCAAACTCAATGGTACATTTGTTATCACGTACAAATTGACGAACATATATAAGATTTTTTACAATGTTAGGGGTAACGAGAACATTATTTAAGTGAAGAGTGCGATGAGGAGTGGTCAAAGTGCTATGACCCGTGTTGGTGACGGGAATAGACTTCCCATCACCAACAAGGACAGATGGATAAACACAAGAATTAAATATAGTACTTAAATTGCTAACAGATGAGTTGAGGTGAGATGGTGCACATGTGTCCATATTCCAGTTGGAATTAGTCGGTTCTTGAAGTGTCATGGTGTTGAAAGCCTGAGGAAGAACAGTCTAATGACCAAGTGAAGCAGCCTGAGAACCCGAGCCATAAACTGCCTGTGTAAGTAATGCTTATTGTTGGGGTGTTAGGTTAGAAGTCTGCTGTTGCATTCCTGGAATACCAAGCCCACTCGTACTGGGCTGAATGCCAAAAGCACCTGGACTGGACTGCTGTGAAGAGATCGACCCAATGCCAAAACCAGGAGGGAGGGTGCGCTGGCCCATATGGAGGCATGTTGGGTCAGTTGTTCAATGATTTGTTGGTGTGCCTGAAGTAATGCAAGCAGGTTGGGCTATTGCGTACGGGCTTGTGTAATCCAGAGGTACGAGCAGTCACATGAGGCTGTTGGGAGTATTGTTGGTTATCGGAGTTGCTTCCCATGCGACTATTATCATGCAAGTGTCGACACCGATTTCCTGTCCTACAAAAGCCATGGGAAAACTTTTG
Source organism: Chrysanthemum makinoi (assembly GCA_910596185.1). NCBI lineage: Eukaryota > Viridiplantae > Streptophyta > Magnoliopsida > Asterales > Asteraceae > Chrysanthemum > Chrysanthemum makinoi. The sequence continues at coordinate 107,544,857 of OU343224.1, read as the reverse complement.
ACAGACCTCACGTGTGTTGTTGCGAGTATCACGTGAAGGACGTGAGTCTTGGCCACGAGAGGTGTGTGTTTCGGTGAGTAGTACTTGTGGAGCCGAAGATGCGGTGTTGTTTGATAAGGGTTGAGGCATGGAATTGAGTCGCATCTCTTCGGTTGTAACCATATATCACATAGTATCAAGAGTGGGAAACGGATCTCGATGTGCAATAATGGTCGCAAGATTGGCAAACTTGCTACTTAATCCATTGATGGCATAGGTGACGATGTCATCATCCGACATCGGTGAACTAAGATCCGCTAATAAGGTGACAATGGATTCAATTTTTCGAAAGTAAGCATCGACACTAAGATCTCCCATTTGAATGACACGGAACTCACCTTTTAAAGCAACGTAAAGTGTACGTTTATTGTCTTGAAAGATTTTCTCAACGAGTTCCTAAGCCGCTTTAGCCGTTGGAGGATTTGCTTTGATTATTCGTCCTTGTAAGGCGGGAGCAAGTGTTAGAATGATCCACGATTTGACTATGGAATCGACAGTGAGCCATTCTTCCGTTTGTGTAACGGATGTAGAAGAGCTTGTGGTGACACATTCAATGTGCTTTAGGACACCGAAGTTGTTACAATGGATTTTGAAAAAATAGCAGCATGATGAGTAATTGAACTCATCGATGTTGAGTTTGTCTGGAACAACGTGATGGAGGTTGTTTACGGCATATAGTTTCTCAACGAGTGTGAGGGTAGGGGTGGATGAAGGTGTTGAATCGTTTGTCATGGTGATGGCAGTTAGGGTGAAGTAGCGGCAGAATGATGGTGGTTTAAGGTTGGAGATGAGTTATTTTAGGATAGGATCGTTTAGGCTGATACTATAAAGGTATAACCGTATATTGATTTATGTCTATCACTGTGTACAATCGGTATAACCGTATATTGATTTATGTCTATCACTGTGTACAATCGATATGTATAAATACAAGTACAACAGGCCTAATTATGAATACAAATACAAATGGGCTAAACCCTATAAACATTCTGCTAACAATAAACATATCATATAAGGTAATTGGTTTGTGAACAATGAGAGATATATATCATGTTAAATAATACTACTTAGGTTGTGTTTCTTTTTTCCCCTTAGCTAAGGGAGTGGGTCCACATAACATTTAATAATATTTTTTTTAATTAGGACCCACTAATTTTTTATTACTTCCTCATATGAAAAAAAGAAGAAACACCCCCTTACTAAGAAAAATGATTGGGAGACCTAAAATATGTGACTAATTGTGTGCCTAATAGATGTGTCAATTAATTATTGGTTTGTAAAAAAATGGGTCCCTTGTTGTCCCCAATAAGATGCTGACACATATGTTTAGGCATGTTATTAGGCATACGAGTTAGTCATCCCAATCAATGCTCCCTTACTAAATTGCCTCGTATGAAAAAAACAAACACCCCCTTACTAAATTCCTTACTAAATTGTGTCTTAAACACTTGCAACCACATAAATTTGGTCACTAACATATATCCGAAACATGCAAACCATGAGTCACAAAAAATATCCCAATCAAATCCCTTTAATAATTCGCCACGCTTTACACTGCACCCAAAATCAGTTACACCCACAACCATTTCAACCAAAATCTCCCGCCAAATTATCAACAAACCTGATCAAGGCTTACTTTGACAATGGGTTAGTCAAACAAGCACGCCAACTGTTCGATGAAATGCCGGAACGAGACGTTGTTGCATGGACTGCCATGATTTCTGGCTACACGGGTTGTGGTCGTTACGCGTTTGCATGGGAGATTTTTAATGATATGATGAGGGAAAGCTTTGATCACCCGAATGAGTTTACTTTTTCGAGTGTTTTGAAGGCGTGTAAAGGCATGAAGTCGGTTTCGTGTGGTGGTATGGTTCATGGGTTGGCTTTGAAGGAAGGGTTTGTTGGGGGTAGTGTGTATGTTGATAATGCGCTTTTGGATATGTATGCTACTTGTTGTGTGAGTATGGAGGATGCGGGTGCGTTGTTTGGAGAGATTTGTGTGAAGAATCAGGTGTCGTGGACTACGCTTATAACGGGTTTTACTCATAGGGATGATGGGATTGCAGCACTTGAAGTATTTCGGCAAATGTTTATGGTATGTAATATGTGAAAACGTTTAATCGCATGTTCAGTATTTTTGTAAAGGTGGGAGTTATGATCCATTTTTTAAAAGTGATACACAATTTTAGCTAAAAGGGAACGCTTGATTAAGAACGGGTTAATTGGTTAATGCATAAAACCTCATACTTTTCCTTTACTTTGAATAAATTGAACGTATTTTTTCCTGGATTAACTCATACGACCGGGTACACTTCAACCATATGAAAATTTCCCCATTTCCAGTCGAACACATTTTGACCCGTTATCATCACATCCAACCCGTCCATTTTGCCACCTTCATTATTTTTCTACTAGTACTAATCATACAGTATTCTTATATCTTTCTTGACAGGAGAGAGCAGAACAAAGCCCTTATAGTTTCTCGATTGCAATCAGGGCGTGTGCGGGAGTCAGATCTCATATTTATGGCAAACAAATACACACTTCAGTGTTCAAACACGGGTTTGACGATAATATACCAGTAATGAACTCTGTACTAGACATGTATTGCAGATGCAATCATTTTCATGATGCAGAAAAGTGTTTTAATGAAATGAATGAAAGAGATGAGATTACATGGAACACACTAATAGCAGGTTACGAAGAGTCCGACCCAATGAAGTCTTTACAATTACTTTTGAAAATGGAGTCTACGGGTTGTACTCCAAACTGCTTCACATACTCAAGTATTATAGCAGCTTGTACTAATTTATCGATTCTTACATGTGGGCAACAGATTCATGGTGGGATCTTTAAAAGAGGACATGAACAGAATTTACCATTAGCAAATTCCTTAATCGACATGTATGCAAAATCAGGAAGCATTCAAGATTCTAAAAAGATCTTTTGTGAAATGTCTGATCGAGATTTGGTTTCTTGGACTTCAATGATGATTGGATTCGGGAGCCATGGATATGGAAAAGAGGCTGTTGAATTATTTAATGAGATGGTGAATTCAGGTACACGGCCAGATACGATTGTGTTCATGGCGGTTCTTAGTGCTTGTAGTCATGCTGGACTTGTTGAAACGGGTTTAAGATATTTTAAATTGATGAAAGACGAGTACAAAATTAGCCCAAATCAAGAAATTTTTGCATGTGTTATTGATCTGCTTGGGCGTGGTGGAAGAGTTAAAGAAGCGTATGATATGATACAGAGTATGCCATTCAAGCCTGATGAATCCGTCTGGGCAGCATATCTTGGAGCTTGTAGAGCACAAGGGCTTCCCATTATGGGGAAGATGACAGCCCAGAAAGTGTTGGATTCCAGGCCTAAAAGGACAGGAATCTATGTGACGATGGCAAATATGTATGCTGCTGAAGGTAAGTGGGATGATCGAGCCAAAATGAGGAATCTGATTAACATGTCTGGCAATAAGAAAGTTGCTGGTAGGAGCTGGGTGGAGGTACATGATCAGGTCTATAGTTTTGTTGCTGGGGATGGCGGTGGTTCTCACATAGAGCCGATGTACCAAGTTCTTCGCGTGTTGGCTCGGCACATGGTGGAGCTAATAGACTTTCCTCCGGTTGGAACATAGAGAGCATTAGTGTTTACATATATGCAGACGGCCACGTATATGCAGACTGCAGTTCAAAAGATGTGTAGAAAGGTAACCAAGTTGGGTCTTCTTTCTATTTCACGTATGCAGCAGTTCTAACCTGTACTGCTGTACATGTTACCATTTCAAAACAACAATGTGGTGGACTCTGATGATTCTAAATTTTTTTTACGAGATGCTGAGAAAGCGGTAAAATTATGCTGTCAAAGCAGAAGTCTCAAAGAATACCTTAAATCAAGACTTTTAACAGTCCGACGATTCTATTATGTGGCAAAGTTAGTTACATCATGCCACCATGTAAACTCAATTTTCTTTTACAAATACGTAATGGAGACAAATATATCTGAGTCCCTTCTATTTTGCCAAAAATTAACTTGAGTATATACGTGAGAAAATACACTGTTAAAGTTGAACTGCAGGCATTCGGCACATATAAGTCCCAAAAAATATTCCAATTTTGTGATACTGGAGTATCGCAGTAGCTGCGAGTCTGAGTTCAACACGAGTTTTCGCATTTTTTGGTCAAGCCTGGTAAGTCATTTATTCAAAATTAGTCATACATTGCCAAAAATATATACGATATCACACTTTCATATAGATAGCACACCTTAGCAATTTAAAGTCTACAAATTTGATGTATTATTCTTGTCAATTTGCAGTTATAAACACTTTTGGTGACAAAAAATCTGTGTATAACCATACTAGTCCAGCGCGGCTACTGACTACAAGTAGTTATCACATCCTTTTACATGCTTTCTTAACTAAAAAGTCGAACAAAATTCGATCACTGTGCAACAGTTAAAAAAGAATCCTGTTAGAAATCTGGGAATGGATCTGACATGGAGCAAAATACAACTATATGGCACAAGGTACAACTTCTTTTAAGAAGCATAATATATATATAACTACATGACCAGACTAATATATATATATATAACGTTTGAAAAACCATATCATACTTGCTGTCGTAGAGAAAATAAACCTTTTTAGAGTATTTTCAACGTTAATTACATCTTTGAAAATCAATAGTTATTACAAGATACACTGTTTTTGTTCACAAGATTCTCGCAACTTTCTCATGGCTGAGAAGTATTTTAGACATTTTAGTTGATAATCAAACACTGAGACTAAAATGCGTGCCTTGTCATGCAACTGCAGTTCTGCACCTATGTAGGAATTAGGGGTGGAAACGAGCCGAGCCGCTCGTGAAAAGCTCGGGATCGGATCGGTAAAAAGCTCGAACGAGCCGAGCCTAAACGAGCTCGAGCCCGAGCTCGAGCCTAAGTTTGGGCTCATTTAATAATCGAGCTCGAGCACGAGCTCTATACAAAAGGCTCGTTTAGGCTCGCGAGCCTAAACGAGCCCTAGAAATATATACCTATATATATTTTCTATACGTATAACCGTGTTAACGAGCTCGAGCCTTGTGTTAACGAGTCGAGCTTTGTGTTAACGAGCCGAGCTCGAGCTTGTGAAAAATTTCGAACTCGAGCTCGAGCTCGAACTCGAGCTTTTTATATATAAACGAGCCGAGCTCGAGCCTAAACGAGCTCGAGCTCGGCTCGGCTCGTTTTCACCCCTAGTAGGAATCCTTTGTTAAAGCAACTGGCAGCTGGACATGTATCAGCACAACTCCAAGCCGGAATGGACTGAACAACCTTATTTGCTCGCTCTATCATGCTTCATTAATAGAGGTGGAAAACTGTTTGTTCAGGTATCAGGTCAAAAATGGAGTTTATGGTGTGGTCCAAATCGAGCAATTCATAAGTAAGTGGGTGAAACTTGACACCTCTATTAGTTACCAATATTCCATACATGAACAGGAACCATTCCTGAAATGATGAAAACGATGTCGATCCCTCACCACTATTTCACGATCAAATGCTTTGGATACGAGCTTCACCAATACATGACAATCATTACATATCCGTAAGTTCTTCATTATTCTAATAGGAGTTGGAGCACTTGTAACAATTAGCCCAAAAGCAATTGCAAGCTTTTCACTATGCCTAAAAAGGGTTGTTTCCTTCTCTTCATCATCAATGTCAAAAGAAACTTCATTGGTATCCGGGGAATAACCAAGCATTTTCACTCTTTCAGTAATCGTATCCAACATTTCTTCAATCTCATCAATTTGAGGGTGCTCCTTGTCCCCTGCGAGAAATTCATGCACTACACCATTTGCTTCGATTATACTACAACCTGGCATCTTAACAACACGCTTTTCAGACATCGTACCTCTAATTTCTGCAACACTATCCCAACTTCCTTTTGAAGCATATATATTTGATAACAAAACATGAAAACCATCATGCTCGGGTTGGAGCTCTATTAGCTTCAACCCAACCCTCTCGCCCATTTCATTAGCACCATGTTTTTTACAAGCACCAAGCAACGCACCCCAAGTAGCAACATCTGGTGCCATAGGCATACTATCAATCAGTTCTTCAGCTTCTTTAAGCAAGCCTGCACGCCCAAGAAGATCAACCATGCAACCATAATGTTTGATATTTGGCTCGATATTGTGTGCATTGATCATGGAATCAAAGTGATGCCGCCCCTCATTGACCAACCCCATGTGACGGCAAGCACCAAGGACCGCCACAAACGTTATTTCATTAGGAACAGCACCAAGTCTCTTCATTTCTGAAAAGATTTCAAGTGACTTTTCCACCTGACCATTCATAGCAAGTCCGAGAATCAAGGCATTCCATGACGACACACCTTTTTTCTCCATTTTATAAAATACCTCTTCTGCACTTTCGACACACCCTAGCTTCATGTACATGTCTATAAGAGTAGTACCAAGAATAGAATTAACCTCTAAACCATTCTTTTTTATATACGTGTGAACCCACGTACCTTGCTCAAGAGCAGCTAAATTAGTACAAGCGGAGATCACACTAACCAAAATGGTCTCATCAGGCTTAACCTTCCCATTAAGCATCATCTCCTGGAACAATTCTATAGTTTCATTGAATAAACCGACTTGTGAATGACCTGATATCAATGCACTCCATGACACAACATCCTTTTCAGGCATGGAATCAAACACTTCACGAGCTTTTTCAAGTGATCCACATTTCGAGTACCCAGAGATCATCGAGTTCCATGAAATAATATCAACATGGGAGCTTGAATTAAACAGTTTTTCCGCAGCTGATATATCTCCACAAGTTGAATACATGTGAATCAAAGCATTTTGGATGTTAACATAACATAAAGTACCATTTTTCAAAACTAATCCGTGAACCGACGCTCCTGTTTTACTAACCGACAACTTACCACACGCGGAAAGAACGCTAATCACCACAACTTCATCAACCTTAACACCCTCTCGACACATTTCCACAAACATAACCAGCGCCTCTTCATACATCCCACTCTGCTCATAACAACTAATCACCGCAGTCCACGACACAACATCCTTCTCCTTCATACCAACAAACAACCTATAACCTTCCTCAACACGCCCGCATCTCCCAAACAACACAATCATAGAATTCGACGCAATCACATTCTTCTCAGGCATCATTTCATACACCCTTTTCGCTTCCTCCACTTCACCACTCATCACATACCCCGCCAAAACCGTATTCCAACTAACCAAATCCCTCACACACATTTCATCAAACACCCTCCTAGCATCCTTAACCATCCCAAAAACACCATACATATTAACCAAACAATTCCCAACATATACATCCACCCCAAACCCCATTTTCATCACATGACCATGCACTTGTCTGCCTAAAAAAACATCCCATTTTACCGCGCAATTTTGAACTAATAACGGATAAGTATACCCATCAATTAACTCACTTTTCTTATTACCCAACATTAACCCATATATAAAAAAAGCCTCTTTTCGAAAATTTTCGACATTTGAACGTAAAAAAGCGCGTAAAAGGGTGTTGTAAATGAACCCATTTGGGTTTTCGACATGGTTAAAGATTTTACGTGTGTAATGTAGGTTGATAAAAGATTGTTGGGTTGTGAAGTTAAGGATTCTGCTAGCTGCATAAGTGTCTTTGATTAATGAAGTGAGTATTGTTTGTGCATAGATTTGGTTAAAGTCTTTTATGTTTTTGCATTGGATTAAAAGGGTGTTTAAGATTGCTTGGTTTATTGTTGTTGGTTTGATTAGGTTGAATGACTTCATATGAAATAAACAGACGATGAAACTGTCATGAACTGCAACATAATGTTTGGGGTTTACTCAAATGAGCTAGGAGGGCTAGGTATGGTTTGGTTTGGTGCAGTGGGTGGTGCTATAGGTAAAAGTGGTGTCACCTCAACACTTTTTTTTCATGGTATCACTTTTGGCTATGACACCAAAACCTCCCTCCCTAGCATAACACCAGTTTTTTGTGATGCCGTTGTACTTTTTTTTTTCATTGTTAAATAAAATAATAGGGATAACTTGGCTATAATTTTTGTAGCAAATTGGCTGCAATCCTCCATAAAAAATACACTAGCAATGAATCAGGGACTCACAGAAAAGAATCAGGACCCACAAAAAGAATCAATGACCCACATTTATAACACAAAATTATAGCCAATTGGCTACAATAAATTGTAGCTAATATATTCCCTAAAATAATATATATAATTAAATTTTAACATCACCCTCTTGTTATGTAGTCCGTAATATTATACAACAATACAATATCAGATAGAACATTTACCAGCCCAAAAGATTAGTGAGAAACAGATTTACAAAACTGAAGCCCAAAAATCCTTTTAACCAAAATAAGTCCAACCTACTTCAACTCTTATATAAAGCTCTATTATTTAGCAAATCCAAACCTATTATTCCTAAAACCTCAAGAACGCCCGCCTCCCACTTTTTTATCCTCACTAAAAACGCATCTACCACATTTTTCATTCATTTCATCATGTAAACGCAGCAACCACCAAAAGACTTCACCTTTCTTGCAAACGAATCTCAACAAAAAATCAGTTCTTTATTTCTTTTTTGTTTCCACTTGTTTTCCAACGTTCTAATATCCCAAAAAAAAAAAAAAAAAAAAAAAGTTTACCTTTGGCGTGAGCTGGTGGCCACGGCGCCAAGACCCACCAGCCCACCTCCGGTGTGGTTCCTCACGCCATCCTCTCGCGCCATCGGTCATGGCTTGAGCCAACAGCCACCGTACCGAGTACTCTAAATGACTTGTTGAACCTCAAGTTATTGAGATAAAAAAAAAAAAAAATAAAAAAAATCCCTTAATAGAAAAAAGCTATTTAATGATTTCTTTGAGAAAAAAGGTCATCGTTATTAAAGGAGCTACTACTGCTGCTACACAAGCTAATGGGTCAACAACTCTTAATGTGAGAAGACATAGCTTTAACAAGACACAAATTACTAGACCAAATCTAGCTTTTGCAGCTCAAGCTCTCAGTCAATACTCACATCGTCCAAGGACTTCTCACTACATTGCCCTTCAAAGAGTCCTTAGGTACATCAAACTATGTCCTGGACATGGCATTTTCTTCCCAAAATCCAACACCCTTGAGCTCACAACCTATTGTGACAGTGATTGGGTTAGTTGTGCATCTACAAGGAGATCAGTTTGCGGTTTTGCTATCTTCCTAGGAAAATGTCCTATCTCATGGCAATCCAAGAAGCAAGCTGTTGTCTCAAGGTTATCAATAGAAGCAGAGTACAGATTTCTAGCTGATAGTACTTGTGAGGTCTCTTGGCTCAAATGTCTACTCCATGACTTAGGCATCACAATCCCAACTCCTTCCTTGGTCATGTGTGACAATACATCAACCATTGCCCTTGCAAAAAACCCATTTCAACATGCCAAGACTAAGCATATTGAGATCAACTGCCACTTTTTCAAGGATAAAATCATAAATGGCCACATTAAACCTATCTGCATCCCTTCACAAGCTCAAGTAGTTGATATACTGACAAAAGGACTAAACAGATTCCTACATTACTCTTGTTTATCCAAGTTGAGTATATGTGATCCCTATACTGTGCCAACTTATGGGGGAGGGATAAAGGAGCTACTACTGCTGCTACACAAGCTAATGGGTCAATGCAGTCATCTTCTACACAAGCTAATAGACATAGCTTCAACAAGACACAGATTAAAAGAGAAGTTTAGTAGTATGAAATTCAATGTAACAGTGTATATAGCTTAGACAATCTAGTTTGATAGAGTAGATTAGACAGTTGACTTTGTTGTTTGACTATTCCATGTATAAAAGGATGATGTTCATTTACAGTTAATGAGAATCATTTCCAAATAACACTTTCTCTCATTTCTCAATATGATATCAGAGCGAAATCCGCTCCGGCCATCATGTAACAAACTCCGGCCATCATCTAACTAACTTTGACTGCCATGTAAAAAACTTTGACCACCACTCAATCACCACAAAACCATCACAGATCACTAAACTCATTAATTTTCACCAAATTTTACCATAATATCACTCAAATCATCATCTTAATCACAATAACACAATCAAAAAAAGGATCGGATCAACCAAAATACATCAAAAACATCAAAAATTTATCAAAACATATTTTCCCGCCAAAATCCATAACCACCATTTCTTGACAATTATAACCTTCTCATCACCAAAAGATTTATCATCATGACAATTACTTCAAACTCTAATGATACTTCATCATCACACATAACCACAAGCACTGATGATGTCAATTCTACTCATCTCTAGCGGTGGAAACGAGCCGAGCCGAGCCCGAGACTGAACCTGCCAGAGCTCGAGCTCAGCTCGTTTATATATATAAAGGTCAAGCTCGGGCTCGAGCTCGTTTCGAGCCTTATATTTTCGGCTCGAGCTCGACTCGTGAAATTTTTCAAAAGCTCGAGCTCGGCTCGGGCTCGACTAACTTATATCACATGTTGAATGAAATAAAGCTCGAAAGCTCGTTAATCCCACTAGGCTCGAGCTCGTTTAACTTTTTAACCGCGTTTATACATGGTTATATGTATAGACAATATATATACGAATATATTTTGAGGGCTCGTTTAGGCTCGTGAGCCTAATCGAGCTTTATATATAAAGCTCGGGCTCGAGCTCGATTATTAAACGAGCCTAAACTTAGGCTCGAACTCAGGCTCGAGCTCGTTTAGGCTCGACTCATTCGAGCTTTTTACCGATCCGATCTCGAGCTTTTCACGAGCAGCTCGGCTAGTTTCTACCCCTACTCATCTCCAAGAAGTTGACTGGATCAGAAAACTACAGCAATTGGAGACGATCAATGATGATAGCATTGAATGCTAGGAACAAATTGAAGCTAATTAATGGTGAATTTGAAGAGCCACCAGGTAATTCAGCAATTAGATCTTTATGGGAGAGAGCAAATGGTATGATAATCTCATGGATTCTTAATACTGTTTCTGAACAAATTGGGAATAATCTGAGTTTTGTGAACACTGCATCTAATCTTTGGAATGAATTAAGTGAGCATCATTCACAACTTGATTGGCATAGGATCTACCAAATCTCTAATGAGATAGTCCAATTGAAACAAACCAATACACCTATTGAACTATATTATCACAAGTTGAAGGGATATTGGGATGAGTTAGATGCCTTAGAGGCTCCCTATGTGTGCACTTGTAAGTGTGACTATGAAAATGGGAAGACAAATGGAGAAAGAGAGCAAAGAAAAAGGTTTATCCAATTTCTCATGGCTTGGATGATAGCTATACCAACATAAGAGGTCAGATACTGTTGATGCATCCACTACCGATGCTTTATAAGGCATACAGTATGCTGAGACAAGAAGAAAAGCAAACAAATATTCATAAGTCCAGTCCTGTATCCATTCCTACTGCTCTCAATACTTAAAACTCTAACAGGAACACCTACAACACATCAAGACCATCATCTTCAAACAATACCACATGACAGTCATCAGGGTACAAGAGGGCACCATTTAGGAAAGGGGTGACATGTACTAACTGTAGAAAAGAGGTCATTATGGAAATGAATGCTACAAGATAGTTGGTTATCCTCCTGGTCACCCACTCTATGGTAAGTTCATTGATAGCAGGGTTCGGGGTCGAGAAAACCTCCATTTCTACGAGCAAGCTTTTCAACCCTCTAGGCAGTGAACCTAATCGTTGTAGTGTAGTATGGGGTAAGCCTCGGGGATTGATATCGTTATCTAGGGGAATAGGAATGCTAGAAAGAAATTTATGACGAGAAGGTGGGGTTGAGGATGATTCTATTTTTTTAATCTTTTTTATGGTTTTTTAGAAAGCTAAGGTAAAATCTCGGGGCAATTGGTTGGGGGGTGGTACTTCTACCGAATTTTCTACTTTAACTAATTATCTAATTATCTAATTACTACGGATAGCTATGTTTAATTGAGGTGTGCCCGTATGATGATTAAAGATGTGTTCACTTAAATACTATTACTCCCTAGTTATCTTTTATTGGTCGGTTGAGTTGTCACGTCCTTTATCTTAACGCATTGTATTCCTATTAGTCATAGGGTGTGCGAATCCCCTAGTTCTATGAGGTTATCTCTTGTATATGATTCACGGAATCGGTAAACCTAAGCTATTTCATCCGTTCACCCTATCATCATCAAGCATACTCACGCAATAAATACAACGAAAGCCTAATTGCACTAATTAAGCCTATATCAATTAAGAAAAGAAACAACCTAACAACAATCAATAACTAGGTTTCATAGATCTAAGCAAACACACAAGTAATTTAGCTAGACATGTTAGACAAGCAAGCATACACTCAATCAATTGAACATGGGGTAGACATAATGATAAATTGGATTAACAAACTTATCTTGATGTGTAAAATAAGGTATGGGACCCTAGAATACTGTCCAAGTCGGACTACAATTGAGTTAGGGTTTGCTCTCCAAAATTCTACCTCTTAAAATACTGAAAAATCGAATTCTATATATAGATTTACAATCGCGACGGCTTCGCATTTTGCATGCGACGCCGTCAGGTCGCCGTCATTAGGGTTTCGTCTGGGCTAAGTCATCGATGGGACGGCGTCACTTGAGAGTTGTGACGCCGTCGGTATTTAGTTGCGACGTCGTCTTGGTTCTAGATATGGGCTGTCTAGAGTGAAAAGTGTGAGTGACGCCCTCCATATTTTAGGCATGGAGCCGTCAGGCTTTAGGACTAGAAATTCCACTGAGCCGTCGTGGGCACTTTCTGATCAAGTCTTCATAGAGGGACGGTGTCGCCCTTTGGATGGGACGCCGTCAGGTTCTGTTGATCAGCCTTGAGTGTCTTCGATCTTGACTTTGCCAGTTTCTTCATGTTTTTGCTCATTTTCGTCCAAATGTGCTTCATTCCAAAGACTTTGTTTCCAAAAGACATAAAAAGTGAAAATGAACGAAATTAAGCATTAACGGATATAAAATGTGTCAAAATAGGGCTTAAATGACCCCCTAAAAGCGTACATTTTAAATCCTTATCAAATATCCCTACACTTGGTATTTGCTTGTCCTCAAGCAAATGTTCTTTTGACCAATCAATTTATAAGTTAAGGGGCATGAAGCATTGGTTTAAAATAGTTTACAACAAGTAAAAGCGTCACAATAGTTATAACAAGCATGGAAATTATATACTAGCACCTCAAAAGTGGTGTTTGGATTCTCTCATCTCTCGGGTTTATATGAAATATAATATCAATGGAAATGAAAGATAAACACTCATTACCTGGCATAGTACATAGATTACCATAAGCTTGAGAATAGATCAAATCTCCACCGCTTTGACGTAAGCATCTAGGAACAACTATCTAAGAGGTCTTTACAAGGGTTGTAACGTTAGGCTTAGGGTAGGGAAACAAATGGTTTTGTTGGATAGGGGATATTTAGTGGTGGCAAGTCAAAAATCTTATGTTACAAGCATGTAAAGCGTGGCGTTGCTAAGCTAAGACTCGACTCACTAACACTAGATAACTTGAAACAAAACAAACATAAACTTAAAAACATAAATATAAAGATAGATGTAGGATGGTAGCCCGTATGTCTTTCTATTTTTTTTCATTTTTTTTAACACTCTATACTTTTTTTTTCTTCTTTTTCGATTTTTTTTCATACCTTTTTACTCTACCATCCTCTACGATAACATCAAAATATAAGGGATTTATAGGAGCATCCCTACACTTGAGTTTTTGTTTCTCTAACACTAATTGACCCGATTTGAAAAGATCAAAACACTTGGAGTATTTAATTACGTAGACAAAGGGAATTTGAATTTATCGTTCTTTCCCGTTACTCCATAAAATATTACTTTTACCCATGAGTCCCAATCGTCCCAAAACTGTGTACAAAAGATATGACTCGACTTAGCAACCATGCAAGTAACTAGATATTTGAACTAAGGGTTTAACATTGATAACAATAATGCACTAAAGATGAGTGCATACAAGGTAGGCTAAGGCGATTTGGGTGTACATTTGGGGGTGGATTGTAAACATTGCTCTTCATTGATATTCTGAAAAGCCAAAACATCACGAGAACCGCGAAAAGGATAGGCTCTGAGGGGTTAACTAGGGGTATCGTATACTAAAGATGAGTACATCGCAAGGGTGTGGGGTAATTACTCAACCGACGTGGAAGATGTAATTATAATACAGGTTTCAAACAAGGGTTATCCTAATCCCTCTTATTATTTAGTTATTCCTAACTACACAAGTGTAGTCTCACTAGCGATCTCGGAATGCATCACAAAACAAGTTCTAGAAATCTATTATACTACTAGGTACACTCTCTACAAAAGCATTAAAGGTGAATGCTTTTATTCCTAAAGATCTAGGGGCGAACCTCACATTTTTGGGGTGGAATTTGAGTGGTAAACGGTTTTTGTGCTAGTCATATAATTCCTATCCATGAGACGCTTTATTAAGACTAAATTTTTACTCGTAAATGTCATACAAATTTTAAATTTGGTGCTAAAATTGCCCTAACGAATATTTCTCATAGTTTATTACACAAATTACCAAGGACAAGACAAATAATCAAGTGTGTGAATAGGTTCTAAGTTCCCGTTTTATTCTCCCTCCCTACACTTAAACTGAACATTGTCCCCAATGTTCCCCGAAATGTCAAAGTTATGATAAAGGAAGGTAAGTAAGGAAAAGAAACTAATACTCCCCTGATTAGCTCAGTAGGATATGTATGAATTTGCGGTTAAATCCTCTTTCAAGAAGAATGCATAAGTAATAAGCTTCATCCAATGTGTGTTTCTTCTTCTTGCCCAATATAACCTGCACAATTATAAGAAAACAAACGAAACCTTCACGTAAAATCGGCGGTAAAACTATATATAACACACAACTACACTAGAAAGCAAGTAAGATATAATGCTTGTGGAATGGATGTTTGCAGTTTTTCTAGAAAATTAAGACATGGGAATTTCCAAAAATTTATAAACTGCACAAAAAACGAAAAACTGATTATCCTGTTTCTACATAGCCTGACGTCGCCAGGCTTTAATCCTAACGTCGTCAGGTTGTCCTAACAGAAAGTGGTCTGCTGCGTTTTTCTGGAAAAATTATGGAAAAATTACATCATTAAAACCTGGAAAAATTCCTACAAAATATCCATTATGACTCGATACAAGCATTTGACTCTAACAAACACACATATATATATACAATTTCAATTATTGTTAATCTCATGTTCATGTTCTTAAAAACATATGTGATCTTCCCTACACTTATCTTTTTGTAAAATACCTTTATATGCAATTCAAACGAAGTTAAAAATAAAATAAAGCATTTTCACAAAGTCTAACATGAGAATAAACAATATTGAAAAAGATACATGAACACACAAATAAAAATTGAAAACAAACATTCAAACAAATAAACATGTGTTGCCTCCCAAGAAGCGCTTGTTTTATTTAGTCACGAGCTTGACTCTACCCTTATTTAACGGATAAAAGGGAAGTTTTCCCTACACTTAAGCTTAAGTGCGGGTGATAGTAGCGATACACATCCTTAGAGTGGAAATTTGCTACGTGAGGAGAGGGTGATGGTAGATTTATATGCTCAAAAGAGTGTGCTCCTATCATACTAACCTTGCCTAATTCAATTGGTGTAGCGGGTAAATCAAGTCTTTCTCCTAGAAAGGGATCATCTTCTATCAACTTTAAGAGATTCTTAGTTAAGGATCCATCTTGACCTAATAAACCCGGTTTAAACCCATAATGTTTCTTGTTATCAACCATGAATGGGTGATGTAAGTGTGTAAGGCTATGGGTTACTCCTATATTAGCTTCCACTCTACATGGCTTAGAGTCTACTACCTTTATCACGCAACTACCCGAACTATTTGTTTTGATGGGTGGATTGGGGCCTAATTCAATTCCTAAATTCACATCTAAAGACGGAAAATTGGGTAAGGTTTTTGGTTGAGGCTCTGGTTTATCAAAACTAGGAACTTCCTTAGAACTAAGAGAAAGGTCATCACTACAAGCATTCAAACCTACATTCTCTAGTTGTGGTCGGTCCAAAGGTTCTACCTTTATTGGGGTTCCTATAGTTTCTTCTACTACTTCCGGGTAAGTCATAGGCGGTGTGTGTTTCTCAAGTGATGGTAGGACTTGTGGGGTATTCGGTTGGATTGGATTTTCTACTCTATCCTCCATCTTATCTAGGTCACATATGTATTCATTTTGTATTGTGGTAGCGCTTAACCATGACATGCACCTAGGTAACTCAACTCTAATCCTCTCCTTCCTAAACAACCTTTCCGACCGAACTTTCCAAATTGAAAATACGTCTAAACATTCGTTTTTTGGGTCCTATGTTCCACTTCTAAATTGGGCATGAATCTCAAAGATTTCCCATGCATCTCGAACACCACGCCTCCAAATATCCCCATCCGCTATATAGTCAAGTCTCATTTGGGCTTCGTGGGCGATACGATTGTAAAAGAATTGTAGTGGAAACAGTAAATCAAGACCACGATAAAGGACTTTTGTAATAAGTATTTAATTCAAGTCCACGCCTCAGGAAAGGATTCATCATGATGTTGCTGGAACCTCAAGATCTCATTTTGGAGTGGAAAGGGTAGATTATGTAGTGGATTTTGTCGATTGGGTAAAAATTTCGGCGGATTCGCGTTCTGCATAACGGCTAACGGAATAGTCAATGAAAATGGTTACGAACAAAAGCACAAAGAAGGGGGATAGACTACAAGGAAGCTAATGAAAAAAAGAAAAAATCTTACCTGATAGGAATCAAGCAAGTGGACTTAAACGAGATAGAAATCTAACTAGCTATTCTATTCCCCGGCAGCGGCGCCAAAAACTTGATAGCAGGGTTCGGGGTCGAGAAAACCTCCTTTTCTATGAGCAAGCTTTTCAATCCTCTAGGCATTGAACCTAATCGTTGTAGTGTAGTATGGGGTAAGCCCCGGGAATTGATATCGTTCTCTAGGAGATTAGAAATGCTAGAAAGAAATTTATGACGAGAAGGTGGGGTTGAGGACGATTTTTTTTTTAATTTTTTTATTTATTTTTTTATCTTCTTAATGGTTTTTTTAGAAAGCTAAGGTAAAATCTCGGGGCAATTGGTTGGGGGGTGGTACTTCTACCGATTTTTCTACTTTAACTAATTATCTAATTATCTAATTACTGCGGATAGCTATGTTTAATTGAGGTGTGCTCGTATGATGATTAAAGATGTGTTCACTTAGATACTATTACTCCCTAGTTATCTTTTATTGGTCGGTTGAGTTGTCACGTTCTTTATCTTAATGCGTTGTATTCCTATTAGTTGTAGGGTATGCGAATCCCCTAGTTCTATGAGGTTATCTCTCGTATATGATTCACGGAATCGGTAAACCTTAGCTATTTCATCCGTTCACCCTATCATCATCAAGAATACTCACGCAATAAATACAACGAAAGCCTAATTGCACTAATTAAGCCTTCAATTAAGAAAAGAAACAACCTAACAACAATCAATAACTAGGTTTATAGATCTAAGCAAACACACAAGTAATTTAGCTAGACATGTTAGACAAGCAAGCATACACACAATCAATTGAACATGGGGTAGACATAATGATAAATTGGATTAACAAACTTATCTTGATGTGTAAAATAAGGTATGGGACCCTAGAATACTATCCAAGTCAGACTACAACTGAGTTAGGGTTTGCTCTCCAAAATTCTATCTCTTAAAATGCAGAAAAATCAAATTCTATATATAGATTTACAATCGCGAAGGCATCGCCTTTTGCATGCGACGCCATCAGGTCATCGTCATTAGGGTTTCGTCTGGGCAAGTCATCGATGGGACGACGTCACTTGAGAGTTGTGACGCCGTTGGTCTTTAGTTGCGACGTCGTCTTTGTTGAAAACTAGAAGGGGGGGGGGGGGTTGAATAATTTTACCGATTAAAACTTTGTTTTAAACTATTTAGATCGACTTATGTCAATCTATTAAATGTGTGTGTTGGATATTGATAGATAAGCATATAAATAAGCAATGCAAAGATAAAGAGTAAGAAGCACAAAACCACGACTTGAGTATTTATAGTGGTTCGACTACAAGGACACCTTCCTTGCCTTACTCCACTCCCCGAGTCACCTACTCGAGTGTTCGTAATCACTACACAACACATGATCCTTGTGGCGGAGAAGCCTTCATGATAAGGTTTTAAAATGTACCTTTTTGAGGGGTCGTTTAAGCCTTTATTTGATCACTTTTGGATCCGTTATTACTTAATATCGTTCCTTTTCACTTTTTAGGTATCTTGAAGGCAAAATGCTAGAATGACACTTATCCGGACGAAAAGGCGCGAATATACGAAAAAAATGGCCAAAGTCAAGAATCGAGACACTTAGGCTGCTGGAACTGAAGGGGCGGCGTCATGTGTTAATCGCGACGCCATCGCATCACTTTTGTGACGGTCAGAGCCAAATTGCTTATTTACAAGTGACGGTGTCAGCTTTAAAAGAGTAGGTCGTTGCAACCTAGACGCCTAGATTTGATCCAGACGGCGTCAGAGACTGAAGGGGACGGCGTCACAAGCATAAGGTGACGCCGTCGCAAGACTAACGTGGCCAAGACGAAACCCTAATGACGGCGACCCGACGGTGTCACAAATCAAAGGGTGACGGCCGTCGCGAATGTAATCTTATATATAGAATCCGAATTTTTTAGTTTTCAGTGTGTAGTCTTTTGGGTGTAAAAACCTAAACAGAACCAAGGCTGTCTTGTATAGTATTTTAGGGTTCCAAACCCTATCTTACATCAAGATAAGTGTTTTACTTCATTAATTTAATTATGTCTTTAATTACTTGTGTGTATGCTTGCATGTTCTCCATGTCTGGCTAATTTACTTGTGTGTTTGCTTAGGGAATATGAAACTTAATTATTGAATATTGATTGGTTGTATCTTATCTTAATTGTTAATGATCTAGTAATGCGATTGGTCATCCGTTGTGTAGTTAATGCTTGATTAATATTTGTGAACCTTAGTTTATAACACTTAGAGTTGTTGTAGGCTAAACCATCCGAAGAGTACCTTAGAGTTAAAGTTTATAAATCCTAGAGACTTTGTAGGCGATAACCTTTGGTAGTTTCAAAGAGTTAGGGACAAACGCATACCCTACAACCTTAGACACACAACGCGATTAAGAATAAGGACGTGACAATTCAACCATCAATAGGAGATAATTAAGGAGTAATAACACCTAAGTAAACACATCTTTAAACCATCATACGAGAACACAATAATTAGACATAGACTACCCTCACCTTAGTTAATTAGATAATTAAATAGTAGAAGTAATCGTGTAGGGTAGAAATACCAACCCCCAAATCCAAACCCCGAGATTCGTACCTTTCCATTTCCTAAAAAACATAAAACAGATAAAAATAATCTTTTCTCAACCCCAACCTTAGCGTAGAAACCTCTCACTAGCATTCCTATTCCCCTAGAGAACGATATCAATTCCCGTGGCTTACCTAATACTACACTACAACGATTAGGTTCACTGCCTAGGGTGTTGAAAAAACTTGCTCGACGAAAAGAAAGTTCCTTTGACCCGAACGCTGGTACTGCGTAAGCGTATCAAGTTTTGGCGCCGCTGCCGGGGAATAGAATAGCTAGTTAGGAGTCCACCTCGTTTAGGTTTCTTTGCTTGATTCCTATCAAGTAATTTTTTTTTCTCAATTTTAGCTTCCTCATAGTCTATCCCCCTTCTTCATGACCTTTGTTTGTAACCCCATAACTTTTCATCATGGAAGGTGATAACCAACCACCATTCATCAACCTACCACCAAATGACCCGCCAAGAGGCCGTACTCTTGGTGAATACTTGAGACCAAGCCACCTAGGCTATAGGAACATCATTGAGCTTCCCGACCAAGCCCAAACTACGGCCCTGCGATCCGACACCATCCGGTTGGTGCAAAACGGATGTGCATTCCATGGACTTCGTTCCGAAGATCCTAATCAGCATCTTAAGGATTTCCTTAAAATTGTCGATTCCATCGACCTCGATGCTACTACTCGGAGACCAGCGGCGTCTGGCATTTAATTCTCTCTACGGGACCAAGCTAGTAATTGGCTTGGCGACTTCCCATGCTCCATCTCAAGTTGGGATGATCTCACCTCTCGCTTCCTTGCTCAATTTTTCCCACCCGGGAGAACCACTAAGCTTAGGAATGATATCTTGATGTTCCAACAACGTCAAGGTGAATCTCTCTACGAAGCATGGACTCGATTCAAGGACTTACTTCATAAAGTCCCTCATCATGGCATTGATCTTTGGCTCCAAGTCCAACTCTTCTATGATCATGTCAACTTCCCCACCAAGTGATCCATTGACCAAGCGGCTGGTGGAAAACTTAGTGATCTCACTGCGGAAGAATCATGGGGTATAATAGAGAACCTTGCTCTCTATGACAACGAAAGTTGGAATGACCCCCGTGAGTTGCCCAAAACCATTAAGGCAATCTCCTTGCCTCCCATTGACTCACAACCTTCCGAACGTAGGATGCTCGAACTCGAAGATCAAGTTAAATTCCTAATGAGTTCCTACGAAAATCCTAAGTCTTCACGCCATGTGAACAAAGTTTCTTCCTCGTGTGAGCCGTGTAGTGATCCTCATAACACGCGCACTTGCACCCGATTCCCCGAACAAGCTTCCGTTGACTACGCATCCTCGCGTATTAATGGAACAGGAGGAAGATTCCCTACAACACCCGGACCTAGTACTTTTAATGACGCCCGAGAAGCATGGAAGGGCAAGCCCAACTTCTATTGGGGACAAACCAAAGAATTCACTTCCAATGATTTCTCATGGCCCCCATCTCATGGCCCTAACCAACAAAATATTGAGGGGATGTTGCAACACCTAGTCACATCCCAAGAAACTCAAATAGCTAAGCTCTCGGACCGTTTTAACCAACAACAAGCCGAGATGGATAGGAAGATAGATAACCTCTTGAAAGCCATGACCAATAGTGATAGGAAGGTTAATGCTATCTCAACTCCTGAGCCTTCCGGTGTAGAGATTAAGGACCCAAGTAAGTTAGCTAAACACGTCCAATTCATCAATACCATCACCTTAGTGAAACCTAATAGAACAAATGACGAAGCGGACCATGAAACTATACTTGAGGTTAATGAAACAACCGAGGAAGTAGATGAAGTAGACAATAACTATTTTAATAAATTTCCTACGGAAGAAGAACTATCTCGCCACCCTCACTTAGTGCGTGACCTCCGTCACATGTATGTTAGGAAAAGCCCTAGGATCAAGTTTGGGAACCCTTGGAATCTTAACATACCATGTTGCATAGGACACCTTTTCGTGGCAAAGGCCTACATTGACCGCAAGTCCCCAATAAACATAATGACTAGCACCTACTATAATTGGGTAATGAAGAAGCCTATCCCAACTAGGCAAGACCCCGATAATCCTAGGGTTAGGTGCAATTTTCTTGGTAGAATTAAGGGATTGCCCGTTTATGTAGGTAGTTTCACATTTCCTACGGACTTCATAATTGTGGATGATATTAATACGGCCATAGATCCTAGCTTGTCCCACGTTATTCTAGGAAAACCTTTTATAGAAAACACCGGGATGACTTATGATCCCTCATTAGGAATAGTGCGATTCAAGGATGAGACCGATGATGTAGCTTACCAAATTCCGTTTAATATTGAGAAGTTTTCATCACTCTCCAATGATGAAAAGGAACTTAAACTATCGGTCTATTATAGGAATGAGGAGGATAAGGAGAAAGGAGTAGATTATGTTATGGCCAAGATTTTCGGATTCTATAAGGATTGCTTGAACTTAGGACCGGAATATAGAACCGATTGGGGAGAGGACGACCTCTTAGAAAGGTGCATCATAGGGCACCTTTACAACATGGAATCCCTCAATCGAGACCGTCATGAGGAAGAAGGTGACGGTAATGAAGTCACGTAAGGGCACGACTACGAGTCTAGCTACAAGACTCATAAATAAAGAAAAGCGCTTCATGGGAGGCAACCCATGCTTAATTGTTTGCTTGTTTGTGTCATATATCTTTTATTGATTGCTTATTCTCATGTTTAAATTTGTAAAAATGCTCTATTTTGTTTTTAACCTCGTCTTAATTACATATAAAGGTATTTTACATAAAGGATAAGTGTAGGGAGGATTACACACGTTTTCAAAAGAAACGTAAACATGAGAATTTCAATTAATTAAAAGATATACATGTGTGTTTGTTCGAGTCAAATGCTTGTATCGAGTCATAATGGATGTTTTGCAGAAAATTTTTCCAGATTTTAAAGATGTAAATTTTCCAGAATTTTTTCAGAAAATCGCAGACCGGTTTTTGTCAGGATAACCTGACGGCGTCAGGATCGCAACCTGACGGCGTCAGGAAGGAGCAAAAATAACTGATTACTTTTTCTCATTTTCTGAGCTACTTATAATTTTTTGGAATTTTCCAGGTCTTAATTTTCTAGAAATTCTGTAAACATCCATTCCATAAGCATTATATCCTAGTTTAGTAGAGTCTTATATATATTATTACCGCCGATTTTACGCGAAGGTTTCGTTTGTTTTCTTCAAGTGTGCAGGTTTAATTTATCAAGAAAGAGATACATAAGATGAGAAGGAGCTTTTCACGTAAACGTTCTTCTTGAAGAAAAATATAACCACCACTTTACACGGATCCTACCGAGCTAATCAGGGGAGTATTAGTTTCTTTCATCTTTTATTACCTTCAATTATGATAACTTTGATACTTTCGGGGAACATTGGGGACAATGTTCAATTTAAGTGTAGGGAGGGAAAATAAAACGGGAACTTTGAAACTATGCTTATCCTTGATTATTTGCTTTGTCCAATTGCATTTGTGTAATAAACCATGAGAAAATGTCGGTTAGGGTAATTTTGGCACCAAATTTAAAATTTTTCATGACATATAGGAGTGGGCCATTAGTCTTAATAAAGCGTCTCACGGATAGGAAGTTATATGACTAGCACAAAAACCCTTTACCACTTAAATTCCACCCAAAATGTGAGGATCGCCCTTAGATTAGTAGGAATTAAAGCATTCATCTTTAATGCTTAGTGTGTGAACCGGTAGTATAATAGATTCTAGAACTTGTTTTGTGATGCATCCCGAGATCGCTAGTAAGACTACACTTGTGTAGTTAGGAATAACTAAATGATAAGAGGCATTAGGATAGCCCTTGTTTGATACCTGTAATATAATTACTTCTTCCACATCGGTTGAGTAATTCCCCCACACCTTTGCGTTGTACTCATCTTTAGTACACGATACCCCTAGTTAACCCCTCAGAGCCTATCCTTCTCGTGATGTTTCGGTTTTCCGGAATATCAATGAAGAGCATTGTTTACACCCCACCCCCAAATGTACACCCAAATTGCCTTAGCCTACCTTTTATGCACTCACTTTTAGTGCATTATTGTTATCACCCTAAAACCCTTAGTTCAATTATCTAGTTGCTTGCATAAGTTGCTAAGTCGAGTCATATCCTTTGTATACAGTTTTGGGGACGATTGGGACTCATGGGAAAAGTTAAAGTTTATGAAATGACGGAAGGGAACGTTAAATTCAAATTCTCTTTATTTGCGTAATAATGTACTCCAAGTGTTTTGATCTTTTCAATTCGGGTCAAATTAGTGTTAGAGTAATAAAAACTCAAGTGTAGGGATGTGCCTATAAATCCCTATTATTTTGATGTTACCGTAAAGGATGGTAGAGTAAAAGTGTAAAAAAAAAAAAAAAAAAAAATACGGGCTACCATCCTACATATATCTTAATTTATGTTTGTTTGTTTCAGTTATCTAGAGTCTAGAGTGTCGAGTCTTGGCTTAGCAACGCCATTCTTCGCATGCTTGTAAAATAAAGATTTTTGACTTGCCACCACTAGATAGCCTATCCCACCAAACCCTTTGTTTCCCTACCGTAAGCCTAACATTACAACCCTTTAAAAGATCTCTTTGATAGTCTTTCCTAGGTGCTTACGCCAAAGCGATGGAGGTTTGATCTAGTCTCAAGCCTATGGTAATCTATGTACTAGGACCGGTTAATGAGTGTTTATCTTCCATTTCCAACTTGTTATATTTCATATACACCGAGAGATGTGAGTATCCAAACACCCCATGTGAGGTGCTAGTATGTAATTTCCGTGCTTGTTATGACTTTTTTGGGGCTTATATGTGTTGTGGATTATTCTAAACCAATGCTTCATGACCCCTAACTTATAAATTAATTGGCTAAAAGCACATTTGCTTGAAGACAAGCAAATACCAAGTGTAGGGATATTTGATAAGGTTTTAAAATGCACCTTTTTGAGGGGTCGTTTAAGCCCTTATTTGATCACTTTTGTATCCGTTATTACTTAATATCGTTCCTTTTCACTTTTTAGGTATCTTGAAGGCAAAATGCTGGAATGACACTTATCCGGATGAAAAGGCGCGAATATACGAAGAAAATGGCCAAAGTCAAGAATCGAGACACTCGGTCTGCTGGGCGAAGGGGCGGTGTCGGGTGTTAATACGCGACGCCGTCGCATCACTTTTGTGACGGCTCGAGCCAAATTGCTTATTTACAAGTGACGATGTCGCTTTAAAAGAGTAGGCCGTCACAACTCGGGCTAGATTTGATCCGCAGGCGTCGAGAGGCTGAAGGGACGGTGTCACAAGAATAAGGTGACGCCGTCGCAAGACTAACGTGGAGCCAAGACGAAACCTAATGCGGAGACCCGACGGCGTCACAAATCAAAGGGTGACGCCGTCGCGAATGTAATCTTATATATAGAATCTGAATTTTTTAGTTTTCAGTGTGTAGTCTTTTGGGAGTAAAAACCCCAAACCGAACCAAGGCTGTCTTGTACAATATTTTAGGGTTCCAAACCCTATCTTACTTCAAGATAAGTGTTTTACTTCATTAATTTAATTATGTCTTTAATTACTTGTGTGTATGCTTGCATGTTCTCCATGTCCGACTAATTTACTTGTGTGTTTGCTTAGGGAATATGAAACTTAATTATTGAATATTGATTGGTTGTCTCTTATCTTAATTGTTAATGATCTAGTAATGCGATTGGTCATCCGTTGTGTAGTTAATGCTTGATTAATCTTTGTGAACCTTAGTTTATAACACCTAGAGTTGTTGTAGGCTAAACCATCCGAAGAGTACCTTAGAGTTAAAGTTTATAAATCCTAGAGACTTTGTAGGCGATAACCTTTGGTAGTTTCAAAGAGTTAGGGACAAACGCATACCCTACAACCTTAGACACACAACGCGATTAAGAATAAGGACGTGAAAATTCAACCATCAATAGGAGATAATTAAGGAGTAATAACACCTAAGTAAACACATCTTTAAACCATCATACGAGCACACAATAATTAGACATAGACTACCCTTACCTTAGTTAATTAGATAATTAGATAGTAGAAGTAATCGGTAGAAATACCAACCCCCCCCCAAATCCAAACCCCGAGATTCGTACCTTTCCATTTCCTAAAAAACATAAAAAGATAAAAAATAATCTTCCTCAACCCCAACCTTAACGTAGTAACCTCTCACTAGCATTCCTATTCCCCTAGAGAACGATATCAATTCCCGTGGCTTACCCTAATACTACACTACAACGATTAGGTTCACTGCCTAGGGTGTTGAAAAACTTGCTCGACGAAAAGGAAGTTCCTTTGACCCCGAACGCGCTGCGTAAGCGTATCACTTCACAACGTCGCCTACTCTTTATCCAGTACAAGGCTAGACACCGGGTTCTTCCACGAGGTAGAACCAAACCTATCACAACGTAGCCTACATTTTATCCGGTACAAAGCTAGATACCGAGTTCCATTACAAAGGAGGAACTACTACCCAACACTACACAACACCTATCCCAAAGGAGATACACTCCTTATTACAACATCATTAAGGATATCAGTATACTTTAACCTAAACTAACTATTTTGTACATCGATGCACTATATTGATTGTACACCCTTGGCACCTTTCACTAATGCCTTCGACACGACCCTTTGGCACCTTTCACTAATGCCTTTGACACGACCCTTGGCACCTTTCACTAATGCCTTCGACACGACCTTTTGGCACCTTTCACTAATGCCTTTGACACGACCCTTCGGCACCCTTCACCAAAGCCTTTGACACGAACCTTCGGCACCTTTCACTAATGCCTTTGACACGACCCTTCGGCACCCTTCACTAATACCTTTGACACGAACCTTCGACCCCTTTCACTAATGCCTTTGACACGACCCTTCGGCACCCTTCACTAATGTCTTTGACACAAACCTTCGGCACCTTTCACTAATGCCTTTGACACAAACCTTTGGCACCTTTCACTAATGCCTTCTACTTGACCCGTTTGGCATCTTTCACTTATGCCTTCAACACAACACTTCTAAGGAGGGAGGAAATAACTATCAACAAGATAACTTCAGTAGTCTTGATGATGACGTAGCTTGGCAACCCATGGACTTGAGCTTGCTCGACTTCAAGAGGTGGTGATCTCGCCTTTAAGAGGAACCTAGAGAATCACACAAATACAAAACTACGTAGAAAGACCCTTTGGATATGAGATTAGAGAGTTTACAATACAAAGAGTAAGTATGTGTAAAAGGGTTGAGTTTCAATGAAGAAATGGCTCACTATTTATAGGCAAAAACATCTACTATTCCCCGGATCCCATGGATCCCTTACTTGAGGGATCCGTCCAGTGTAATCCCAGGGATCCGTGGACGCTCCTCCATATTTGGGTTATGGGTCATGGATCATGGGTCATGGGTTATGGACTTTGGGTCATGGGTACCCAAATAGATACACTGTATCTAGACATTGGATCATGGGTATGGTTTAGGTCCATGGGTCATGGATAATACCCAATATGACTTCATGCATGATGTCATGCAATGGGTCATGGGTTATGGATCAAGCTCCATTGGTATGGGTCATGGACTTTGGGTTTTACCCAACTAAATTCAATCTATCTAGTCAATGGGTTAAGAACCTAGATTTCTACCCATTACAATATATACAAATGTATATATATATATATATATATATATATATATATATATATATATATATATATATATAAATATATATATATATACCATTTCCATATTATGCAAACACTAGTTGTTATACATATGCATTTCTACAAAATGTAAACACTATTACTTGTTTAGTGTTTTATATGAAAATGTAAATGTGTTAGTAAACTATTGGCTCAAACCATTTACGTATTTTATTTGTTTCGTTAACTGATTTTACGTTTGTTATCGACAAAACATTAGAAGATCGTAAAATATAAACAAACATTTTTACGGCTTATTTGTATTAACAATCTCCCCCTTTTTGTTGATGACAAAACATAAGATTATTTTAATGAAAAATTAAAATTCGTAAAAGTTTGAATTGGAGTTTTTACTCTCTTCTCCCCCTTTTTGTCAAAACAGAAAGAGCGTCAAAAAGAAACTAACACATTGTTTTAAGAAAAACATGTGAAAAGTGAAAATATGAAAAATAAGAGTAAGAGAAGAAAAGAATTCTCGTCTTAACTCCCCCTTGATGGGTGCTTCCCTTTGTTGAGGGCGTCAAGTAATTAGGAAAACTAAACGAGTGTTTTGCAATTTTGTTTGCAAATGGTTTCTTCTTTTTGACGAACATGCTCCCCCTTGACGAGTGCTCCTTTGTGAGGAGGACATCAAGTAGTAATGTAATCCTATGTGAAAGTATTGCAAGCTTTTTTGCAATGTGTTGCTTTGACAAGAAGCTCCCCCTAGTTTAGGGTGTCAAAGTCTCCATGTGTATATTGAAAATCTACAAAACAAAGGTTAGAAAACAAGCATATGATTCATAATTTCCTGCAAATGAGACTCAAATTAGTAATAAAAGAGATCTTCTGTTGCACGGATCCCATGATTCCTTCTTGGGAGGGATCAGTGTAGACAAAAGTCAGGGATCCGTATGCCTGCATACTTATGACAGCAATATAGATGTAAAATGTGGTGTCAACATGAAAATAAGTTATGTATTAAGGCACCAAAACATATTCTCAAGACCATATGGCATATAACATGTAATTTCATTCAATAAAAACACGAGAAATGATATACATATTTCTAAAACTAAGAGAATGACAAAAACATGTAATACATTTTCCTAATAATTCTAAGGAGTGTCGAAAACTTAATAAAAGCATCAATGTGCTTGTAATCTAAGGACGAGTATATTTATTGATTTGGTCAAATCGTTCAAGAAGATGATTAAACATGAAATGCAACTCATTTCGTACATCTTGAACAAGTCCTTGGGTAAGTTGACATTTAGAGCAATTATTGTCATGAATAGGAAACGGAGGAGATGGAATGTTTTGAGGTGGCTCCACAAAGGATGGTGGGATTTATGGAGGTGAGTTAAGCAATGTAGGGTGTGGTTCAACTAAGAATGAGGGTGATGATGCACGAGTTAGTGGTGGAGATGGGAAGTCCTCTATATGGTTTGGTCTTTGGTGATTCCTTGTCTCCAAAGATGGACTATTTGATGATGAAGGTGGTTCCCTATTTAATGAGAAGGTTGGTGAATGAGAAGTCCTTGGTGGTGAGTCTTCTAACGAGTAGAGATTTGAATGGGAAAGAGGTGCGGTAAAGGAATGTAGTCTAGGTTCTAGAAATGAAGGCTTGGGTGTTTTACTTGAGCTAGGTGTGTTTGGTTTAGTGCTTGATGAAAGCCTTTCCAACTCAAAAGGTCGAATTCTAATCCTAGCGGTTCTTTTAGCTTTGGTTGGTTGAGTTTGTAGAGGAGCGATTCTATCATTTGGACTTCTTACGGGTGATGAATCGGTGGATGATATCTTATGAACCATATGAGCATTCTTCTTGGAGGAACCTTTGGTTGAAGAAGTTTTGCTAGATGCTTTAGTCATGGTGAAAAGATAGGATGTAATGGATGACTTAGCTACTGATTTTTGAATGGTGGTTTGAATGGTGGTTTAGATACATAAGCACACTTGGTTTATAAAGGATGAAATTGCTTTAATGAATTAAATTCTTGACCACTAAGAATTTTGGCATGCACTAAAGTCAACTATAGTGTTGTTCTATCCTAGGTAGTTATTTAAGGCAAGGAAAAGTGTTTAAGTTAGTAAGGAAAGCTTGAAATGATTGTTTTAGCTAGGATTAGCTTAATTTGTGCAGCCGGTTCCCACGGTTCCCTCCAATGAGGGATCCCTCTAGGCTAAACCTAGGGATCCGGCTCTCGGCAGCCAAGAAAAAGGAAAGTGATGTTTTGTAAGGTCTAGTACCTATACATCTTGAGTGTTTTAGTCTTCTCAGGTGTCTTAAATGAAGAGGGACTTTAAATGATCAAGTGAAATGAGTGAGGATAGCTAATGATTGTCTTTTATGGAAAGAAATGGGACTTTATGAGCACCAATGGGTGATCAAGGATGACACTAAGAGTTTTGAGAGTGTCAAGTGGAGTCAAATGATCCTAGAGATCATATGGTAACTCAAAAGAAATTTGAAAAATTCCTTAAAAATCATGATAAATGAAAAACTCTTTTTTGGCCTATTTTGGGGGTAAGAATGACTAAAATCAATTTCTTAAAATTGAGAGAAATATCAAACTAGGTGTTTTGAGATGTGAGGAACAATGTGTGAGCATTGGAGCGGAGATATGGTGAGTTTTGGTGAAGTGATAAATCAAAAACACCTTGAATGTGTAAGTTAAATATGAGTGAGTGTGAGACCTAGTGAGCTTGAGAAAGACTTGAGTAATCCTAAAGTATCATGTTTAGCTAGTATGATGTGGTCTAGAGGAATGGATTGAAGTGTAGAGGTCTAAAAATCCACTTCTGTCTACCCAGATATCACAAATCCTTCATATGAGGGATCCGGCTAGTTATAGCCTAGGGATCCGGCTACTGCATATCAGTAGCTATACAGAAAGTGTGCATATTTTGCACTAGATGATGCATACTAATACAACAAGTTTCTAATATAAGCAAACATCAAAGTAAGTAAATATCACACACAATCATAACATAAAGGCGAGTAATGATGATAACAACCAAACATAAAGGTAACAAAGTAAGTCTTGCACAATCATAAGCGTACAATGTTTAATGAACACAAAGTATCTAAAATAACCATAAAGATAAGCATAATGTCTCTTTCGTCAATATCTTCCCTTCTTCTTTCCCGAATTCATGAGGTAGTGAGTTAGGGATTTGATCATCCCCTTTGTTTGCTTGAATCATTTGGAAGAGTGAGAATTTGTTCATAGTAGGTCATGGGGTCGATTCGGAAATTAGAAACGGGATCGACTTCTTCTTCATCTTCGTCCAAAGATTCCGAGAGAGCACGAGGCCTTTTTCCATTGATCATGAGCCGTTTAGAAGGTTGTTTGGTGAGTGGTACCATAACATGGTTGGCAAGAAAATGATCATCGTTGATAGGAGATGGTTGCATTGCACTAACATACTCACGGAGTTGTGTCAGGAGCATAACATAAGGAAGTACCATGTTATTGACTTTGAACACACCTACCATTCTTTTAACCATGTAATAGGCAAGATTGAATGGTTTTTGGTGAATGAGACAATAGATCATTTGGACAAGACATGCATTGGGATGGTCTTTCTTTCCAACCAAGCAAATGACATTTTATCTAAGAATTTCTTCCCACTTTTTGTAAATGAGAATTATCTCAGAGAGTTCCATTTGAAAGGGATCACGATGGATGAGTTCTTTGTTGTGGTTGAGACGAGATTGGTCGGCTCTTATCTTGAAAATGGTGTCTCGAACAACTATGGGGTCATTGATAGGAGTGTGATAGATTGGTTTGGGATCTAGTGCAAAGGATTGAGCGGCTATTGACCAATCTTGGGAATACATACAAACTCCTTCACATGGAATGCGAAGAATTTGTGCAAGGGGTAAGGTAATGCTTTGGTTGTTAACAATAAAAGTGATTGAGATACTCTCATCATTGTTTCGAATGAGCCTAACACTTTTGTAAAACTCAAAGATGAAGACCGGACAAATTTGCTCATCAATTTCTAAGAGACAATCAAAGTTAATTGCCGAAAAGACTTGACGAATGTCGGTATTTTCAAGGAAACATTCCTTAACTACACGACCTTTATGGATAAGTCGTTTTTCAAGATTTTTTAAAATTTTGCGATTGGTTTTTGAAAGCTCTTCTTTTCGATAGTATATAGAGAGGTAGTGGACGGTGTCATGGTGATCTTGTTGGGTAGCTTTAGGCATGATTGATCCTAGAAAACAAATATTCCAATTAGGTAAAATTTGTCAAGATGAGTTTATGGTTTTGATTTGTATTAACAGTGTTATTTTGAAAAACCTTTAATTATATAGAACCTTTTTGTAATTAATTTTTGCGATACCTAATTTCTTTAATTGGTGATCAATTGAATGTTAATTGTAAAGTCTAAAACCATAAACCCTAGGATGAAGATGATGATGAATAGAACATATGAGTGTAATTACTTACAATGATGTTCAAGAATGAGATGCTTGAGAATATGAAGCCCTATGGAAATGGAAGCAGAAGTTAGGTCGTTTTTGTGTTTGTGGGGAGAGGGAAAATGGATTATTTTGGTTTTGAAAAGCGTATAGCTGAATTCTGTGACACGGTTCCCCCAGATCCCTTGTTTTAGGGATTCGGCTACTGTAGACAGAAAAAATATATTTTGATTTATTATTTTTACTTGTGATAAGTTATACAATAACTTATTTTGAAAAAGAGTTTGTAGAATGAGGTTCCTATTTGAATAGACGTTTGGCCAAGGTGTTTTGATGGATAATTGATTTTTGATAAGTTAATCATCAAAGATCTATTTTGCGAAGATGGCGTAGATTTGCTGATCTTTAGTATAATTGAGAGTATCAAAGAGGAATACTATTCCCGATGATGAGTAAGTAAGGAAAGTGGTGAAGAGATACTTTTTAGAGACTTGCGACTATTGAAGTTAACATCCTAATTCATGTGTTCATATAGTTATATAAGACAATATTTAAAAGCATGGTTTTTATCATAGGAGAAAGACACATATCATCACCATATTCATATAAGCATACTATAGATAAAGATTAGCTAGTTTGTGGGTAAGTGAACATACCTCTAACCTCTTGATATGGTTTTTAGAGACCATATACCCGAAATACTTCATGAGCTTTTAAAGTAATCCATTGTACTTAGTAGAAGTAGGTTGTGATTACTTTTGGGTTCTTCCTTGAGTGTTGACTTCATTTTTCTTTAGATAGAAATGAAGACTTTGGAAGAGTTCTAGCAAGAAGATTTCTTAAAGAAGAATGGTTAGAATAATCTATCACTATCCAACATAAAATAAAAAATTCATTTTAAAAGATTTCCTTCTTTGTAGTTTTCAATCATACATGGATCATATCAAGTTTTTAAAGTACAACATACTTTAAGAAACTTGGTAACGAAGCTCTGGTACCAATTGTTGAAAACTAGAAGGGGTGGTTGAATAGTTTTACCGATTAAAACTTTATTTTAAACTATTTAGATCGACTTATGTCAATCTATTAAATGTGTGTGTTGGATATTGATAGATACGCATATAAATAAGCAATGCAAAGATAAAGAGTAAGAAGCACAAAACCACAATGCGAGTATTTATAGTGGTTCGGCTACAAGGACACCTTCCTTGCCCTACTCCACTCACCGAGTCACCTACTCGAGAGTTCGTAATCACTACACAACACAAGATCCTTGTGGCGGAGAAGCCTTCACAACGTCGCCTACTCTTTATCCGGTACAAGGCTAGACACCGGGTTCTTCCACGAGGTAGAACCAGACCTATCACAACGTCGCCTACACTTTATCCGTTACAAGGCTAGATACCGAGTTCCATTACAAAGGAGGAACTACTACCTAACACTACACAACACCAATTCCAAAGGAGACACACTCCTTATTACAACATCATTAAGGATATCAATATCCTTTAACCCAAACTAACTATTTTGTACATCGATGTACCATATCGATTGTACACCCTTGGCACCTTTCACTAATGTCTTCGACACGACCCTTTGTCACATTTCACTAATGCCTTTGACACGACCCTTCGGCACCCTTCACTAATGCCTTTGACACGAACCTTCGGCACCTTTCACTAATTCCTTTGACACGACCCTTTGACACCCTTCACTAATTCCTTTGACACGAACCTTCGGCACCTTTCACTAATGCCTTTGACACGACCCTTCGGCACCCTTCACTAATGCCTTTGACACGAACCTTCGACACCTTTCACTAATGCATTTGACACAAACCTTCGACACCTTTCACTAATGCCTTCTACTTGGCCCGTTTGGCATCTTTCACTCATGCCTTCAACACAACACTTCTAAGGATGGAGGAAAGAACTATCAACAAGATAACTTCAGTAGTCTTGATGATGACGAAGCTTGGCAACCCATGGACTTGAGCTTGCTCGACTTCAAGAGGTGGTGATCTCGTCTTTAAGAGGAACCTAGAGAATCACACAAATACAAAACTAGATAGAAAGATCCTTTTGATATGAGAATAGAGAGTTTACAATACAAAGAGTAAGTATGTGTAAAAGGGTTGAGTTATAATGAAGAAATGGCTCACTATTTATAGACAAAAACATCTACTGTTCCCCGGATTCTCCTGATCCCTTACTTGAGGGATCCGTCCAGTGTAATCCCAGGGATCTGTGGACGCTCCTCCATATTTGGGTTATGGGTCATGGATCATGGGTTATGGGTTATAGACTTTGGGTCATGGGTACCCAAATAGATACAGTGTATCTAGACATTAGATCATGGGTATGGTTTAGTTCCATGGGTCATGGATAATACCCAATATGACTTCATGCATGATGTCATGCAATGGGTAATAGGTTATGGATCAAGCTCCATGGGTATGGGTCATGGAATTTGGGTTTTACCCAACTACATTCAATGTATCTAGTCAATGGGTTAAGAACCTAGATTTCTACCCATTACAATATATACAAATGTATATATATATACAAATGTATATATATATACATATATATATATACATATATATATATACATATATATATATATATATATATATATATATATATATATATATATATATATATATCTATATATATATATATATATATATATATATATATATATATATATATATATATATATGTGTATATATATATATATATATATATATATATATATATATATATATATATATATATATATATATATATATATATATATATATATATATATATATATATATATATATATATATATATATATATATATATATATATGCATTTCTACAAAATGTATACATATGCATTTCTACAAAATGTAAACACTATTACTTGTTTAGTGTTTTATATGAAAATGTAAGTGTGTTAGTATACTATTGGCTCAAACCATTTACGTATTTTATTTGTTTCGTTAAAATGAATTTACGTTTGTTATCGACGAAACATTAGAAGATCGTAAAATATAAATAAACGTTTGTACGGCTTATTTGTATTAACAGTCTTGGTTCTAGATCTGGGTCGTCTGGAGTGAAAAGTGTGAGTGACGCCCTCGTGGGCACTTTCTGATCAAGTCTTCATAGAGGGACGGTGTCGCCCTTTGGATGGGACGCCGTCAGGTTCTGTTGATCAGCCTTGAGTGTCTTCGATCTTGACTTTGCCATTTTTTTCATGTTTTTGCTCATTTTCGTCCAGAACCTGACGGCGTTTTGTTTCCAAACACCACACACTCAGTAGTAATTGTTGATCCCAGTTGAGCAAACGATCCTTTGTAGAAGCTGACTTAAACTAAAACAAACTGTTAAACACTACGCGGAATAACCTTAAGAAGAATAATTTGATTATCACTCAACACCTCAATATTTTATTAATACGAATACTCTGAATAGTATTAGGGTTTTACAACCTTGAAGTATATTGACTTTAGATATAACTAATACGTATATCTAACTCTAACCTAGGACCTATTTTTATAGGCTAAGGAGTCCTATACAATCTACATTACGTATTCTACAAGATAAATATAATTACCATACTTATCTAAATACAATTCGACCTACTCAAGACCTTCTAGAATATTACAAGTTAAACCGACACAACAAACTAGCAGTGCTTTAATACATTAGCAGTGGATCCATATTTCTACTAGCAGTGGTATGTCTTGAGCAGTGGTTCCAGTCTTCTAGCCGTGGTTTCCTTTGTGCTGGCAGTGGTTCCATACTTAGAATAATTCCTTTCAGTAGAACCTAAAACCCAACAATCCTCTCCTAAACTTGATATTTTCTATCAAAATCATCAAGTTTCCTTTAAGCCCACAATGTCTTCATTTGGAGGATGTATCCAAACACTCAGCAGCCTCCTCCTTCTCTTTGTCAGATCCTGATTCTTCATCAGCAGCCTTGGATATGTTTGCCATTCTTTTCAATATTCCTTGAGGCTTACCTTTAATGGCTAGAGGACCTTGCAGATCAACAATCTTCTCAATCTTCAAGAACAACTGGTCAATCATTGGATTGTTGGTTTAGTCCCTTGTGGTGCAAGTTTGGCTTCCAACATCTTCCTTGCTACATTCTTGGTTAGTGGATAATCTTTATCAATGAACATGAATATCTTCTCCTGTGTAGTCTGAACAACATGTACTCTGCAAGGCTGATATAGCATCCATTCTACCACTTCACAGTCTTCCCAAAATTTGTCTTTTGGATTCGGTTAAAACATATTCTTCACAATTTGTGTGCACACAAACCTTGCTAAATTTCCAGTTGGTCCAAACATACCATATCTGAATTCCATGATCTTCCACAGTTGTTCCAGATCAACTTTAGACATACAAAACAACAAAATTCCAAAATTGAAGTATGTACTTTTCCATCCATCTCTTCTAGTAATCTCAATAACTTCTCTTTCAGCTGTTGTTTTAATTTGCCAATCTACAATAGGATGAATAGATCTTACTGGTGTAGGATTGATAGGTTCTTCAGGTTGATCACACACCATAAGATACAATTTCACTCTTTCTTCCTTATCCATCTCATCATCCAACTTCTGTTTCTTAGAACTAGACTCCTCCTGATTAGCTCCTTTTCTCTTTTGTTGTCTGTTCATCCATAACTTATTTTCTCTTTCAGAATTCATAGGAATGAACTCAAGTCTTCTTTTGTAATTTGTGTAAAGTTCCTCAATCTTCTCATATGAGCAGTTTTTCAAGTTCACAGTCAGTTTCACTTCCATATGTTTGAGAAACCTCATCATTTCATTCATTTCTGTTGCTTTGTAGGGGGTTTGTTCTTCTTTGCTTGATACTCTCTAAATGCTCTCTCCTGTTTCATTTTTCTCATCTTTTCAGCCAAAACCTTAGACCTTGTATCAATGTCTAATTGCCCCCATTCAAAATCAGTCCACTCTGTCTTTATACTTTCAGCAGCTTGAAATAATGGTTGTTCATTGTTCCATTCTTCAATCAATCTCAGAGAAGCTTCCTCATCCTCTTGTCTTTGCTTCTCTCTAGCTGCTAAATCTTCAGCATTTAACCTCTCTTGAAGTCTTCTTGAAACCTCTTCATCATGTGCAATTTGTTCTTGCTTATTTTTAAACTTCAAAACAGGTTCTTCTGGTTCTGCAATGCCTTTACCCTTTCCAATATCTGGTTGAACCACTTTAGTCTTTACAGGCTCACCAATTTTCAAACTTCCCAAGGGTTTAGGTCCAGTTGGTTTAAGTATAATAGGAACATGCACAATAGTGGGTTCAGGGATTGGTAAGGTTTTACTTAGATTTAGCAAAGTACTAGCAACCTCCTTCTCAGCTTCTTTTGACTTTGGTGGTGGTGTGACAGTGGTTGTAATTATTGTGGCAGTGGTTGTGATAGTAATAGGAATATTTGAACTAACAGTGATTTGATTTACCTCAGAAGTGGTTGCAGCAGTGGATACAGCAGTGGTTACTTCTGTACTAGCAGTGGATGCAACCACCTTAGCAGTGGTTGTTGTTTGCACCACTTCTTCCTCTTCAACAACAGCTTTCAAGGTTTCTTCAATTATTGCTTCTTTTCCCTCCTTGTTGATTACCACGCTCTCCACTATCCAAATCCAAATCCACATCCAAGTTTAAATCCTCCCCTGAATCTCTACATCTACTCCTCCCCTGTTTGGATGCATCCTCCAAACTTTGATCCTTTGAGGAGCTTGCCTTCTTTCCATGCCTTTTAACTCTCCTATATGCAGCAATCCCTGGTCTCCTTACTTTATCCAAAACAACTACCCTGTGCTTTAACCTTTTAATAGTTACAGCTTGAGAGATTGTCAATTCTTGAAGACCAGTGATTTGAGTTCAAGTATATCCTCACCACTTCGACATGTGTCAACTGGTTCGAGAGGTGGATCCCTGGAATTGTCATCATGTACATGTTCAGTACCCGTCAATTCATTTTGTGGTCCCAAACTATCCTCATCACTTCGAGCTGTGTAACCTGCTCCGAGAGGTGAATCATGGGATTGAGTAAACATGGCATCAGACCTAGCCTGATCATCCATGCCCCCATATTAGCCAGTTGGCTGGGGATTCCTCCACCTGTGTTGAGCTCAAGAGAACTCTCCACATTAGGAGTTGCCAAAGGTTGGGTCTTATTTATGATTCCACTGCTCTGCTTTGCATCTAAGCCTGAGTCAGTAGTGGAAGCCCTTCCAATCATGTCACCCCCACACCTGTGACAGCCTCATTACCAACACCACTAACACCAGCCGGAGGTAGCTTGGTGCCCTTCCTCCTCCTTCTTTGAACTAAGATCCTTTGGGGTTCAGTTGTTAAGGGTAATGGTTTAG
The DNA here is from genome assembly GCA_910596185.1 of Chrysanthemum makinoi. Lineage (NCBI taxonomy): Eukaryota > Viridiplantae > Streptophyta > Magnoliopsida > Asterales > Asteraceae > Chrysanthemum > Chrysanthemum makinoi. Next base: position 107,506,760 of record OU343224.1, on the reverse strand, counting down.
CAGTGGGTTCAGATGGGTTAGCAGTGGGTTCAGATGTGGTAGCAGTGGGTTCAACAGTTGATGGGTTGGGTTGTAGATTCTCCTCTTCTACAATTACTGGCAAGTTGAAATTGTGAGGAAACAAAGGTGTAACTTGGAATCTTGCACACACACAAACTGAGAACATAATATCTGGCCTAGAAGTAGTGAGATACATCAAAGATCCAATCATGGATCTATACAGCTTCACATCAACTCTGGGACTTCCATCATCATGTAGCAGTGGTTTCTGTGTTTCCATGGGTGTACTGGCACTCTTGACATCCTGAAATCCAAACTTCTTCAAAATATCTGCTACATACTTGTCTTGAATAATGAAGATTCCATCAGTCCGTTGTTGAACCTGTAGCCCCAAAAAGATAGTGAGTTCACCCATAGAACTCATCTGAAACTTATCATGCATAAGTTTCTCAAAATCCTTGCACACCTCCTTATTTGTTGAGCCAAAGATGATGTCATCAACATAAACCTGAACCAACAATATATCATCCTTATGCTTCCTTATGAACAATGTCTTGTCAATCAGTCCTCTCTTAAATCCATTGTCCATCAAATAAGTAGAAAGGCAATCATACCATGCCCTTGGAGCTTGATGCAATCCATACATAGCCTTCTTCACCATGTAGACCTTCAGGGATGATGGGATCGTCAAAACCAGGAGGTTGACAAACATAAACCTCCTCTTCAATAGTACCATACAGAAAGGCACTCTTAACATCCATTTGGTACACCACAAATTTTTTGAATGAAGCAAATGCCAAAAACAGTCTGATAGCTTCAATTATGGCAACAGGTGCAAATACTTCATCATAATCCAAGCCTTCAGTTTGTGTCTATCCTTGAGCAACCAACCTTCATTTATTCCTCACCACAATACCCCTTTCATCCCTTTTGTTTCTGAATACCCATTTAGTTTTAATAGCCCTCTTGCCATTAGGTAGATCAACCAATGTCCACATAGCTTGAAGTTTGAATTGTAATGATTCCTCTTGCATTGATTCAATCCAACCTTCTTCTCCTAATGCTTCTTCAACTCTTTTGGGCTCCTTCTGTGTCAAAAAGCAAGCAAACAAACAGTTTTGCAGGTCTTGATGACTGTTCCTTTTGTATAGTGACCTTGCAAAGAAACCTTGTTCAGGAAAGGTTTTAGTGTTCTGAGTCCTGCTTCTTGTTTGAACTGGTGTATTCAGATTTCCAAGTATTTGTTCTTTGGGATGATTCTTATGAACTCTGGTGGTAGGAATTGGACTTTCTATGATGACTGGCTCCAAATTAGTAATATCAGCATCTTTGAAATAGTCATCCATGTTCTCATCATCTGTGGGGGTATCCCTATCTTCCAAGTCAGGCATGTCAGGATCAGATGGATACTCCTCATTACCAAATAGTGGCTTGGTAGGGATTCCGAAGTAAGTACCGCTGTCAGAACCTGCAGCAGGGGTTTCACTTGAACTAGCAAAGGGTAGAAGTTGGCTTAGCAGTGCTTTCAGCAACTTCCTTATGCTTCTCAATTTCTTCTACTGACACTGAGTTATCTTGAGACAACTCTTCTTTATCTTGTTGATGATCACCTTTGCTTCCTGAATCCAAAACATCATCATCTGAGGGACCCTCCTTTTCAATAGTGGGTGAGACAGGACTAGATTTCCACTTCTCAATCAAATAGAATTCCTTTGGAGAATCAGCTTCTTTAGAATTTGTTCCTGCATCAGAATTCTTTGTGAGCCTGCATCAACATTAGTGGATGTACCTGCAATGATTGGCTCATAATTCATAGACTTTGTTAGCATATCAATGTTAAACAGCCAATCTGGTCCTTTTGTCTCAACACTAGGAGTTTCTTCATTGAACCTGACATGTAGGTTCTCTTCAACTATCTTGGTCCTCCTATTGTATACCCTAAAGGCTTTACTACTGAAAGAATAGCGAATAAAGTATCCCTCATATTTCTTTTCCTCAAACTTGCCTAGGTGGTCTATGGTATTTAAGATAGTAACAGGACACCCAAAAGGTGTTAGGAAGATTCCATCAGTCCGTTGTTGAACCTGTAGCCCCAAAAAGATAGTGAGTTCACCCATAGAACTCATCTAAAACTTATCTGCTAGATACTTGTCTAGACTAATGAAGATTCCATCAGTCCGTTGTTGAACCTGTAGCCCCAAAAAGATAGTGAGTTCACCCATAGAACTCATCTGAAACTTATCATGCATAAGTTTCTCAAAATCCTTGCACAACTCCTTATTTGTTGAGCCAAAGATGATGTCATCAACATAAACCTGAACCAGCAATATATCATCCTTGTGCTTCCTTATGAACAATGTCTTGTCAATCAGTCCTCTCTTAAATCCATTGTCTATCAAATAAGTAGAAAGGCAATCATACCATGCCCTTGGAGCTTGATGCAATCCATACATAGCCTTCTTCACCCTGTAGACCTTATCAGGATGATCAAGATCGTCAAAACCAGGAGGTTGACAAACATAAACCTCCTCTTCAATAGTACCATACAGAAAGGCACTCTTAACATCCATTTGGTACACCACAAATTTTTTGAATGAAGCAAATGCCAAAAACAGTCTGATAGCTTCAATTATGGCAACAGGTGCAAATACTTCATCATAATCCAAGCCTTCAGTTTGTGTCTATCCTTGAGCAACCAACCTTCATTTATTCCTCACCACAATACCCCTTTCATCCCTTTTGTTTCTGAATACCCATTTAGTTTTAATAGCCCTCTTGCCATTAGGTAGATCAACCAATGTCCACACTTCTTGAAGTTTGAATTGTAACAGTTCCTCTTGCATTGATTCAATCCAACCTTCTTCTCCTAATGCTTCTTCAACTCTTTTGGGCTCCTTCTGTGACAAAAATCAAGCAAACAAACAGTTTTGCAGGTCTTGATGACTGTTCCTTTTGTGTAGTGACCTTGTAAAGAAACCTTGTTCAGGAAAGGTTTTAGTGTTCTGAGTCCTGCTTCTTGTTTGAACTGGTGTATTCAGATTTCCAAGTATTTGTTCTTTGGGATGATTCTTATGAACTCTGGTGGTAGGAATTGGACTTTCTATGACGACTGGCTCCAAATTAGTAATATCAGCATCTTTGAAATAGTCATCCATGTTCTCATCATCTGTGGGGGTATCCCTACCTTCCAAGTCAGGCATGTCAGGATCAGATGGATACTCCTCATTACCAAATAGTGGCTTGGCAGGGATTCTGAAGTAAGTACTGCTATCAGAACATGCAGCAGGGGTTTCACTTGAACTAGCAGTGCTAGAAGTTGGCTTAGCAGTGCTTTCATCAACTTCCTTATGCTTCTCAATTTCTTCTACTGACACTAAGTTATCTTGAGACAACTCTTCTTTATCTTGATGATGATCACCTTTGCTTCCTGAATCCAAAAAATCATCATCTGAGGGTCCCTCCTTTTCAATAGTGGGTGAGACAGGACTAGCTTTCCACTTCTCAATCAAATAGAATTCCTTTGGAGAATCAGCTTCTTTAGAATTTGTTCCTGCATTAGAATTCTTTGTGAGCCTGCATCAACATGAGTGGATGTACCTGCAATGATTGGCTCATAATTAATAGACTTTGTTAGCATATCAATGTTAAACAGCCAATCTGGTCCTTTTGTCTTAACACTAGGAGTTTCTTCATTGAACCTGACATGTAGGTTCTCTTCAACTATCCTGGTCCTCCTATTGTATTCCCTAAAGGCTTTACTACTGAAAGAATAGCCAATAAAGTATCCCTCATCTTCCTTTTCCTCAAACTTTCCTAGGTGGTCTATGGTATTTAAGATAGTAACAGGACACCCAAAAGGTGTTAGGAAATCTATCATAGGCTTCCTACCATGTAACAGCTCATAGGGGGTCTTGTTATGAGGCTTCACTACCTTACTTCTATTCTGCACATAACATGAAGTTCCTACAGCTTCTGCCCAAAAGGTAGTTGGTAACTTAGATTCAGATAACATTGTTCTTGCAACCTCAATTAGTGTTCTATTTTTCCTCTTAGCTACACCATTTTGTTGAGGTGTCCTAGCAACACTAAACTGTCTTTCAATACCCTTATCCACACAAAACTGATTCATGACATCATTTTTAAACTCAGTTCCATTATCACATCTGATTACCTTGACCTTATGGTTCACTCTATTTTCTATCTTAGAGATGAAACTCTTGAGGATCTCACTAGTTTCACTTTTAGATGCCAAAAAGTAAACCCAAGAAAATCTGCTATAATCATCAGTGATAACTAGGCAATACTGTTTATGATTCAAACTCTTAACAAATGTAGGACCAAATAAGTCCATGTGTAACATAAACAGTGGTTGATTAATGGTGTTCACAGTCTTGGTCTTACAAGAGGCTCTGTGTTGTTTACCTTTTTTGACAAGCCACACAAAGATCTTTACTTTCAAAAACCTTAGAAGGTAGACCTCTAACTAAGTTCCCCTTCACCAATTTATTGATTGTATTGAAGTTTAGGTGACCTAGCCTTCTATGCCATAATTTTGACTCATCAACAGATGCCTTAGCAAACAAACAGGTTAGGGATCTATTAGGAATGAAATCTTTCAAATTAAAACAATATATGTTATCCTTCCTAGGAAACCTAAGCTGTACATATATATCATCAGGAATTTTAAAGTCAGGCGATAACACCACACATCTAGTTTCCCCAAAAAGTACCCAGTTCTTTTTATCACACATATGGGAAACACTGAATAAATTATACTTCAGTCCCTGTACTAGATAAACCTTTTCAAAGTCCAACTTTCCTGTTCTGATTGTTCCTCTGCCAAGAATCTTTCCTCCCTTTGGAGCATTACCAAATGCCACATAGCCTCCATCAAAGGCTTCAAAATCCTCAAGGTTGCTCCCATCCCATGTCATGTGCCCAGAGCAACCACTGTCAAAAATTCCTTTGTCCTTTAGCTCATCTTGTAGATGCCTGCGCATGAGATTAAACAAGTTAGTTCCTTTTGGGGGACCCAAGTCAATCTTGACTTGGAGTGCGCCTTGTGCATCAACATAGTCAAATTTCTTTAATTTCATTGATGCATCAAGTGACATGTTCTAAGACTTGTGTCTTTGGTTTCCATTGCCAACAAACTGAGGCCTTTACAGCATAGAAATGGCTTCCAACCACTGTGTCTGTTATCACCTTTGGTACAGTTAAAACTTCTTTTGTATCAATGGTATGTGCTAAAACACATCCCTTTTTGTTATCAAAACTGACCCAAAATAACCAAGAAGAAGCCGTTTATTGCTAATATTTGTGGTTTTCTTGAGTTTGTGCTGTTGTCAAATGGGATATGTTAAAACACACAAAAGGGCAAATCAAGAAAACCGAAAGCACAAGAGAGAGAAGAGGCCGAAACCCGATCTTGGGGATACTATTTCGAGGATTTTGATGCTCTAAGGATCAAATTCACAGTTCGGGGCTTGATTTGGAAGTTTTCACAATAAACCTTTCACTTTCCCATTTATCCATTTTCACCCTTATACTTTCTGAATTTACATGTTTGGTCCTTGGTTCACTTAATAATCACACTACTAATCCTTTTATACAAAACCAAATAAACCAATCCTTTTATCGTAAAGGCCCAATATGCTAACATCAAAACACTCTTACCGTCAATCCAATAATCCCACCCGTATCCAACTTCTTTACCCGGTCAAATACCCACCCACGAGTCAAAATAATATAAACAAACTTCCCAAATCCACCAACGCGCCTAAAACCAAATGACCCCATTGATTTACTGTTTCACCTCAACCTCTTTAACCATGATTCAAGCCTCATTTACCCCACTTAAAAGAGCTTCTAGAAGACCTCTTACAACATGTCGAGGAGGTGGTAGCAGCCAAGATGGAATGCCACTGTACAAACTAAAGCCTCCCATTGGTGGGAACACATCACCCAAATGATCAAACGGCTATGATTAGAGTAGATGACACAAGGGTTGATGAATGGCCAAGATGAAAAGTATCCGAAGTTATCCCATCTCTCACTCTAGCTATAAAAGGCCCCTTCACCACATTGTTGATTTCGTCCAACTTTTCATGTTCTAGAAATAGTTTTGACCATTTAAGTTTCTTGTCATTTAATTGTTTTTAGTAGTAATTCAGTAGTTAATTTGTATTGTAATCACCGAGTTTTTTCAATTAATGCAAATTTACTTTTCCATTTACATCTTGTTAATGATAATCTGCAAAAACTCATTTGACTATTAAATGCATTTTAAGTTTGTTATTTCGATTATTGAAACTTCAGAAGCCTATCTAACATTTGAGTTAATATTACTCAATTTTATGAAAATTTAGTTTTGCAAAAGGTCAACATTAGTCAAAGCTGTAGTAAAGTCGAGAATCTATTTTAGCTTAAATCCTACTTTGAGATTGTTATATTGATAAGTTTCAAGTTATTTTTAGTATTTTGGATTAAGTTGAGTTCAGGTCACATCCGTTTTCAAAAGTTCACTTGCAACTTGGTGTTTTAAAGAGTGTTTGGTACAATGGGTTAGATTAGGAAAGAATTTGCTTTTAGCTTTGTAGTTTAGTTTGATTTAGTCAAATAGTAGTTACTAATGCGTATTGATGAAGCTGTTTTATGCATTTAATAGTCCTAAGTCCAATTTGCTAGTTTAAATTTCATTCCATAATCTGTCCTGTGAAGCTAATTTCACAATTTACGTGCTGCAGCTTAAGCTGTTAGTTTAGTCTATTTAGTTGAAATGCCTTTGCTTATTTAGGAAGGTAATGACATAAGCTTTCATGAGTCTTGCTTTTAGTTAACGTCTATGCTTTATAGTAGAATTTAGTTAGCTTGTTTTTGTTACTATTAGCTTACTTTTGTTAATGTAGTAGCCATCTCTTATCAGCACTTATTTCATTATATTTAGAGTAATTTGCGAGTTTAATGTAGAATGGGATCAAAGTATCAATTCCTTGTAGCTTTCTAGGTCTCCCATAGCTTATTTTTGAAACTAGTTTAAGCCTGCAAATACCTTTTACTCAACATGTTACGCACCATCCAGTTTGCACTCTTTTATGTACCTCTTGTTAGCTTAATATAGTTGTAGAGACTGCTTATTTTTGTATTCATGAGATAGACTCTAGCTTAGGTTAAGTAAGTTCAGCTTATAGACTAGAGTAGTGCTTATTCTGAGTAGCTTATTTTGGCACACTTTTGCGACTTTTTGGCCATATCTCATTCTGCATTAGGTAAGGTCCTTAATCCACAGCGGCCTTTTATTTGGTCTATAACTTCTTGATTACTGGTCCATAATAGCTGTAACTTTGGGTTTATGATCTCTGCTAGGTGGTCTTTTGACCCACGTATTGGTTTTCCTTGGCTTATCGATAAGATTTGGTGTAAGCTTAAACATAGGGTCATTTAGCGATTTGCTTATTATGGCGTTAGCTCTAATCTTGGTAGATGCTTATTTAGGTTATAGGAGTATGGTTGCAATTAGTTCCTTAGAGTAGTTTTAGAGTTATTTAGCTTATGTTTTCAGTTGGTTCACTATAGAGCTTATTAGCTTATTCTAAAAGTGCTTATTTCCATCTAGTTTACATTGCAGCTTCAATATTTCACACATAAGCACCATTTTTGATATTTTTCCTAGATCTAGAATAGCATTTTAGAATTTCCCTGCATTTTTCATAATTTTTAGTTACTGTTCACTATTTTTCTTCATTTAAATTAGTATTTAGTCATTTTAAAATACCTTTTATTGCAATTAATTGAGAAAAAGTTCCAAAAAAATAATTTTTCAATTTTCTCAGTTTAAGATAAATATAAAAAGCATAAAAAATATTTTTCCTTATTTTTCCTCTTTTATTTGGTATTTTTTTCAATTTAAATTAGATTAAAATAGTATTAAATTCATAGAAAATAGGAAATTAATCTGAAAAATAAAAAAAATAGTTTTGAAAAGTCTCTTATGTTATTTTAGATTTTTAGAAATTAGTTTCATAATCTTCCCCTTTGTTTTTATAATTTCTAGTTATTTAGTCTTATTTTTAAAGTTAATAATTAGTTTTTAATTAGAATAAAATCAAGAAAATTCCTAAAAATTAGTTTTAATTCATATTTAGTTTTCAAATATCATTTTTAGAGTAAAAGTAATTTTAGGTTATTTTTAGGATTTAGATTAGACGTAATTGCTTTTTATTCGCGTTTCGTTTTAATCCCGTATTTACGTTTTAGTGTAGAATTGCTAGTTTGCCTTAATTCTTAGGATTTCCCATAGATTTTAGTTCCATATGATTTCCTTACCCCGTAGTTTAGAATATATCATTTTATCCCTTTCTTTATTCAAATCCCGATAATCGAGACGTGAGTTGGAAATTCCATTCAACCCTCGTTGAACGATCGATTGCTCAAAACCTAACACGTTTGAGTTACCCGTATACTACACTTCTCATCTATTATTGATCAGTGTTCGAACCGTTTTAAGTTTCTTACGGTTAGTCATTCACAAGTGGCTAGCTTGTGTGAGTAAACTTGACGTTTCGACCAAGAATCAATTTTTGGCGTATCAACAGTGGTGATATTTTGCTTAACAGTGGAAACATTTTGTTTAGCAGTGGTTGGAACCCATTTAGGTGCAGCAATGATTATTGATTTAGCACTGCTTTAGGAACCATGTTTTTGTTTGGATGAGGGATTGTCTGCTTTGAAAAGTTTTTATGATTTACCCTCCTCCATTGATTGCAAACTTGTGGTTGGTTTTTATAACAGTTTCTCTTTAGATGCTCAAAACTACCACACTTAAAACAAGCCTTTTTAACACACTGAAACTCATCCCCTAATCTATTTGAGATTAAGCCATTAAAGTTTCTTTGATTACCCCTAGGTTTGAATCTTTTCATCTGGTCCCTAGGAATCTCATTATACCCTACAACTCTCTTAGAGATCTATGCTCCAAATCTAGGCAAAAGGTTGGCTTGTTTAGAATCAATAGTTTTAACATTTTCTAACTTATTAGACTGTGTTGACTCAGACCTCTATTCCTCAGAATCTGACTCCCAATCTTCAATGATTGGACCATCAGAACTTACCTTAGGTAACCTGTTTTCACTATTCTCACTTACAGATTTGTTGAAGCTAAACTTACTGCTAAAGGATAACTCTTTTGTGGGTGGTGCATAACCACTTTTCATTGGAGGTGGAACTTGATTGTATCCTATCCCAGACCCCTTTTTCATTAAGTTCTTTGTAATAAAGTTGTTTACTACCTCAGAAGCATAAGTTAATTTGTCAACCTTAACTATATGTTTTTCTTTATCTTCTATGGCTTCTTTTTACATTGGCTTCTTCAAGTTTATGTTTAAGAACCTTGATTTCCCTATCTCTAAGGTCAACCTCACCACCTAGAGTGTTGATTTGATCTACATATTCAAATTCATTCTTTTTATAGAACTCAAGCTGTTCTTCAACACTCTTAAGACCAACTTTATAACCTAAGTTATCTATTGCAAGTCTGTCTACTTCTTTCCTAAGACTCTCTATGATAGCTTTCTGACCTTCTAAAGTATCTTGACAAGATTTATAAGAACAAACAGAACTATTTGAATTATTTGATACCTCAAAGGTCAGAACCAGAAGATGATGAAGCATAAGCCATGAGTGCAAAGTTGTGCACTTTGGAAGCTTCACTAGCCAGGAAAGCATAATTGGGTCCTTCCTCAATTTGGTCACTCTAGTCATAGTCTTCAAGTCCATCTTGAGCTACCAAAGCTGAGGAAGGCTTTGGTTCTTCAGGTGCCTTATTGAAGTTCTCACTCATCCTCTTAGGAGCCCTACACTCCCTCGCAAAGTGCCCTTTCTTTTTGCAGTTGAAGCATGTAGAAAACTAGAAGGGGGGTTGAATAGTTTACCGATTAAAAAACTTTGTTTTGAAACTTATTGAAAGATCAATTGATATTGATCTTGAGTATGTTAATGAAATATGCAAGCAATATGTAATGAGTAAATAAGGAAAGAAATGATCAAACCACAACAAGTTGTTTATAGTGGTTCGGCCTACAAGGACTCTTTTTCCTTGCCCTACTCCACTCCCCGAGTCTCACACTCGAGAGTTTAACTTCACTAGTCAACAAGCTCCTTTCACCGGAGGAGAAAACCTTTACACTTCGCTTACACTATTTCCGACACTAAGCTAGATGTCGAGTTCTTTCCAAGGGTACAACTACTCCCACACACAATGTATTTTGAGGACTAAAATACTAACCACTCACACTCACAAGATTATGATGGTTTGATACAACAATGAAGTATGAATCAACACTAGATCATACAACACTAAACAAACAAGACTTCCAACTTCTCGTTGAAGCTTGAATATGACTTGATCTTCTTTGCTACAAAAGAGATCACTAATATGATATGAAACTGAGTTAGAAGGGTTAGAGAGAAGATATGTATGAGTATGTTAGAAAGGGATGAAAAACTACTTGGCTTGGCATTGCTATTTATAGCCAATGGACGAGGGCGTCCACGGACCGCGGACCCCTAAAAGGGTTCGCCCGTGTACCAAAATGGTACCGCCAGTCTGACAGTCAAGATATCAAATCTTGTCTAAAGTCAACTCTATCTAAGTAAGATTGTGCAAGATATGAAGAGTACAAATCTTCACAAAATATCTAATGGAATCTTCCAATGATCTCCATGATGTAATACATGATGTCAAATGTTGTATTACTATTAATAGAAATATGCAAATGCTTAAGTAGTGTTTGGTTTTAAGAACCTAACACATTCTACAAACTATTATCATACATAATGATTAGAGTCATATCAAGATGTTACTAATCATAAATGTAAATGCTTGAATGATGAATATATTGTTTAAGAAAGCTTGTTTTAATATCTAATAAACTTGACAAGCTTTAAGCTTTTATAAATTAAATTTACTTTTGTCGTTAACAAAACTTAGGCAAAGATCAAAAATATAAATAACGTTTAATGGCGATATTTGTATTAACAATCTCCCCCTTTTGTTGAGGACAAAATATAAATTTTATTTTTATAAAAGAAACAAAGTTTGTACAAGAGTTATAAAAATATTAGTTTTAGAGCTTGAAAAGAAAATGATAATGCAAGTGTATGAAATTTGACTTTTTATGAAAGTCAAAGAATTCACTAGTTGATGCATGATGTTTGACTTTTTCAGAAAGTCAAAGTATGCAGTTTGACTTTTCAGAAAAGTCAAATATAAATAATTTCCAAGTTCTATATTTTCTCCCCTTTTTTGTCTCAACAAAAGAAGAGGCTATCGGGAATGTAATGAGCCCGAGCTATTATCTCCCCCTAGTTCAAAGCTCCCCCTAAATTGGGTGCTTTTGTGGGAAGATACATGGATTGTGACAATAACGCAAAAAAAAAAATTGTTAGTAATAATGAGCATTCACAAGCATTTCCAAACACTATGTAATGACACCAACAATATAGGAAACAACATTCATTAGTTAAAATTTTTCATGAGTAAAGATCATGAAAAGAGAACACAATGATGTGTTTCTAGTACAAGAAAATGAAAATTATCCTAAAAAAATAAAAGAAAGACTATTTTAAAACCATCCTAAAGTGATGGTGGATGGGAAAAGCGTTGAGACGCTCAAGAATGTGGTTGAGGATGAACCTCATTTCTTCGTGGAAGTCATGGACCATAATTCGGGTCCGTTCCACGGTTTGACCCGTTTGCTCACAAGTAGAGCAACCATGCCTTGGAGGGTAGAAAGTTTGTGGAGGTTGTGGTGGTGGAATGGTGGATGTGTTGGTGGTGTTGGGGATGTTTGGAGTGGTCATGATGGATGCAAGCAAAGCACTTTGCATTTGCATTGTCTCACTTAAGTGAGAATCCACCATGCCTTTGAATTGGTGGAGGTTGTGTAGTTCGGCTTGAATCTCCTCTCTAGTGGGATTGTCATCCCACATGCTCTTCGGAATGTCCTCAATATGAGGGGACATTGATGATGGAAGTGGATGATCCCCGTATAAAGGACCATGAATGTCCTTGTAAATGGGGTGGAAAAGGAGAGGTCTTGGCCCTAATGGGGCGTTTGGGTCAATGGAGGACCGAGGTGATTCATGGCGATTTGCTCAATGGTGCCAAAGGATGGCAATGGTGGTGGATGACTTGGCCTAGGAGGCAAGTCTTCCAAGTCCTCTAGGAAAGGATTTGGTGATGTTGGTGGAGTTGAAAATAACTCCATGGGAGTGAGAGTGGGAGACCTTGGTGAAGGTGGTGAGGGTGTTTTGGATGTTTGGATGGGTGCCGGTGGAGGTGAAGTAGGTGTTTTTATTGGTGGTGGAGTGGTGATCACAATGTGTGATGAAGTAGGTGTAGCTAAGGTAAGGTGTGTATCATCTCTAATGGGAGATGAGATTGTGAGTGGTGAAGATTCGGATGATGAGCTAAGATTGACAAAACAACAAGGCCTTACGCTCATTCTAGCGGTTTTCTTGCAAGGTTTTGGTGATGATTTAGTCATTTTAACTTGGGTTTTGATTTGCTAGATAGTAATGAGAATGAAGAAGGTGTGAGGATGATCATGGTAAAGCCTTTCAATTTATAGAGGTAAGAAATTGTTGAGAAAAGGTTTGATTTGATGTTGAACCATTGAAGAGATGAGGTTCCTAATGATTTGGAAGTGGGTTGAATGCTAGTCATATCACCCAAGTCAATCCATACAAAGAAGATGGAGTGAAGAAGAAAAGATATGCAATTAATGTGTTCTAGTGAGTGGAATTTCCTAATATTCAGATTACCCACGGATTTGAAGGTACCAAAATTTGGTTCCTTCCTTTATGCCAAAGGGCTCCTTGGGTGGATTTTTCAAATTTTTGAATTTTGGTGGGAAATGGATTTCTTACATCCCTTAGTGAATAATACTAGTTCTAATAACAGTATAAACTAGTTAAGGTTGATTTTTAAGTGATGGAAGATAATTTGGAATCACGAAAGAGTCGAAATTGAGAAAATTACACGGAGGATCCACGGCACCAAAATCATACACAGACGGAACCCAAAAAGGTGCCGTCTGGTCACTAGCAGGATATGGCGGTACCAAATTGCATAAGGGCGGTACCAAGATAATGGTGCCGTCGATCCGTGAAGTCTTGAAATTTGGACAGTAATGTTTCTTAAAACACGAAATTTTGAAACACGAAATTTTTCTCAAAACTTGTTATACTAAACATTTCTAGTTAGGAAAAGTAAATAACACATATGTAAACATAGTGGAGCATAGATTTTGAGCAAGGCTTATTGATTTTCACAATATAGTGAAAATGGGTAAAATATGATAGCATACTTGTGCTATCCCCACATGAGTTTGTTAGCATACACCATTGTTTTAAGTTATATTATCATCCTACATAATAAAACAACTAAATAGTATCAAACATTAATGATAATGCATTGTTCCAAACACTCCTTAAAGTACCCTTATTTGTCCAATTTCTTGTAAATCTTGTTCATCATCCTACCAAGGCACTTGAACATTCCCATAGTTTGCTTGAATTCGCGATTCATTCTCAATCTCGGGAAGAGATGCGTAATACTCATGAGGTGGAAGATGAGAGCTTGGAAGACCATCCTCTGAGCTATTTGATGATGATGATGAAGGAGTTGGAGGTTTAGCTCTCTTGCCTTTAGTCTTAGCAACTCGATCATCACTCAAAGGTACAAAGATGTGAGGGATGAGTTCATAGTGAAGGTGCATTCCTTTTGGGGTTGGTGGAATTGGAGCGAAGTTTCTATAGAGGCGGGTGAGAAGCATCCCGTATGGAAGAGCAACGGATCCTTGAGTTGGAATATCAATCATTCTCCTAGCTATGTAGTAGGCTAAGTTGAATGGTTGTCGGGTGGACAAGTTGTAAAGCATGTGACAAAGACAAGCGTTTATGTGATCCCTATTTCCTATGGTGCTAATGACGTTTGCTCTAAGTAACTCCTCCCATTTCTTAAATTCGTGCTTAAGTTCATTGAGCTCCATTCCATATGGATCTCGGTCTACCTATTTTCCCTTTCGGGTTACTTCGGGTTGTATCACGTTTTTGGGTTAAAAGGTGTTCACGGATGACATCCTTATCGGCTAAAGCGGGTTATGTAGAAGAAGCGGTCATTGATTGCATCAAAGGCGGTGAGTGACCACTTATCCGTGTAGACACAAGTTCCTCGGTTGGGAATTCCTAGTACTTTAGCAAATTCACTTAAAGTGATGGTGTAGTCATTTTGGTTGATTCTAAAGCTAAGACAAAACTCATCATCTTCATCACTAAAACCGGTCACACTAGCATAGAATTCTAACACGAACCTAGGACAAATTGGTTCATCAATGTCAAGAAGACAATCGAATTGAATGGCGGCTAGTTCTTCACGAAGATTGGTATGCTCAAGGAAGGATGAGTGAATGGTTCTACCCTCATGGAAATACCTTGATTCTAGACCCTAAATATTTCTACTTGTTCCTTGGTGAGTCCTTTGGTTTTGTGGTGTTTGGGAATGTAGTTAAGAGTGTCTTTGTGATCATAGAATCTTGCGGCTACCATGGTTATTCCTAAGGACAAGAGTTAACATGTTAAAAAAATAAGATAAATTTTAACGTTTTTGATTCTAGTGTGTGCCTATATGAAAACAATTTGGAGTTGCGGTTATCTCGACTCATTTTATGCACAAAATGGTTTTAGTGGAGTGTTTGGCAAATACCATGAGATAACCCAAATGCTCCTAATTCAATGTGGCTACATTTGAATATACCCGGGGAGTGCATATTAGTTATGCAATACCTTTAGTATTCAAGAGCATGCAAGTGATGAAAATTCTAACGTTTCTATTTGTATTAGCAATGAAAAAATGTTTTCCTATAAGTGAGAAGCTTTTCAAAACTTTTGACATGGGGTGTTTGGTTGTTTGAATAAGGCCTTATATTTATTATCTATCAATTAGTGGGAAACATGATTTGTTTATGCAATATGATAATGTAGTACCTAATTTGAATGACTAGTTATGCAATTTGCCAATTGAATTCATATTTGGTATAGAAGCATACATAAAACCCCATGTAATGATTTGTGATAGTTTTGTGCATAGATAAGAATCCTAGACTTCAGAATTAAGAGATGAAATGTAGTTAGGATACTTACAATGATGTTATCTTCAGTGATTAGTGAGTGGGAAGATGACAATAATGAGCTTGGTTTAAGTTTTGCACGTTTTGGTAAAGTGGGTTGTGAGGAAGAAGATGTTATGTATAAAGTTTTGCATACGTAGACACCACGGACGAGGCGGCACCAAATTTTGGTTCCGTCCGTGTTGTCGTTTGGTGCGTGGCTCTGATGAGAAACAAGACAAAATTGTTTTGGTTTGACTATTCTAATGTTTTAGGCTATGTTTATCCTACATGTTTGGTTCCATTAACCCTAAACCAAGTCTAAGAAGATTAAAAGGTTCTCGGTTAAGAGGTTTAGTAAGATGTGCGGCAATGTTGTCTTGGAGGATACTTTCTCGATTGAAATGTTTCCTTTTTGAACATTGTCGCGAAGAAAGTGATGGCGGATTTCAATGTGCTTTGTATGCGAGCATGTTGAGCGGGATTCTTGCTGAGATCGATGGCTCCTTTGTTGTCGCAAAGTATCACAATGTCGTTGAGATGAATTCCGTAGTCTACGAGAGCTTGCTTCATCCAAAGAGCGTGTTGACATGCTTTTCGGCGAGGCGTATTCGGCTTCAGTAGTAGAGATGGCTAAAGCCGTTTGCTTCTTTGCAAACCATGAGGTGAGACAATGTTCAACAAAAGTGCAAATACCACTTGTACTTTTTCTATCGACATAATCACCGGCATGATCCGAGTCGGCATACACTATGGTTTCTATACCGTTCCTTTGGGATACCATAATCCTAAACACGTTGTTCCCTTAATATATCTAAAAATCCTTTTTAATGCTTCTAAGTGTGATGCCTTTGGGTTTTCTTGAAAGCGAGCACATAGACAAACACTAAACATAATGTTGGGTCTACTAGCCGTAAGATAGAGTAGGCTACCAATCATTCCTCTATATTTAGTGTTATCTACGGATTCACCTTCTTCGTCCTTGATGAGTTTAGTGTCAGAGGACATGGGTGTTTTAGTTGGTTTGGAATCTTCAAGACCAAATTTCTTAAGCATGTCTTTTATATATTTAGATTGATTAAAGAAAATACCATCTTCTAGTTGTTTAATTTGAAGTCCTAGAAAGAAGTTTAACTCACCCATCATACTCATTTCAAACTCGTCATGCATGATTTTAGAGAAATCATTACATAGTTCTTGACAAGTTGATCCGAATATAATGTCATCAACGTATATTTGAACAATAATAATTTGTGATTCCTTTTTCTTGGTAAAAGAGTATTATCTACTAATCCCATAGTATATTTGTTATCAATAAGAAAAGTCTTAAGGCGGTCGTACCAAGCTTTAGGTGCTTGTTTAAGGCCATATAATGCTTTCTTGAGTTTGAAGACATGATGTGGTTTCTCAAAGTCGGTAAAACCGGGAGGTTGAGCAACATACACTTCTTCGTTAATAAACCCATTAAGGAAAGCACTTTTAACATCCATTTGAAATAATTTAAAATCATAAGCACATGCATAAGCAAGTAATATTCTAATAGATTCAAGTCTAGCTAACGGTGCATAAGTTTCATCATAGTCAATTCCTTCTTGTTGATTATAACCTTGTGCAACAAGCCTAGCTTTGTTTCTAGATACTATACCATTTTCATCCATTTTGTTTGAAAGACCCATTTTGTTCCAATTATAGTTTGATCTTTGGGTTTTGGAACTAGTTTCCAAACATCATTTCTAACGAATTGGTTTAATTCTTCTTGCATGGCAATTACCCATGATTCATCTTTTATTGCTTCATTTATGGGTTTTGGTTCAATGGTGGATACAAAACAAAAATGATTACTTTGATTTTGAGCTTGTGATCTTAAGGTTCTTTGATTAAGTTTTCCTATGACCTTTTCTAATGGATGACTTTTAGATTCTTTTATATTGATAATTTCCTTATTTAATGGTTCATCTTCCTTGTTATTATTAATTTGACTTTCAATTATTTGACTTTCAACTAAGTCATCATCTACCAAAGGTGATGTTTTAGAGGGAGGTGGACTTTCGTCAAATGTTATGTTCAACGATTCCTCGACTATCATTGTTTCTTTATTTAGGACAATGTAAGCTTTACTAGTTTGAGAGTAACCAAGAAATACACCTTCATAAGACTTTGGGTCAAACTTGGTGAGATAATCCTTAGTATTAAGAATAAAGCATTTACAACCAAAGACTTTAAAATATCCTAATGTTGGCTTTTTACCTTTATAAAGTTCATATGGTGTTTTGTTTAGGAAAGGACGTATTAGGACTCTATTTAAAATATATGTAGAAGTGTCAACAGCGTTACACCAAAACTTTTGAGGAATGTTTTGTTCATTAAGCATTGTTCTACTCATTTCTTGAATTGTTCTATTTTTACGTTCTACTACTTTATTTGATTGAGGTGTTAGGTGGAGCGAAAAGTTATGTGTTATACCATTTGTATCACAAAAGTTTCCAAATTGAGTTTCGTTGTCAAATTCACGACCATGATCCGTTCGGATCGACACGAATTTGACACCTAGAAGATTTTGAATTTTCTTGCTAAGTATTTCAAATTTATCAAAAGCTTCATTTTTGGTTTTCAAAAATAATGTCCAAGTAAACCTTGAGTAATCATCTACTATGACCAAAGTGTATAAGTTGCCTCCATAGCTTCTTATAGCGGATGGTCCAAACAAGTCCATATGTAATAATTCTAGACACTTAGATGTGGACACCATATTTTTAGATTTGTGACTACTATGTGTTTGTTTACCAATTTTGCAAGCGTCGTAAAAGTGTTGGTCATATTTTAGTTTTGGTAAATTCCTAACCAACTCTTTTGAAGATAGGTTTTGTATAAGTCTCATATTAGCGTGACCTAAGCGTCTATGCCAAAGAGATGAGCTATCGTCTAATGTTGTTAGGCAAAGTTTGTCATTATATGTTTTATCTATTTTCATGACGTATATGTTATTTTTCCTAACTCCTTTAGCTATGGTGATACCATCTTTTAGTATTTTACTACCATTTTCATCAAATAGTACTTTATACTTTTTATCACATAGTTGGCTAATACTAAGTAGATTAAATCCTAACCTATCCACATGAGCAACATTTTCAATAGTTAGAGAGTTATGAGCAATCGTACCTTTGCCAATGATTTTGCTTTTGAGATTGCTACCGAAAGTGACATTACCTCCGTCATACTCTTGGTATGATGAGAAGAGACTTTGTTGCCCGTCATGTGTCGTGAGCATCCACTATCTTTTATCCATTCATCTGGTTCCAATCCAACTTTCAAACATACCTAAAAGCAAATAACTCAAACATTTGGTCCCCAATATCTCATGGGTCCGTTTGGGTTAAACATACCATTTATTTGATTCATGTATGGAAATGATGGGTAAGAGTTCCATGGCATGTAAACTGGAGTTTGATATGGTCTAGGAAAGTTTTGATTCCAACCGTTGTGTTGGTAGTTAGGTTGAACGTTGTGGTTGCTCTTAGGAAAGGTGCGTTTGGCAAAAGAAGTTTTATATCGTTGTTGAGTAGTTTTTGATCTAAATTCATTTTTAACAAGTCCTACTCCCGATATAATGGCTGGTTTTAGTTTAACATTATCATTGGTTTTCTTTGTTATTTTAACAAATTGATGCGGTCCGTATTCGAACATTCATTCTTTGAAGTACCCGCGGTACCATTTTCATAACGGACGGAACCCTTATTTTGGTTCCGTCGGTCCGTCTTTATCTGCAGCATTTTGAGAATGTTCTTCTTTTTCGGCGTTTTGTTTTGACTCTTTGGAATTAATACTTCATTAAAACCTAGCCCATTCATGTCTCATGGTGTTTTATGAATTTTAACTATTTCATCGGCAATGGCGATGTTTTTGTTAAACCTTTTAAACTTAGAATTATTTTCTATTAAAACTTCTTGTGTGAGCTTTAGTTTTTCTATTTCAAGATTAAGCTCTTGACATGATTTACAATCATCGTCATTTGCTTTTCCCTTTTCAAGTCGTTTTGCTTTTTCTTTTAACTCATATACCTCATTTTCCAAAAACTCCTTTTTGGGTTTTAGAAATTTATTTTTAGTTATGATTTTTAGACTTAGCTCACACAATTGATTATATTGTTTTTGCAAGGTGTCATCATCTATAAAGGAATAAGAAGAGTCGGAAAGTACCTCATTTGACTCATGTGCCATTAGAGCGATCTCTTCCTTGCTTGTTTCCTCATCGTCTTCACTATCACTCCAAGCACCACTTACAAAAGCTCGTTGAGTTTTGTTTTTAGGGGGCTTGGGACATTCTCTATGAGATGACTTGCATCACCACATCTAAAACACTTTCTTTCACCTTTAATCTTCTTATCATCCCGATCTTTTCTGAATGGCTTCTTTTCTTCTCGAGGTTGTCTTACAAACTTTCCTCTTCTTCTAAAGAACTTCTTGAAATCTCTAACGGCCATAGCATACTCCTCATCTTCACTATCGGAACAAGATTCACCATCATCGCTTGAGTCCGCCTTTGCCTTAAAGAGCAGCGGTTTGATCTTCTCCTTTCTTCCTTTGATGATCTCGAATCTTTCTCCATTACCATTTCGTGAACTTTGAGGTTGCCAATTAGCTCGTCTAGTGACATTATTGAGAGATCTTTTGATTCTTCAATAGCGGTCACTTTAGCTCTCCATTTGGGATGGAGTGCTCTAAGAAATTTCCCGACAAAGTTCTTACTACGAAAAGATTCATCAAGTGCTTTAAGTGATGTAATGATAGTGTTAAAGCGAGCAAAGCCACAATCAATGGTTTCATCTTTGGGGATAACAAATTGTTCATATTGTTGAACAAGAAGATCAATTTTGTTATCCTTGACTTGTGAATTACCTTGATGTGTAACAATTAAAGATTCCCAAATATCTTTAGCGGTTTCACACATAAAAATTCTTTCATATTCTTTTCTAGGTAAAGCATTATAAAGCATCATTTTAGCTTCATTATTTTTAGCAACTAATTTCTTTTGTTCATCAACGGAAATATCCTTTGTTGTAGAACTAAAATCTCCTTTAACAATAATAAACCAAAGATCTATATCTTTTGATTTTACATATGTTTCAAAGCGGTTTTTCCAATAGATAAATCCATTGGTTTCAAAGAGTGGTGGTCTTTGCATAGATTGCCCTTCTTTAAAGTTTTGAGAATCCATGGATCGTTTCAAGTTTATAAAATACAAGTTATTTTAGAAATTATTGAGCAACGAGGCTCTGGTACCAATTGTAGAAAACTAGAAGGGGGGTTGAATAGTTTACCCATTAAAAACTTTGTTTTGAAACTTATTGAAAGATCAATTGATATTGATCTTGAGTATGTTAATGAAATATGCAAGCAATATGTAATGAGTAAATAAGGAAAGAAATGATCAAACCACAACAAGTTGTTTATAGTGGTTCGGCCTACAAGGACTCTTTTTCCTTGCCCTACTCCACTCCCGAGTCTCACACTCGAGAGTTTAACTTCACTAGTCAACAAGCTCCTTTCACCGGCGGAGAAAACCTTTACACTTACACTATTTCCGACACTAAGCTAGATGTCGAGTTCTTTCCAAGGGTACAACTACTCCCACACACAATGTATTTTGAGGACTAAAATACTAACCACTCACACTCACAAGATTATGATGGTTTGATACAACAATGAAGTATGAATCAACACTAGATCATACAACACTAAACAAACAAGACTTCCAACTTCTCGTTGAAGCTTGAATATGACTTGATCTTCTTTGCTACAAAAAGATCACTAATATGATATGAAACTGAGTTAGAAGGGTTAGAGAAGATATGTATGAGAGTATGTTAGAAAGGGATGAGAAACTACTTGGCTTGGCATTGCTATATATAGCCAAATTGGACGAGGCGTCACGGACGCGGACCCCTAAAAGGGTTCCGCCCGTGTACCAAATTGGTACCGCCGGTCGGACAGTCAAGATATCAAATCTTGTCTAAAGTCAACTCTATCTAAGTAAGATTGTGCAAGATATGAAGAGTACAAATCTTCACAAAATATCTAATGGAATCCTTCAATGATCTCCATGATGTAATACATGATGTCAAATGTTGTATTACTATTAATAGAAATATGCAAATGCTTAAGTAGTGTTTGGTTTTAAGAACCTAACACATTCTACAAACTATTATCATACATAATGATTAGAGTCATATCAAGATGTTACTAATCATAAATGTAAATGCTTGAATGATGAATATATTGTTTAAGAAAGCTTGTTTTAATATCTAATAAACTTGACAAGCTTTAAGCTTTTATAAATTAAATTTACTTTTGTCGTTAACAAAACTTAGGCAAAGATCAAAAATATAAATAACGTTTAATGACGATATTTGTATTAACAAAGCACTCCATCATGCTTTTGTCAAACCCAGCCTTTCTTTGACCATCATACTTGACATGCATGCCAGTTCTCCTTAGAAATCTCCTAGCTTGCAGTATTTAGCATTGCCATTGCCATTGAATATTGATTTCTTCAAGATCATCAGGATCAATTTGATCCGAGATCCTGGTTTAGCCTTAACTGTAACAGCGGTTGTTAGATCAGATAGGAAAGCACATATGGCACTATCACTAATGTTATCACTAATAGTAGGTATCATTAGCGATAGCGTGGAAACTCCATAAGCAGCGGTGGAAGCTTCCGAGAGAACTCCTATGGCTTTGTAGACATAAAGCAATGTTACGACAATGTAGATGAGGATAAGCCAAAGCAATGTTCTTTTCGGACTCATAAACCTTCAAGTTGTTGTAGAGATTGTCGGGGGTCATCTTTTCAAAATCATCTTTATTTCTCCACACAACTGTATGCATAGCCCATTCTAGTGACAAGCTTACATGAAATTAAGATTTATATCTTCTTGAGCAACTTTCTAGTCCACCAATTTCAATTGATTTATGAGATTCTGCAGTCTGTTATAGGTTCCATCAAGATTTTCTCTAGTGAGAGCAGTGAAGTTTTCAAGTTGATGCTTGAGCATGTTCTTCCTAGATTTTCTGGTAGCATCATTACCAACAAATCTTGTTTCAATTGCATCCATAAGCTCCTTAGCAGTCTCATACTCTTGGAAGTCCAATGAAAACTCATTAGGTATTCCCATACTGAGAATACTATGAGCCTTTATCTCCAGCTTCCTCTGAGCTTTATCAATCTCACTAACAATTCCAACAATGTCCATCCCGCCGAGCACCCTTCTTAGGTAAAGTATCACCCTTCTCAACAACATCCCGGATGTTGTAGTCAATCATCACGAATGTATTGCCCCAAATTCGCATCTTCCAAAGTTGAAACTCACTTTAGCCGGCATGGGTACCTTGGAGGCTTGATACCCATATGAGTTCGTTAGACATCTTGAACTTCTTGAATTTGAGCAAATCAGGTTAACTGACTTCTTCTTGATCACGCTTCTAGATCACAAGCTGAGATACCACTTGTTGATCCCAGTTGAGCAAACGATCCTTTATAGAAGCTGACTTAAACTAAAATAAACTGTTAAACACTACGCGGAATTTAATGTTTAACCTTAAGAAGAATAATTTGATTATCACTCAACACCTCAATATTTTATTAATATGAATACTCTGAATAGTATTAGGGTTTTACAACCTTGAAGTGTATCGACTTTAGATATAACTAATACGTATATCTAACTCTAACCTAGGGCCTCCTTTTATAGGCTAAGGAGTCCTATACGATCTACATTACGTATTCTACAAGATAAATATAATTACCATACTTATCTAAATACAATTGACCTACTCAAGACATTCTAGAATATTACAAGTTAAACCGACACAACAAACTAGCAGTGCTTTAATACATTAGCAGTTGATCCATATTTCTACTAGCAGTGGTATGTCTTGAGCAGTGGTTCCAGTCTTCTAGCCGTGGTTTCCTTTGTGCTGGCAGTGGTTCCATACTTAGAATAATTCCTTTCAGTAGAACCTAAAACCCAACAGTAACCTTCAGTCACAATCAATGTGTATTTCAGGGCCTTGATGGTTCAAGGACAACATGAAGTTTACATGGAGGACTCTACACACTCACACCAACATCAACTGGCAATTCTACACCACCCTCTTCTATAATTCTCAGCAATACAAGTGAAACCCATATGTGGCATGCAAGACTTGGTCATCCATCCCTTCAAATCATGAAGAAAATCACCTCAATTTCACCTTTACTTCTTTGTAATTATGAATCAAAGTGTACAATTTTCCCTTTAGCCAAACATCACATTTTACCATTTCCAACTAGTAGTTCTCAAGCTAGTAGTATGTTTTCTCTTGTTCACATTGATGTATGTGGTCCATACAAACATGCAACAATCAATAAATGTACATATTTTCTTACAATTGTGGATGATTACTCAAGGGCAGTTTGGACTTAATTACTTCCAAGCAAACACCATGTTTACACAACCTTCCAAATTTCAACTCATATGTCAATACTCAATTCAAAACAAAGGTACAAACAATCAGAAGTGATAATGGCATAGAATTTCTAAATCAATCATTCACTGAAATCACTCAAACACATGGAATTATTCACCAAACCGCTTGCCCATACACTCCACATCAAAATGCCAGAGTTGAAAGGAAGCACAGACAACTATTGGAGATGGCTAGATTACTGTACTTTCAAGCAAAGTTTCCTATACACCTATGAGGTTATTGCATGCTCACCTCAACATATCTCATTAATAGATTACCAACCAAAATCCTAAACTACAAAAGTCCATTGAAATGCTCTATCACAAACTCCCCAACCTTGACCATCTCAGAGTTATTGGATGCCAAACACACACCTATACACACACACACTGACAAATTTGGAACAAGGTCTACTCCCACTGTCCTATTTGATGAAACAGTGTTCCCTTTCCATGCCAAACACCACCATCAACCCAACACACCATTCCAATCTCCTTTACAATATGACCATATCCACCCACCAAATACACATTCTACAACTCCATTATCACAACCACACATACCCACAACCTTTCCACCATCACTAGAGAACACCACCACACCACATACTTCTGTGCCAAACACCCCTTTACCTACAACTGTTGCTGAACCAAACACTACCACCTCTCCTTCTCCCACACCTGCTGCTGAGGAACCATCTTCACCACCTTCCCCTGCACCAACATCACAACCAAACATCCCACCACCACCTTTACCAACTAGAGCATCCACTAGAACAAAAACACTTCCTACTACTCTTAAAGATTTTCACTACACACTTCCACCTTCTATCACAAACAATACAATCTCCAAAATTCATCACTCCAAATACATTATTAACTTAAATCTCACTCTAACCACATATAAATTTATTTTAAGTACATATGCACTCACTGAAACACAATCATATACTCAAGCTTCTAAACACTAGTATTGGAAAGATGTTATGAATAAAGAAATGCAGGCACTAGAGTAGAATAATACATGGACTTATACTATTCTCCCACTTGGCAAGACACCAATTGGAAGCAAATGGGTCTATAAGATAAAGCTTCATGTAAATGGCATAATTGAGAAATACAAGGCCAGATTGGTAGCCAAAGGATTTCATCAAAAAGAAGGCATTGACTACACTAAAACCTTTGCACCTGTAGCTAAAATGCCAACTGTCATGACTCTTATTGCTGTTGCAGTACATAATGGATGAGAGATTCAACAATTGGATGTAAATAATGCATTTCTCAATGGTGATTTGCATGAAGAATTTGACATGTCCATACCACAAGGATTTTCTCATTCCTTTCCACCTAACACTGTCTGCAAGCTTAACAAGTCTCTATATGGCCTTAAATAAGCCAACAGATAATGGTTTGAAACGCTTACTACATACCTATTACACATAGGTTTCAAAAAAAGTTATGTGGACACCTCTCTTTTCATCATTACATACCAAGGCTCAGTCACCTCTCTTACAGGAAAACATCCAACATTCCTTCAACACATCAAAGATCAACTACATAAGATGTTTAGTATCAAAGATTTGGGCCCCATTCATTATTATCTAGGCATGGAAGTATTGAGAAACTCAAGTGGTCTTCCAATGAGTCAAAGAAAGTATGCCTTGGACTTACTGAAATTCACAGATACAATTGATCTCAAGCATGCTAAAACACCAATGGATCCAATCATTAAGCTTAATGGAACTGATGGTGAACCCCTTGCTGCTCCAACTCTATATAGAACCATTGTGGGAAAAATACTCTATTTAACCATTACTAGACCAAATCTAGCTTTTGCAGCTCAAGCTCTCAGTCAATACTCACATCGTCCAAGGACTTCTCACTACATTGCCCTTCAAAGAGTCCTTAGGTACATCAAACTATGTCCTGGACATGGCATTTTCTTCCCAAAATCCAACACCCTTGAGCTCACAACCTATTGTGACAGTGATTGGGCTAGTTGTGCATCTACAAGGAGATCAGTTTGCGGTTTTGCTATCTTCCTAGGAAAATGTCTTATCTCATGGCAATCCAAGAAGCAAGCTGTTGTCTCAAGGTTATCAATAGAAGCAGAGTACAGATTTCTAGCTGATAGTACTTGTGAGGTCTCTTGGCTCAAATGTCTACTCCATGACTTAGGCATCACAATCCCAACTCCTTCCTTGGTCATGTGTGACAATACATCAACCATTGCCCTTGCAAAAAACCCATTTCAACATGCCAGGACTAAGCATATTGAGATCAACTGCCACTTTGTCAAGGATAAAATCATAAATGGCCACATTAAACCTATCTGCATCCCTTCATAAGCTCAAGTAGTTGATATACTGACAAAAGGACTAAACAGATTCCTACATTACTCTTGTTTATCCAAGTTGAGTATATGTGATCCCTATACTGTGCCAACTTATGGGGGAGGGATAAAGGAGCTACTACTGCTGCTACACAAGCTAATGGGTCAATACAGTCATCTTCTACACAAGCTAATTGGGTCAACAACTCTTAATGTGAGAAGACATAGCTTCAACAAGACACAGATTAAAAGAGAAGTTTAGTAGTATGAAATTCAATGTAACAGTGTATATAGCTTAGACAATCTAGTTTGATAGAGTAGATTAGACAGTTGACTTTGTTGTTTGACTATTCCATGTATAAAAAGATGACGTAACTTCATTTACAGTTAATGAGAATCATTTCCAAATAACACTTTCTCTCATTTCTCATTTCTCAATAGTTATACTTTCCAAAGTCATTTAATTATTATCACATAAAAATTGTTGAACGAATTTTTGGATTTAGGAATGCTAGATAGGAACCACTTAAGGATTCATTAAGGAACGTCATTGAACGAACTTTTAGAGTTAGGAATGCTTTATATGAAACATTTAAAATATGTGCTCGTCAATTACACCTATAGGACACATAAGTGAACATTGTGATGACATACACGACGCTCCAAAATTACATTAGAAAGAGAGACCATTTTGATGAAGCATTTGGCCAAGCATTGTGATCGCCTATAAACATTTATTAAATAGAAAACATAAATGTCCATTGTAAGTGATGCTTATTTTATAGATCATGTTTTAAATTTATAATTACTCATTTACTCATGATCTACTATTTCACTAACGGGCAGCGTACTTTGTTGTATGTAGTATAGGCATTTGGTAAAACTGAGGTCGTCTCAAGAGCTATTGGAGGAATCAATCTAATTTCTACTTGTCACGAAAATGATTTTGAATTAATTTACTAATTAATAAAACAGAAATGAAATGTGAAGATAATCAATGGATAAGAATGTGCTATCCTAGTTACTATTTCATCATGCAATGATCTAATTCCTATGTGCAATGTCTATGTCTCGCCTTATGTAGTGGTTTATAGCGGAATTTTGTGAAACCACAAAAGTTTTACAATCCTCTTAGGCAGTGGTAGGACACGGGGGTTTGATCGTTCTCTAGGGGGATAGTGCTATGAAGGCCGAAGTGTATGTCGAGATAGGTCTAAAGGTGAGGAATGAGTCTTTTTGTATTTTTATATTTTTTAGAAATCAAATTAAAATATCGGGGTTTGAAGAGTGGGTGTTTTAACTACTAATTAGTTAAAATAAAACTAAATAAACTACAATTACAATAATATCCAGAAAAGTAAATTGGTGGTAACTCTTATGATAGGAGAATGTGTTTACTTAGATTTCTTTACTCCATAGTTATCTCTTATTTGTCACATCCTTATTTTAATTGGAGCGTTGTATTCCTTATTATTGGTCGTAGGGAGGTGCCAAATACCCTAACTCTAAGAACGTATAAGTCTCCCCTAAGAAAGCTTAAAGTCTATTAAGGCTCCTAGGATCTACAAGCCGCAATTCACACAATAAATACAACGAAAAAAACCACTAGCGCACTCTAGAGTTGCGTTTAATAAGATGAACAAGCTATTACATATAAGAATTAAGCCAGCTTTCTTACCCTAACGCGAGGAAACCAATTAAACAAGAGACGACAATCAATAATTAATAACTAGGTTTCATTAGATCTAAGAAAACACTAATAAATCTAGCCTAGCATGTTAAAGTGAAGAAAAGGAAAGAATATAATCAAACAACACATAGACATATTGAATGATTAAAGAGGGATTACTTATCTTCAATAGAACATGGATAAAGTGGTTGTAAAGAGCCTTGCAAACTACAAAAAATCATCTAGGGTTTCACCTCTCCAAAGTGTTACAAAAATAATGGAAAACATGGGAAAATATACATAGTTTTACACTTGTGACGACGTCACTTTATGATTGTGACGCCGTCAGCTCGTCGTCATTAGGGTTTCTTCAGTTGCATTGCAGCTGTTGGGACATCGTCGCCTTGTGTATGTGACGCCGTCAGGATGTCTGAAGCCGTCGCTCTTCAAAAAGTCTGAGCCGTATCGTGCAATATTAACTCTGAATCTTGGTCTTCAAATACAAGTGACAACGTCAGGTTATAATGTCTTCAAAAGTTCTGAGCATTCGCTTGTAAAACTTCCATCAAATAATCATGTCCAAATGCAAGTGATGCCGTCATGTTGATGTTGTGACGTCGTCTAGAGCCTTTTTCCAAACTTTTTCGTGACTTGGTCGTTTTCTTCGTTTTATTGTCCAAAATAGCCCAAAACATGCCGATTTTCATCTTTCACGTCCCAAGTACCTAAAATGTGAAAAGGAACGATTTAAGGTAATAATTGATCACAAATGTACGAGTTTAGAGCTTAAATGACCCCCTAAAAATGCGAGTTTTAAATCCTTATCAATGGTTCTAAGTCATTACGCTCGAAGTAACCTAACCTTTAATCCCTATATCCAACCTCGATGGTCACGGATGGCCAAGTATCTAGATCTTAGTCATTAAGTACAAACTATCAGTTAGACCTATCTAGTGTCGGGTTTGACACTTAAACTATTTTTTGGTCCACGTAAGGTCTACCCGCGCTTCTTAAGTACTTGTTCTAGTGTAGGCGGTAATATGATCAATTCCTACACAAGGGTGATGGTCACACCTCAAGTAACCTATTAGACTAGCATTTAAATGGTCATCTAATAACTAGCATAATAAGTTCTACCATAGCTTCAATACTACCAAAACGTAGGGATTCAAAGATAGGCTAACAAGATATCTACATAAAGTGATAGATAGACAAGGAACATGAATCAAAGCATAGATAAATTCATAACTAGGCTAACACATGAAGTGTTTAGCCTCTCATACTGAAAAGTACAGATATAACAATGTTCATAATCAAATAATTAGTAAACATTGGGTTCGATACAAATACTTGATGATACGCTAAAGCTATAAGTGGAATGGTATGAATTCTCCCTCGGAAAGTCTTCCAGAACTGCTGGAAATCGTCCTTGAATGAGCCCTAATCGACCTTATGTTGTTGTGTGGTGAAAATGATGTGAAAAATGCAGAATTAGGGCTTGCTTTTATAGAATCGAATAACTTACGGCGTAACCATAAGTAAGAGGTTACGCCGTAAGTACCATTATAATTGGATGTCCCATAGTTGTGTTGAAAGTTACGGTGTAACCTTGATGAAAGGTTTATGCCGCAAAACTATCGTAAAAATTTTTGGTACAAATCTACGCCGTAACCCATTGTGTGTGGTTACGGCGCAACCTTCATGATCGCTGAATTCTTCTAAGTCCAATAGATAATTACAGCATAACCTAGTTGATGGGGTTACACCGTATCCTTGTAATGCGTTGACTTTGGTCTTCGTGTGACATCTTCTATTACGACGTAACGTGATCGATTAACTTACATCGTAACCTTCACTGTTCTAGCAAGTACAAGTATAACTTCAAATATTTTCTTTCCAATTATACGTTTCTTCATTTCAATGCTCAATCATGACCTGCAATGAAATATAAAGCATTTAATGTATATATTCACATGAAACTATAGTAACTATGAGCATAATTAGGGGAAATTGATATTAAAATACCCGGACTATTTGATATCATTAAATATCCCTCCACTTAAACTCTACTTGCCCTCAAGTAGACCTTATTAGAATCATTCTCAAAAAGATAACTCCCAAGTTAGCTTGGAAGATATGAATTTAAAAACTACCTATGCTAGAAATATCAAAGCTGAACACCTCACAAAAAGGGGAACAAAAACAATCATACGCTCACTAGTCTACGTGTTTCATTTTCGGGGTGATCAATGGTAAGCTCAGTCATAGCATGTATTCTATCATAGGCTTGGCGGTTGTATAAATGTCCACCACAAGAGCTAAGGTCAAGACAATGCCGTGGAAAACTAGAAGGGGGGGGGGGTTGAATATTTTTACCGACTAAAACTTTGTTTTAATATATTTAGATCGTCTTATGTCAATCTATTTATTGTGTACGTTGGATGTTGATAGATGAGTATGCAAGTAAGTAAAGTAAAAGTAAAGATTAAGAAGCACAAAACCACAACGCGAGTATTTATAGTGGTTCGGCTACAAGGACACCTTCCTTGCCATACTCCACTCCCCGAGTCACCAACTCGATAGTTCGTAAATACTACACAACACAAACTCCTTGTGGTGGAGAAGCCTTCACAACGTCGCCTACTCTTTATCTGGTACCAGGCTAGACACCGGGTTCTTCCACGAGGTAGAACCAAACCTATCACAACGTCACATACACTTTATCCGGTACAAGGCTAGATACCTAGTTCCATTACAAATGAGGAACTACTACCCAACACTACACAACACCTATCCCAAAAGGAGATCCACACCTTATGACAACATCAACAAGGATATCAATATCCTTTGTCCCAATACTAATCTATCTTGTACATCGACACACCATATCAAATGTACACACTAGGCACCTTTCACTAATGCCTTTGACTCAACTTCTAAGCACCCTTCACTAATGCCTTCAACATGGACTTTTGACACTCTTCACTAATGCCTTTGACACGAATCTTTGGCACCTTTCACTAATGAATTTGATACGACTCTTCGACACCTTTCACTAATGCCTTTGTCTTGACCCTTTAGACATCTTTCACCTATGTGTTCGACACAACACTTCTAATGAGAAAGGAAAGAACTATCAACAAGATACCATCAGTAGTCTTGATGATGACGAAGCTTGGCAACCCATGGACTTGAGCTTGCTCGACTTCAAGAGGTGGTGATCTCGCCTTTAAGAGGAACCTAGAGAATCACACAAGTACAAAACTACATAGAAAGATCCCCTGGATCTCAGGTTAGAGAGTTTACAACACTAAGAGAAAATGTGTGTGAAAGGGGTGAGTAATAATGAAGGAATGGCTCACTATTTATAGACAAAATATGTTATTGTTCCACGAATCCCACGGATCCCTTGCTTGAGGGATCCATCTAGTGTAATGCTAGGGATCCGTGAGACGCTCCTCATTAGCCATGGGTTATGGGTTATGGGTCATGGGTCATGGATCATTAGTTGTAGGCTTTGATCCATGGGTAACCAAATAGATACAATGTATCTAGAAGATGCAATGCATCTAGTCAATAGGTCATGGGTTAGATCCATGGGTCATGGATAATACCCATCATGACTTATGCATGATGTCATGCAATGAGTCATGGGCTTTGGGTTTTACCCAACTACATTCAAAGTATTTAGTCAATGGGTCAAATACTTAAACTTCTACCCATGATATTACCCATTATAATACATACAAAGTATGTATATATCTACCCATTATGTAAACACTAGTTGTTGTACATATGCATTCCTAAATCATGAAAGCACTATTACTTGTTTAGTGTTTTATATGAAAACGTAAGTGTGTTAGTAAACTATTGTCTCAAACCATTTACGTATTTTATTTGTTTCGTTAAATGATTTTACGTTTGTTATCGACAAAACATTAGAAGATCGTAAAATATAAATAAACGTTTTTACGGCTTTGATACAGGTTTTACTGACCAGGTTTTAATATTTATAAAGTCTCGTTATACCTATGGTCTACCCTAATGCACTAACGGGCAGTGTACCCGGTCGTGTGTAGTGTAGTAATCGGTAAAGCCGAGGTCGTCCCAAGAGCTATGTGTGTTGGATTATTACTAAGTCTAGGTGTTACAGATTAATAATGGTTTCGATAATTAATTAAACTACTAAAGTAGAATAAAGTAAATAAAGGCAGATAAAAGGTAAAGGGTAAATCAATAGAGGAGAGTGGTGCTAACCTAGTTAATCCTCCTAGCTAGTTATGTCTACGTCTACTTACTTCCAATTACTTCAGGTGGGGTCAAAGTCGAGAGGACAGCATTTGGTCAATTCGCCCTAACCTATCAGCAAAGATGCCACCGCTGGAGAAGTCAGGTGTCCCCTCATAAGTCCTTTTGTTCCTGGTCCCCTAAGCCAAGTCATTCAGTACCGCTACATGCTAGATTTATAATAGTGAGTGCCCGGGCGTTAGCAACTTAAACACTCACCCCCTAATTCTTAAGTTCATCCAAACGGTAGGTGATCAGTTGGTCAAATCGCATAAGTAGAAAGGG
This sequence comes from Chrysanthemum makinoi, assembly GCA_910596185.1. Classification (NCBI taxonomy): domain Eukaryota; kingdom Viridiplantae; phylum Streptophyta; class Magnoliopsida; order Asterales; family Asteraceae; genus Chrysanthemum; species Chrysanthemum makinoi. The sequence continues at coordinate 107,474,514 of OU343224.1, read as the reverse complement.
TCGTCAGTTGGTCATATCTTACCCTTCCCGTCTCAGTCCGCTCACCTAGGGTCAGTTGGTCATATCTCCTAGGCAATTGGCCTCTACCGCCATTCAAAACTACCGAACCAAGGGTGGCTATCAATAAACTATGCATGCATACATTTAGAAATAATTATGCGGAAGTAATGTAAATGCAAACAAAACAATTAAGGAATCATAACTAGGCCAGCACCAAGAGGTGCTTAGCCGCTCATATTAATCATACAAAACAATTCAATATTCAAAGGTATGAAATACATGAATTGAAAGTAAAGAAAATATAAAATGCTAATGCTTATCGTAGGGGAGTGATTTCTCCCTTGGAGACAGCTCCGTATGCTCCTCTAGACATTCCTTGAGCTTTTTCCCACGTTCTCTAGTTGTTGTGTGTGGAATGGGATGATTAGAAATGCTGGAATACGTGGGGTATTTATAGGCCAGATCTGGGTTACGGCGTAACCATAACAAGAGTTACGCGGTAACCTTCAATTTCTTCGTATTTTGTACTAGATCTGCTAGTTATGGCGTAACCTTATGTTGGGTTCAGTAAATACCCAAACCCCTTAAACTAGGATTTGAATAGAAAATATCCTAAGTATTTAATCCGTTAAACACAATCAGGTCACTGAGCGCATAGTCTCTCAGTGAGCTATCTTCAGGACACTTAGTATGAGGCGAAGAAGGAGCCTCTCCACTCTGCAAGGCGGAACTTAAAGGGTGAAGACTAAGTCAAGAAGAAGATAGTGGATTCAGTGAGTGATGACAATAACTCACTGAATCCCTTCGACTCCTCTCCAACTGTTAAACACTGAAGACAAACGAAAGAAGAGACTGAAGACTTTAAAGACTGAAGAATGAGCTGGATTAGGCGGGAAAGTTTTACCCAGATAAAACTAAGTCCCTCAAGTGTTTATCCAGTCTATACAAAGTCTCAATCTATCAAGATCATATCTTCCCATTTATAGTAAGCGGCGATTCTCTATCAAGGAAAGAAGCTTCGCCGCCTACTATAGAAAGGTGAACAGTAACCGAATATATCAATATTCGTGTTTGCTGTGATCCATGTTTTTGTCTTCTAGGATAAAGTTAATAATCATACTTGTATAAATAGCATAAGAGAATGAGTGAAAAGTTTAAGCTTGTGAATTGTAAAACACACACACACAAGCCAACTTTTCACTCCTCCAAATACAACTTTATCCTTGAGCTAGCTCAGTGGGTTCTAAGAGTTGTGCTCAGACTTAGCCTGAGCTTAGAGAGGAGTCACCCAAACTTTGTCATTTCAATCCTAAGTACTATTCCGCAAGTACTTGGGTAACGTATTCTTTTGATTTATTTCTAATAAGAATATGATGTTGAAAATTACTCTGTGTGTTTTACTTATGTTAACTTCAGTCATTATTCATTGTTAAATTGCTTTAAGTACTTAATTGTTCTTTTTTAACAATAGTGAATAGGGAATAACAAGTGGTATCAGAGCAGGCTGATTATAAAACCTTTTTAGCCGCTCTAAAACGTTTTTAAATCAGGATTCCTATGGCTGAAATTGATGTACCCCAACTAGTCGATAAAAAGGTGGAGCTTATTCAGCTGTTGCCCCTAGACTTGAAGTTGGCAAATTCAACAAATGGAAAAAGCGTATGCTTTGCTATTTGATTGGGATGGAACCTTATTATATCAAGTGTATTAATGAGGGCCCGTTTGTCCCAAAGACTGCTGAAGGTTTGCCCAAACCTGAAGCTCAGTGGACTCAGGATGAAAGGAGAGTGGTCAACCAGGACCAAAGACTCAAAAGTATCATCATATCATGTCTTCCTGATGATATAATGGAGTCAGTTATAAGCTGTAACACGGCTAAACAAACCTGGGATGACCTGGTCCATAGCCATGAAGGTCCATCTGATACCAAGGAAAACAGGATAATGGACCTGAAACTTGAGTATAACACCTTCAGGGCTAAGGACTCTGAAACTCTCTCTCAAACTTACACCCGTTACAAAACTCTTTTAAATGAACTGGCTAATATAAATGTTGGTTTTGTTAATTGTCTCCCTGAGAAATGGTTAAACTTCTCTCAGGGACTTAGAAATGCAAATCACATCCAAACTCTTGAGCTTCCTGAAATTTATGGGAAATTTGTCTATGAGGAAAACCTCATCAACAGACGATACCCTGACTTAAAGAAGTCTCAGGAAGTCAAGAAGTCCCTGACCATCACCTCACCTATATCAACTGCCTTCTTTTCTAACAATGTGGTTCAAGATTTTCAAGAAAATTCTGATGATGAGCCTGATGAGAGATCAAGTGAGGAGTACCTAAATGACCTGAACGTTGAATTTCAGGAAAGGGCACTCCTTGCAAACTCTCGAAGGTTTATTAAAAGAAACAAAGGTTTTTCAACTGCTAAAGCCAACGAGGACACTGAATGCTTTAAGTGTCACAAAAAGGGTCATTTTGCAAAGGACTGTTTTTCAAAAACGATTTCTGAACCTTCTTACAGACCTTCAGGGTCAAATCAGTCCTCAGGCTTTAGCAAATTTCAACCTAAAATCTATCAGTCTCATCAAAACTTTCAGAATAAATCTGACCAGAACAAAACAATAGATTTTGAAGCCAAGTATAGGAAGATCAAAGCTAAGCTTGCATTACTTGAGGCCAGTCCCTCAGAACCAAAAAGTGTTCAATCTGTGCAGGGTAAAAACAAAGGTCTTGTTGCAGAAACCTTCGACTGGGATGAAGAGCCAGTCTCATCAGATGATGAAATGGTGCATGTCAGCGCACTGATGGCCCTCTCAGAGGAAGACAAGCTTGCTGTTGGAAAGAATCATGCCAGAAATGGAGAATGGGTCAACATCACAATGAAGAAGGTAAATATTCTACTTTCTATGGATGATGATTCTGATTGGCAGTCCTATATGAACTATATCAATGTTGATCTTAAGTTTGTAGAAGAGCAAAGACTAAATCTTTTTTCTAAGTACAACAAGTTAAGTTTTGAATTGAATAAGTGTAGGGATGAGTTACTTGTGTTAAAACAAAACAAGCTTGAGGCTATTACCTTACAGATTCAAAAACTGAATTAGTTAAAAGAAATCAGGCTCTTCAAGATGAACTTAAGAAAGAAAAGGAAATCATTGATAGCTGGACCACCAAGAATCCAAGAGTCTTTGATGCTGTGGGTGCCCCCAGTAGCAAAAAGAGAGTCATAGGTGAACATCATCTTACTGACTCTCTCAACAAAGACCAGAGTCCTAAACCATTTGTGTCTGGTGGCATGATTACCAATATGTTGTCTGTTCCCAAGACCAGTGATTGGATTGAAAGACTTAATCCTGATAGTAAGCTTCCTAACTTTGACTCTGGAAAAATTCTAGAGCCTGAAAGTCAAGCTCTAAAGAGCATGCTTGGACTCCCAGATGTGCCCAGTAGCACTGAACACATCTCTGAGTCTGAAGATGAATCTCAAGCACCACTTCCACCTTTGGAACCTCTTCAGGGTGCTGATCCTAGCTCTGAGCTTACTCCATTACATTACAATCCACACTCTCCCAAAGAAAGGTCTGGACTTGGTAGAACCATTTTGAAAAGACCATCAAAACCAACTCAACAAGAATCCAACCCCACTGATAATTCCACATCCTCAGTCCCCACTGAAGCTGATCAGATTCAGCAACTGACTGAACTTGTGAGAAAGCTAACTGACAAAATGGAATCTATTGAAAAGGTCTCTGAACCAATCAAGGAGACAAAGTCAGCTTCCTCCAGTTCCTCAAAGTCAAAAGCCACCACCAAAAATAAGCAGAAGTGTGATCTGTGCCACTATACCAGTCATACCACTGACAATTGTTATAGAATCCTTTTTTGCATGATCTGTAAAAAGGATGATCACAGGACTGCTGACCACTTGCAATATGTGAGCTCTCTCAGTCAAGAAAACTACACCAAAGTTGGTCATCAGTATGCTTCTTCATCCAAAGCTCAAAAGTTGAGAGCAAAGCCTTTTCCTCCTTGCCCAAACTGTGGCTTTAATGATCATCGTCCTGATGATTGTCTTATGAACACATGCTGTGATATTTGCGGTAACACAACTCATAAGACATCTCAGCATGACAATGTCATCCATGCAAGAAGAAGTTCAAAACAACCAAAATCCACAGAGTCATCCTCTGTCTCTAGATGTAAAACCTGTGGTAGCTCATTGCACTCCACCACTGACCATGAATCGATTGCTCAATTCAAAGAGACCATGAGACCCAAGCCCATTAGTAAGTGGGTTACTGAAGAAGAAACTAATTCAGTTTACTACTTGTGCAGAGGCATGCCAAGGAACCTATCTGGCATCTAGACAGTGGATGTTCAAGAAGTATGACTGGTGTGAAGGAATATCTGCACAAGTATGTAAAGGAACCAGGCCAAAGGTAGTGTTTGGTGATAACTCATCATGTCCCACTGAAGGTTATGGTTCAGTAAACTGTAATGGAATAGTTTTCTCTAGGATTGCTTATGTCAATGGTCTCAAATACAATCTCATCAGTGTCAGTCAGCTATGTGATGCTAAGTACATTGTACAATTCAATGACAAACAAGGTATCATTTTCAATGCCAACAAGGAAGTTGTGTTGATTGCTCCCAGGAGAGACGATGTTTATGTCTTAGACATGTCAACTCTCTCTAAAGATGGAACCTGTCTCTTTGCCAAAGCCACTGAAACTATCAACTGGCTGTGGCACAAGAGACTCTCACACTTAAACTTCAAAACATCAACAACTTGGCAAAACAAAACAAGGTCCTTGGCTTACCATCACTGGTTTTTGCAAAAAATAAACCATGCTCAACCTGTGAAAAAGGCAAACATAAAAGAGCATCTTTCAAAACCAAGCAAAACTTCTCTATCAAAAGCTGCCTTCACCTCTTGCATATGGATCTCTTTGGACCAGTCAGTCCTAGATCAATCCAGCATGAGAAGTATACACTTGTCATTGTTGATGAGTATTCAAGATACACTTGGGTATACTTTCTTTCCAAAAAGAGTCAGGCAGCTGATACTATAATGTCATTTATCAGGAACATTGAAAACCAGAATGACATTACAGTGAAACAAATCAGAACTGACAATGGTACTGAATTTAGAAATGCTGAGCTTGAGAGTTTCTGTGATGAGAAGGGAATCTCCCAAAATTTTTCATCTCCTTATACCCCTGAACAAAATGGGGTAGCTGAAAGGAAGAACAGAACTCTCATTGAGGCTGCAAGAACCATGTTAAATGGCTCAGCTCTTTCAAAGCATTTCTGGACTGAAGCAGTTAAAACAGCCTGTTACACTCAAAATAGGTCAATCATTGTCAATAGACATAATAAAACCCCATATGAGATATTCAAAGGTAGACTTCCTGACATCAGCTACTTCCATGTGTTTGGATGTCCTGTGTTTATTCATAACCACAAGGATCATCTAGGCAAGTTCGATGCTAAAGCTGATGATGGATACTTTCTAGGTTACTCACTGATCTCCAAATCCTTCAGGATATTTAACACAAGGAGACAACAAGTTGAGGAAACCTATCATGTCACCTTTGATGAAAGTATAGAAAGCATCAGATTCACCAACACTTCAGTGGAAGAAATTGGAATTGATAACTCATCAAGATATCCTCCTGATGAGTACAACACTGAAACCAATTCCTCACACCAAGCTGATGCTGACATCTCATATTATGTCTTACCTCACAACCTGTCTCAACCAACTATCAGTGAATTCATTGATAATCAGTCTGTCCCTACTGGGTTAGGTAACACTGATCCATATGATCAGGATCCTATAAATCAAGAACCTCTACCTGAACAAGTCACCTCGACAGATGATCTAAATGATCCTATGGTTCTTGCACCTGAACTCACACCTGAACTCACACCTGAACTCCCAGTGACATCTTTAAGCTCAGATCCTAGACCACAAAGTAAGTGGACAAGATCTCAGGACATTGAGCTTGTAAACATCATTGGTGAACCCACTGAGGGAATGCTCACTAGAAGCATGGCTGCTAATTTAACTGCAGCTTCAGCCAATGAATGTCTATACGCTGATTACCTATCAGAAATAAAACCCAAAAGTGTCACTGAGGCTCTAAAATACCCAAGCTGGGTTCAGGCTATGCAAGAAGAACTGCAACAGTTTGATAAAAATAAGGTCATGACCTTGATCAAATGTCCTCAGGATGTAGTCGTCATAGGAATGAAGTGGGTTTTCAGAAACAAAACTGATGAAAACGGCACTGTCATTAAAAACAAAGCCAGACTTGTAGCCAAAGGTTACAGTCAACAAGAAGGCATTGACTATGATGAAACATTTGCTCCTGTTGCAAGAATGGAAGCCATCAGGATCTTTCTTGCATATGCAACATACATGAACTTCAGGGTCTACCAAATGGATGTTAAAAGTGCATTCTTAAATGGTGATCTCAAGGAAGATGTATATGTTCAGCAACCTCCAGGCTTTGAGAGTAGTGAATTCCCTGACTATGTCTGCAAGCTTGACAAAGCCCTCTATGGACTTAAACAAGCTCCCAGGGCATGGTATGAAACTCTCTCAGCTTTCCTGATACAAAACAAGTTTGTCAGAGGAAAGATAGACAACACACTGTTTGTCTATAGAACTCAACAGGATGTGATTCTAGTCCAAGTGTATGTTGATGACATCATCTTTGGCTCAACAAACTACAAACTTTGCAAACAGTTTGAAAAACTGATGACTAAAAAGTTTGAAATGAGCATGATGGGGGAACTCACATACTTTCTTGGACTACAAATCAGGTAAACTGACAAAGGAATATCCATCAGTCAAGAGAAATATACCAGGAATCTCTTGAAAAAATATGAGATATCTGACTGTGCCTCTGTGAAAACTCCAATGGTCCCACCTAACAACCTTGGACCTGATCTCACTGGCAAATCAGTCAATCAAACTCATTTCAGAGGGATTGTAGGCTCACTGATGTATCTAACTGCTTCTAGACCAAATATCCAATTCTCAGTCTGTCTAATAGCAAGATATCAGTCCAATCCTAAAGAATCCCATCTCACTGCAGCCAAAAGAATACTCAGGTACCTGAAGGGAACCCCTAGCCTTGGACTCTATTATCCAAGATGCTCAGGGTTTGATCTCAAGGGTTACTCTGATTCTGATTATGTTGGCTGCAACATGGACAAAAAAAGTACCTCAGGGTCCTGTCAATTTCTAGGAGGAAAACTAGTTTGTTGGAGTGCTAAAAAGCAACAATCAGTGGCTATGTCCTCAGCTGAAGCTGAATATGTAGCTGCAGCAGGATGCTGTGCCAATGTATTATGGATGAAAGTCAACTCAGTGACTATGACATCCATTACAAAATGGTGCCCATCTTCTGTGATAATACCAGTGCTATTGCAATTTCCAACAACCCTGTCCGTAGAATCCACCAAAGAACCAAACACATTGATATCAGATATCACTTCATCAGGGATCACATAATGAAGGGAGACATTGAACTTCATTTCATCCCTACTGAATATCAACTGGCTGATATCTTCACAAAACCCTTGGATGAACCTAACTTCAGGAGACTGAAAGCTGAATTGGGAATGCTTGACATTGAAAGTCAGGTATCTGAAAACCAATCTCAGTAAGATCACTGAAATGGTTCATTCTTCCTGAACATCCAAAACAAACCTCTCACTGAATGAGTAAGACTCACTCAGGGTCCCTGACAGAAAGCATTGAATGAGTAACTAAATGCTCCAAGTATTAGTTACTTAAATGTCCTAGGTTGGTAATCCCACCAATTTAATATAGGAATACATGTCTTACTGTCAGGATTATCATCATTTACCTCTTACTTGGCATTAAATGCCTTCTCTCACATAAAATATCCTATGGATATTTTATTACTGCTAAAGTGCACTTTTACTGTGCATTGCAACTGTTTTCCTTGAAAGACGGGATTTTACTGCGTGAAGTGGTGGGTGGCATTAAATGTGGAATATCAAACGATTTCAAAAATGGTCGTTACATATCCACATTTATACAAAAACCACCCCTCTCACTTCTCTATAAATACCCTCTTCAAAACACCAACACACACACAAATTATTTTCTGCAACTAAACTCTGTCAAAATCCTTTCTCAAATCCAAAAATTTGTGTGTTCTCAAAATCTTCAAAAACTCTTTTGGAAAACCCTCCTTGTAAACATTTACAAAAGTTTTTCATCACAAACTTGAGAGATCCAAATACTTTGATTGTTCTAGTCAAAACATTTTTTTCCCTAAAATATTTTTTAATAGAAATGGCTAGAACACTATCTCTCCAGTTTGCTTCTCAGTGGGTAGGGGATCTTACTAACGTTGAATTTAAAACAAATAATGTCATAGGAAATTTTGAATACCCTGAAAGTGTCCCAACCTATAAAGACATTATAAAATTTTTATTCAACTGCCCACTCAAAATGGCCTTTGTAAAATGTCCCTCAGTACTGTACCCAAACTACCTCAGGGAATTTTGGGCTACAGCTAAAGCCTCTGACCCGACACCTTCTACTGATGAGAATAACCTTAGACCACTCAGGGAGTATCTCATCAGATTCAGTCTTAATGGGGGGCAACAATACACCCTGGATTACAAAACATTTTGCACTTCAACAGGGTTAGATTATAACAAAGGTACTTATGTCGCCCATCCTGAACCCTCCACAGTGAAGGATGGGTTAAAACAAATTGTTTTAGATCCAACTTTTTTGGACAAGACCCCAGTCACTAAAAGCTCATTCCCCGTGGCTTGGAGGATCCTCTTCACTTTTGTGATTCAGGTCCTCGGCGGGAACCACTCATCCACTGAACAAGTTAACTCTATTCAATTGATGATGGCATACTGCTTGATGAATGGGGTCACTGTCGACATAGGGGAGATCATTTACAGTGATCTCGTAACGAAGCTACAGAGCAAAACTAGGACGAAGTACGTTTCGTATCCTAGGTTTGTTTCTTGTGCTTTGCAATCGTTACTGGGTTCAAATTATACTCAGGATGAAAAATTTGGAAATTTACCGGGCATCCTGAGCCCATCAAATTTTCAAAAGGACCCATCCCTTGTCACTCCCATTGAATTGACGGCCCACATGATTGCTGTAAACAATCAAAGTGGATCAGTGTCTCCAAACCCTGCTCTTAAAAAGATAAAGGGGAAGTCTCAGACTGGGACTAAGACTAAACCAAAGTCTCAGGGCCCCGAGGCTTCAGGAGCACAGCCTAAGAGGCACATTAAGCCCAAGACTAAACAGACACCCACTGACCAGGCAACAACCACCCCCGTGACAACGAAGGACACTGATACATCACAGTCAGTGCCCTTGGTCACACCTACTACTCCCCAAGATCCAGAGGGAAACAAACAACCCGCTGGTAGGGGAGCGCCTTCCACCACGCCTGATGATGACATTAACAAATCCAAGTCTTTGTCTGAGGGCACACTGATCGATCCCCAAGACTCAGGGGGAAACAAACAACCCACTGATAGGGATACAACAATCACTGACTCCGCCAAGGGCACTGGGAAACACCCACCAGTGTCTCAGGGGTCACAGGGGGACAAAGACTCGAGGGAAAGAAACAACCGCCGATACGGAACCCAAAACCAATCCTGACTCCGAAGAAGGCACTGGGAAACTCCCACCAGTGTCTGAGGGGTCAACGGGGGACAAAGACTCAGAGGGATATATACCACCCGCTGATATGGAACCCATCACCACCCCCTTGCTCACAATTGCTGATGTCACTGGTATTCTATTCTCAGAAGATGATCTTGCTGAAACTGAAGATGAAATTTTATCAGCTGGAGAAGAAATGGACGCTGAGGTTCAATCTGAACAAGAGCCTCAGCCTGATCCAAAGGAGCATACTGAATCCCCATTCCAACATGATGATCATGCTTCTGAATCCTCCTCAAGCTCTGATGAATTCAAAGAGTTTGACAATGTTCTTCCCCTCACTGAAAGGCAGTTAGCTCAGTGGATCACCAGGGCTTCAAGGAAGCTATACTCAGGGGGTACTAAAACATTGTGGGAACAACATACTGAGGCTGCTGCAAGTTATGCTGATTTAAAAACAGAGATACAGGGCTTCGATGAAAATGTTCATGAGCACAGGGACTTGATGTATGACCAAATTCACCGACTGGATGAAAATATGGCTAACTTCTTAAGGAACCTTCAGGATGCTGGCACAAAGATCGATGAAATCAAGGAGTTTGTCAGAGAAGACCCAGCTCTTAACTCTCAAGTGTTAAAGGCTACTGAGGCATACTTGCAACAATCTTCACGCCTTACTGAACTGTTAGATCTGCTCAAATCTGCACATGTTTAGGGTCTTCCATCATCAGTCCAGTCTCTTCAAGCTACAATGGACTCTCTGAATACACAGGTGGCGACCATGGCTCAGGTATCCTCTTCCCTGGCTGGAATCTTGGTCCCCCGGATGACTTCCGTGGAGCTTTCTCAGGCTAACTTGGATGCAAAGGTCATTGGCATTCAGACAGACACTTCAGAGATTAAGGCTATGATGACTGAAATCTATCAGGCCTTCAAGGGTCAAGCTGCTCCGTCCCCCTCAGCACCAACACCAACTCTTGCCCTCACTGACACTCCGGCAACAGTTGAGGGGGAGAATACTGCTGAAGAAACTCCTCTTCACACTGAGGGGGAGCAAACACCACCAGTCTCAGTTGCTCCTACATCATCTGCACCAGTATCAGCAATACCAATCTCATCAGTCCCACCACCAACATCAACAACAACAACAACACTGATAGTAGTCACACCACCTATCATGACAACTACACCTCCTTTGATCGCATCATCTTCCTCAGGCCAGGACAAAGGCAAAGGCATAATGACAACTGCTGAGCCTGAGAAGATTCCCTATAAAATCAGTGACACTGAATACCTGCTCACACAGATCAGCTAAGTAAACATCTTGCTAAAGAAGAAAGAAGATTGAAACTAGCTGAAGAAGAGAAAAGGAACAGGGAAGCACTGGCTAAGGTTGTCGCCGAAGAAGCTGAGAACATGGGACTAGATGCGAGCAAGCTTCAAAAGGGTCAGGCAGGACAAAAGTTCAAGGCTGCTCAGGTTGCTCAAATGACTGCAATGAGAAAGCAGTATGAAGCAAAGAAAAGGAAAGCCGAGAGCTCAGCTAGAAAGGATTGATCATTACAACTGGACAATGACAAGTCGAAGGAAGCCTGAAAGAATCACTGATGTTAAAATCATCCCCAATACCAAACCACTGGCAATGAATGTCTACAGGGGGATGATAAGAGACATTTCGAGATTCATGATCCCTAAAATTCACTGACTTTGGGATCACTGAACTCGATGAACTTGGTCCAATTATTGAAAAGAAGCAAAACAAGGTGGTCAAGGATCTGATGAAAATGCTCAGCAAAAGATATGAAAGGCTGAGGGATGCACCAGCCCAACTGGGAATTCAGCCTGCCTTGACTGCACCTCAAGGATCTCAACCACAAGCTTCTACTGGAAAAAGGAAAAGAGTTGAGTTCCAACCTGAAATCAAAGTGCCTGGCCTAGAATGCAACAGAGAGCTACCTGAGGGTGTCAAATTTGTGAACTGTTTGGTGATTGAAGAGCCTGAAAGAGGGTATTCCACATTGATGTCTATGGAAACCCAGCATTTCAAAGATGGAGTGATATTGATCAGGCTGGTGTAGCTGCAATGATCAACTATATACCAGTGGCCTCTCAGATCTAATCCCCAGCAAACATCAGGTTCTGTCAAGACCTGAATGCAAAGATAAGAGACCATCCTGACAGGGAAACACTCATCACCAAGAAAGTGAAGCTCGAAGCACTGGGTATCCATCTGGACTGACATCATTTTATCCTTTTGTACTAGTGATAGGAAATATGTAATCTGATCAATAAAAGATGTATGTTCTTGTCAATTACTCAAAGTTCCTTATTGTATTCATTAGTACATTCAGTGTAAGAAGAAGCCTTTTGCTCACTTACACTGATCAAACACTTAGGCTATTTGTATATCCAAATAGGGGGAGACTGTTGGGTTCAGTAAATACCCAAACCCCTTAAACTAGGATTTGAATAGAAAATATCCTAAGTATTTAATCCGTTAAACACAATCAGGTCACTGAGCGCATAGTCTCTCAGTGAGCCATCTTCAGGACACTTAGTATGAGGCGAAGAAGGAGCCTCTCCCCTCTGCAAGGCGGAACTTAAAGGGTGAAGACTAAGTCAAGAAGAAGATAGTGGATTCAGTGAGTGATGACAATAACTCACTGAATCCCTTCGACTACTCTCCAACTGTTAAACACTGAAGACAAACGAAAGAAGAGACTGAAGACTTTAAAGACTGAAGATTGAGCTGGATTAGGCGGGAAAGTTTTACCCAGATAAAACTAAGTCCCTCAAGTGTTTATCCAGTCTATACACAGTCTCAATCTATCAAGATCATATCTTTCCATTTATAGTAAGCGGCGATTCTCTATCAAGGAAAGAAGCTTCGCCGCCTACTATAGAAAGGTGAACAATAACCGAATATATCAATATTCGTGTTTGCTGTGATCCATGTGTTTGTCTTCTAGGATAAAGTTAATAATCATACTTGTATAAATAGCATAAGAGAATGAGTGAAAAGTTTAAGCTTGTGAATTGTAAAAAACACACACACAAGCCAACTTTTCACTCCTCCAAATACAACTTTATCCTTGAGCTAGCTCAGTGGGTTCTAAGAGTTGTGCTCAGACTTAGCCTGAGCTTAGAGAGGAGTCACCCAAACTTTGTCATTTCAATCCTAAGTACTATTCCGCAAGTACTTGGGTAACGTATTCTTTTGATTTATTTTTAATAAGAATATGATGTTGAAAATTACTCTGTGTGTTTTACTTATGTTAACTTCAGTCATTATTCACTGTTAAATTGCTTTAAGTACTTAATTGTTCTTTTTTTAACAATAGTGAATAGGGAATAACACCTTATTAGTGGTTACTCCGTAGTCTTTAATAAACTTGGTTACGCCGTAGTTGATGAAATAGTTACGGCGTAGTTATCAGGGGCGTGGAACCTCATTTGACCTAATATAGTTACGTCGTAGCCTTTGGAAGAGTTACGCCGTAACCTTCTGATGAGATGGTTTTCTGAGTCACGCAATAGTTACGGCATAATGTGAGAGACGAGTTACGCCGTAACTTCTTCAAAATCAGCATACTATGATAATTCTTTAGATAATTCTCCAATCCGGTCTCTTTAGCTCCAATGCTTGAATTTACTCGTAATTTATGGAAAGGGGAAATGAAACTTAATATTCAGGACTATTTGATGTTATCAAATATCCCCCTCTTGAACTCTACTTGCCCTCAAGTAGACCTTATTAGAAAGATTTCTAAAAGATATCTCCCAAAACCTGGAAAATATAAGTTTATAAATCCCTTATGCTAGAATAAAACAAAGCCGAAAACCTCACGAAAGAGGAACAAAACACTCAAATCTCTCAACTATTCTAAGTGTCAATTTTGGGGTGATCACTCAATCGCATAGTCATAGCATGTATTCCATCATAAGCTTGGAGGTTACACAAATCTTCACCACTAGAGTTAAGGGCTAAACAATTCTCGAAGGCAATATGGGTAGACACGACAAAGGTTAAGGGGTGACTCGTCATTACTAACATGTCACGGCGAAGTGGACAAAATCAATGATACATGACCAAATCCATGGCCAAGACACCAAAGATTGCTCACTGCATCACCTAGACACGCTTCATGACTAAAGGGGTAGGATAAGACATGGGATATATAAATGGTGTAAAATAAAAAAAACAAGCAGGTAGTCTAAATCTATAACCAAGTCATCACCACTTACCGTCCGCCCAAAGTTCAAGCTTTGAAGTCAAGAAACCGGATCATGAAATATAAGGTAGATGTGTCATTAGAGGATGTCGTGATGGGCACACTACCTTTTCTCCAATTATTGGCATAATTACCAACTCGAATCTTCAAATGTGACCGAGGTGGCCTCCTTGATACTAAATCTATAAAGCTCATAACACAGTGCTTATAAAATCGCACTTTACAATATCATAACAACTAATATATTTTTTTTTCAAATCACTTTATTTTTATTTTTTTTATTTTTATTTTTTTTTTCAACATAACAATAATAACTAAACATAATATCCCCCCACTTGAGATGAACAATGGGAATTCGGGGGGTCTTCAATGATCTTCAGGAATGTGTTGTTGATGAAAGCGTGATTTCCGAACCTTTCCACTTGAACCTTGAACTTAGGCAAATGATGACTTCCCAATCAGAAATAAAGACTACAGGGTAGGCTAAGGTGTATAGGTGTATCGAAACAATAAATTAGGTTAACAAAATGAAGGAATGGCTCAGATGGGTGTATCTAGGGGTATCTTGCACTAAAGGTGAGTGCAACAAAAGGGTTTCACATAGGGGTCGAGAAGTCGAGGTGACTAATCGATAGACACACAATGGTAGGCTATTTGGGTGATAATCCTATAATATTGCCTTCTAAACTGAAAAGTCCAAATACATCGAGCTAACTCAACATACCTCGTCTATGGTCCCGAAATGATGCAAACGCCAAGTTCTAAAGTTTACAAGCTACCGGCACACTCATAATTTGGTGGATTTGGGGTAAAATATTGGAAACTGATAAGGCTAATCTCACCATAATAAATCAAGGGTTGTATGTGCTCGGCTAAGGTCTAATCTAGTTAGGTTAAGAAAAACATGTCAAAATTTTTAAAATGGCATAATTTTTCAAAATAAACTAGAAAAATGAGGGCAAAATAATGTTCAAGAGATAATTCTACACCCGTCCCCCCACTTGAATTGTACAAAGTCCCTTTTGTACTAAGCATTAAATAAAGGTGAAAAGAAAAGTAGAATTAGAGCGAGAACTTCCTTGAAATTTGATCCAAAATGAAAGAAGGCCCACGAAAAAGAGACGTGCCTTCGTATAAGCATCATGAACAAACTTCAATCCATGAAATAACACTACCGACAAGCATAATTCTAAAAAGAAAAAAATGAAAAATGAAAAATGAAACACAAAACTAACTCACTTTCGTAGCAATCACGGTTGCATTTAGCATATGCAACAAGCCTTTTAAACCACTTGGTGTCCCAAGTGGACGAGTGAAGTCTCGTGAGGGTTTACAGGGAACACACCCACAAAGTTCATATAAAATAATAATACAAGGTTATTGTGTTTTAAAATGAAAAAATTAAAGCAGAGGAAGGTTACGTCGTAACTCTTTTGAGGGAGTTACGCCGTAACTAGCAAAACCTGGCATAAGCTGCAAAGCGAGTGGTTACGGCGTAACTACAGAGATGGTATTACGCCGTAGTTAGTAATGCGTCAAGAATTCTGCTGCCAAAAAGTTGGTTACGGCGTAATCACATAGATGAGTTATGCCGTAACTCTGGTCAGATCAGCAAACTGCAGCAGCAATTACTTCCTCGTTTCCTGCAAAAATTGTTAGAAAACACAAAACCCTACAGAAATGGAAATAAAACAAAAGAAAGGGATAATTCAGTTTGTCTCCCGAAAGAGCACTTTTCTTTATTTACGAGTCTTTAAGTTAGACTCAGAGCCGCGGGGCTTCTATGGGGGCCTTTGGACTTCCCCGACCTCTTCAATGTGTTTCATCAATTTATGCCTCATCCAGGCGACATTCGTGGAAGTTCGGAGGTATTCATTAGTTTCGATTTTCCGCATTTTGTAAAATTGTTCCTCTGGTCCCAAGTGGTAGCGAGTGAACTCGTCTTTTTTGAAAATAAGTGGTGGCGGTCTCTTGTAGGGAATCCCAAGGTGTTTGCACCTCCTTTGCTCATGTACTTCATCATCCGGGTCAATGAAACCGTCTTCGCCTTGTAACTCGAGGTAATCGAAATCATCGTCGTCGGAATCGGTATCTTTAAGTTCTTCTTTTTCTTTCTTAGACGAGTCCTTGATGTCATCTTCTGATTTCTCTTTAGGAATTTCGTCGTTAGGTTGATCTTTACTCATACATGCATTCCAGATTTTCTCTTTTGTTAACGCGTCAATTTTTCCGTATTTGATTCTGACCCAATCGTCAAATCCGAGATCATCTGGCCAAGGCAATTCTATTCTTTCATAATCATTAGTTGAAGTCCATAGGAACTCGTCTTCCCCAGCTCCCCCATCACATTCATACTCAAAAGGGTTGCAGGAAGCCCAAACGTTTCCGTCAGCGGTTTTAATTTGTTCACACCAATGATTTTGAGTTCCCTCATCATTGTCATTTTCAGAAGGAATATCATCGAGGGGCTTAATGGTTTTTCCTCGAAGAATGTGTTTTTCATATTTGAGTTCCCGATTTCTAAACAAAACCGAAATAATTATTGCGTCCCCGAATCTTACTGAATACCAATCTCTGAATAATAGATCTCCAAAATCAACGTCATGCCTCCCAGATTCATGTGGGCATATCCAAACTTCGTTCTTCACATTACCTCATCCGTTGCAATATTCACGAAAAGGGTTTCACGTTGGCCAATCGTGAGTAATCTCATCTTCCGTGATGAGTAAGGGTTTGCAGTAATGCTTGATAGGTGGTCCTTCCACTTCGTTAATCGAGAATTTGGCTAACCTTTCTTCGTCGTTAAGTGTAGTCCACATGTATTTGTCATCATTTACCCTCTCTTTATCAACTCCTCCATCGCAGCTTTTTCGAGGATCACAAGAAGCCCATAAGCTGTAGCATCCCCATTGTCAATTGCAATAGCCTTACACCAATGACTTCTCCTTTTAGAGTTGTCAACCTTGGTACCCGTGTCTTTGCTTGAATTCTGGTTACGCCGTAACTCTGAGATGTGATTACGGCGTAACTCACTTTCGCCATCAGTATTAGACTCATCAGAGGATTTGTCATTATCAGAGAATACAGCCTTACATATAGTAGATTTGTTCTTTTGTTCCTCATTTCTTCTTTGTACCTCGTCGCCAAGCTTTCCAATTAAAGTTTCCAAGTTTTTTAGTGATATGTCATGGGAAGAAAGGCTCTTGTTTGTATTATCTTAGAAAATTTTAAGCCATTCCTCCTACTCCTTTTGCCTCTTGGTAGTATCCACAAGGTACTTGTTAATAATTTCCTCCAGGTGAGCTCTTCTTTCATTACGCTCATAATACGGTGGGGGTCCTCCACGATACCCATTACGATTATCCCCGTAGAAAGGCCTATTCTCTCCATATTTAGGTTCCTCGATCGTATCTTCCTTGTCAATTTTAGGACAATTCTTAGTCAGATGTCCCCCACCACAGTTTTCGCAGCTGACTTGGATGGCATGAATAGTTTCTCTGATTTTTAGCATATCTCGACCGAGATTCTCAAGCTTGTTGGTTATTGCTGCAATTCCATCGAAACTTCCGCATTGGTTTCTTATACTTCCTCCGTCGTGCCATTTTTGAGAGTGATCAGCCATTTTTTTGAATGGTTTCAATAGCAAGAGTAGGATTCATGTTCGGGATGGGTCCTTGATACTCCAGCATCTGCCTTGTAGTTACGTTGATTCCTTTGTAGAAGATGTTGACCTTTTGCTGGTTGTTCAGATCATTTGTAGGACATTTATAAAGGAGATCGTTGTATCTATCCCAGGCTTGATACAACGTTTCATCGTCTTCTTGTTTAAAATTATGGATCTCCAAAAGCTGCTTAGAAATCTTCGATGGCGGACAATATCTTTGAATAAAGTGCTTCTTAAGTAGGGCCCAAGTATTAATTGCCCCGGCGGGCAATCTTTCGATCCATCTTCTGGTAGCTCTAGTAAGAGTCATTGGGAATACCCTTAGCATAACAGCATCATGAGACATGCCCGGTGTTGAATCGTTAGACCTTGATAGATCTTGAGCACTCTTAGATCGTTAGTATTGCTTATGTAATCACAGACAACCTAATAGAAAATCTCTACTACTTGTATTCTTTAGCGGAAATCAAACACAAGTACAAGCACAAATAACTAAGAACTCGTTGATCCTCTATGGATCTTTATATTGATACTAAAACTTTGTTTTTCAACTCATACATAACTCATACTATTGTGTTCCTTTTATAGACAAGGAACCCTAACTTGTTTCCTAAGAAACGTATAAACATAAAACTAAATAAGATATACATAATCACTTCCTAATAAAGCTCATGCATATCCTAACTAACTATAGAATATGTGGAATAACTATTTCCACAGAAACAAACTACGTACTATACTACTTCAGTAGATTCCATGTTCTTCATCAGAAACCATCAGCACTAAATTTCAGCAGAATTCCTACTTAGCATAATTCCCAACAATCCTCCCCTAAACTGGAATTTGACTTGGTTAAGTTCCAGTTTCTTGATAGATCTTCAACACTTCAGATGATTGTACTCAAACATCAGCAACAAAGAACCATCAAGTACATCTCAATGATGATAAACATTTAACTTCCAGATCTTTGCAGCAACAAATGACAAAATGTACATCAAAACATATTAGTTTCATACTATTCTCATCACATCCAGGTGTGTTAACTCCTGTGAGAGGTGAATCATTGAAAATAATGGATTTGATGTCTCTTTACCAATAGCCATTACTACTGGAGTAGCCAAATGTTTAAGTTCGAAAACTATGGTACACTGATAACCATCTGATTTATTAGTAAATCAGCAACTATATAAACGGATTTGAAATGTCTTTACCTGTAGCCGTTTGCTCAGGACAAGTCAATTCTTAGGATTGTTGAATTGATTACCAAATATGGTATTCCACTGCCTTTACCACAAGCCATATACATGTGGGCTAGCCAATTCTTGGATTCCAAAAAGGAATAAACCATGGTGAATTGATGACCATACAACCCTCAACAATTAAGCATGGGTGGTTGCAAACCCTATGATTTTGAGCAAACCATTACAGCTATCAATAGATTCGATGTGTCTTTACCAAAGCTGTACCCTTTGGACTAGCCAACTCTTTGACATACACAAGGTACATCTGGTGAGTTAATAACCATAAAAATGTACAACAAATATGCAATTAAAGTTAGTCAAACAAAGAATAAACATAGGTTTTTTTTTTTTTTTTTTTTTTTTTTTTTTTTTTTTTTTTTTTTTAACTAAGAACAAAATAAATAAGCAAAGAAAACAAATATTACAAACCATACAAAATATCACAATCAAGATGATGCTTTATGTTGTAGAAGCTGAGTCTTAATGATTACAACACATTGTTCAGCATGCAACTTATCATTACCAACTGGATCTGGAGGAACTTCCAACTTCTGTCTAAGCATTCTTTCCATCAGCCTTATAGACAAGGGATAAATCTTATCAGCAAACATACAAACAGTAATCCCACCCTTTGTCTCCACCACATGCACACAAGGCAAAGGATAAAATCTCTAAGTCTCAACCTTCCACTTATGTGAATTCTTCCAAATATGATACCCTTTACCATTTAGAGATTGAGAATCAAACAAAACTTGAAGATCACCTAACAAGTATAAACCAGAACCCTATGGTGAATTTATATCATAATGCTTAGTAACAAGACCATACAGCGTATTCAAGTCTTGCCTATCCACCAGATGAAATATTTCCTTTAAAAAATTAAATTGCATAGAAGTTTTGTCTAGCCTAAAAATAATATTAAGCTGTCCTTCAGTCAGAGTCCAAGCAGTCAACACATCATGAGATCCTTCAGGAAAAACATCAGCAGATCCTACTCGAATAAAAGTTGATTCAGCAGCTTTTAGATCCAAAGAAGTATCCCGAGGAGATTTCTTAACCTAAGATGTGTGTGTCCCAGATGTTTTCACAGATCTCCATAAAGAAACAGGTCTCCGTTTAGACATCCTTTTCTTCCTCCTACCTGGTATATAAATTCCCATACATGGTAGCTCCTCAGATTCATCATTGACATCTGTAGCAGGAATGGAAGAAGTAGACTTAACTGGAATAGCACCTCTCAATTCATACATTCTCTCAAGCATCACTCTGGCCTTCTTAGCTTTAGCAGTACCTGCAATTTCAGCTTTCCTACCCATCTCTTCTCCTTCTATATCAATTGGTACAACACTAGGTAATTTGTAGAAGAAACAGTTTTGTGGTTCAGCAGATTGAACCCTTTTAGCTGAAGGTATAGCTGCAGTAGATGCTTCAGGATTAACAACAGGAGAATCCATCTGAGGTGTCACATCATCAAAATTATCTACAATCTCAACTGTCTTAGGCCTCTTTGCCTGTGGAGCATCTGTACTATCAACAATTCTCCTTTTAGAAGATGGTGCAGTCTGCTTCATGATCCTTTGATACATCTTCTGCAAATCATCATCAGGTAAAGCCCAGACTTGTTTCTTTTTCAAACCAGAATTAAAGATAGTAGAACTCTGATGAATCACTATAGTTCTCATGTATGTTTTCATTTGGGCAGCAGTAGGTGGTCTCTCTCTTCTAGCTTTAGCTTTTTGTGCAGTATGAGCTTTCTTTCTGTCAGATGCAAGTTGCTTTCGTTTTTGTCCAAGGGCCACCATTTGAGCAGCAAAATTCTCACTGTCAAAGTCTGCACCTAAGATACTCTGAGCAAGTGTAGGATCTGAAGCAGCTTGCTGAGTATAAACATCCTATTGTGCATCAGGGATCTGAGTAGACAATTCATCTAGTTCTTTTCGTCTTTCAGGAGGCAAATTAGAAGTAGACTCAGCTACAATCTGTTTAGCCAATGCATCACTTTTCTTCAAATCTGCACACTCAACTAACATTCTTTCTTGTGCTTGCCTTTCCTGTTCACTAACCAGACCTGGACCAAGCTCATCTTCAATCATTATTCCTTTCCCTTGATCAGCAGACTTATGAACAACATCAACTGGAGAAGTATCACTCATAGGTACTTCAGAAGAAACATCCAGATTAGCATCAGAAGAAACATGTTGAGACAGATCTTCAACAGGTGTGGAGAAGACATCAGCTGCTGGATCCAAAGTAAAACTTCTTCCAGCAAGAAAGACTTCAGAATTATCTGTTGAAGGTGGAGGACCTGATTGTTCTTGTACACAAGAAGCTTGACCATGTTCAGTAGCAACATCATCCATTTGAACATCAGCAGTTGCAACACCTGACACCTTTGAAGGTTCAAAAGAATCCTCACTTAAATACTGTCTTCTCTTTCTTCTAGTAAACATAATGGGTTTCTTATTCTTTGAAGATTCAGTAACAACTGGTGAAGAAACATGAGTTTTCTGAGCCACATCAGCCAAAATATCAAGTGACTCAAATTGAGTATCCTCTTGCTCCTCATCAGAAGAAACCATTAGCTTCCTTTTGCAACTATTCCCAAGTTGGTCCTCTAAGTCCTTAACCTTTCTTTGCAACTCCACAATCTCACCACCAAGAGTAGATTTAGTCTCAGTAAGCTCCTTTTTGAGATCAGCAACCTCAGCCACATACCTGTTCACTAGAGCATATACAGATGTAAGTGTAATAGGGTCCTCAGCTCCACCAGTAGATTGCTCAGTGGTAATGGGAGCATCATTGGGCCTTTCAAAAGAAATATCAACATGCTCAATGAATGGAACACCATCATCAACTTAATCCCTAACAGGACTAGGAGTGGTCAGTGTATTAAGCTCAGTCTCAAACTCATCAAGAGTAACCTGTGTAGGTGGTGGACTAGAACTAGGTCTAGGAGAAGGTGTAGGTGAAGGTTGGTTAGGAGAAACATGAGTTGCTTCAGCAGTAGTAGAAGGACCCTCATCAATGGCAACTGAAGGATTACCATCAGCAGCAACATTTGTAGAAGGTGGATCACCAATAACATTATCCTCATCAGCAACCTCATTTCCTTGAGGCAACATAGCTAATAGTAAAGGATGATGTGCCCCCTCATAATGAGTTTTCATAGAAGCAAACAATTTAGCAGATAAAGCTCCTATGGGACAAAAGACTTGGGCTTGGGTAGTAATGTACAAGATCATTTGCAAAAACCTAGGGTACATAAAAAACTTATGCTTTTTCCTATGTATATTTTCAACCATATTATCAAAAATAAACCTAGAAAAATTATAAGTTAAACCCGAGAAGACATACAATACCACATCCCAGCTGAATAGAAAATTGGTCCCATCCTCCTGCTTTATTGCTTACACACTAAAGCAATGTATGTACCAAAAACCTCCACATCGGGCAAAGCTGATTCTTGAACCATATATCAGTCCTCGTACCCTGGTATCCAATAGCTCTCAGCCCATTAAGTATCTCCACAGAATTAGAATGATAAACCCCATTCTCATCATCCAAACAAAGCTTTCTCCTTATCAACTCCTCTGTCACAACATACTGTTCGTCAACCATAGCCATGATCTGTGTCACTCCGTTTGTAGCAGATGCCCAGAACTGTGTAACCAATGATTCATATATCATATTAGGAGAATGCCTTAAAGCATAATGAATCTTGGATCTTTTCAAGAACTCCACCATAGGCACATACAAATCATCACCCTTTGCTTTTCCCAGAAAAGCAACTTTGTTATGATCTTTCTTCAATTGAAGTGCCATGTGTAATATTGTAAGTTAGGGTTAAGAATCACAAAACCGGAAGTGTTTTGAACGTAAGTGAAGTGGGAATCGTTTAATTTGAAGTAAAGATATGCAAATAATGGATTAGTAGAAGTTGCCCAAATTATAGTCAAAAATATCGGAATTTATGTTGACCATATCTTACGTGTATTTCAACTTTAACCAAGAGGTAACACTTCAGCAGAAGCACGGTCAATCTGCTGAAGTAATTCGCTTCAGCAGAAACCACCCAAGATAAAAGATATCATCAGTAAATATCTTGGAGCGTTACTGTGCCACCCAACTCGCATTAAATTACATTAAACCTCGAATCCATCTATATAACAATCCTAATGCACACTTAACACATATCATTTACCCCCAATTTTCATCACAAACCCTAATTTCACCACAAACCACAATCAACCATAATCAACCATGAATACCAAACCAGAGGTTATTGATCCAACCTCTTCTCCATCATCATCATCATCATCAAGTGATGATACTAACCTTTGGCGACTCTATATTCCTCCACACACATCACGACCAAGAAAATCCCCCTTTCTCCCTTCTTCTGAAGATGATAGTGTAGTGGATCCAAGTGAGTCTTCTGATGACTCCACTAAGGAGATAACTTCACACCCTCAACCTTCACCACCTCAACCTAAACAGGTGGTGTTCGCTCTTCCTGCGCCATGGTTTGGTGCTTCATCTTATATCGTAAAGGGGAAGGGCAAAAAGAAGATGGATTGATTGCTTTTTGGTGAAACCAGTAGAAGAAGCACAAAGGAAAATGCCATATCACACATCCATCTGCTGTATTCATCTTCATCATCTTCGTTTTCATCAATCCATCCTTCCCATTTTGATCCTTAGCTCGTCGTACTGGTCATGCATATCCAGAAGTTGGAATAGATGATATGAGCTAGTAGATGATAGGAACTTAGTATAGGTTCAGTAGATCATGTATAGTTATGAATCTTGTATTTCCATTTGAAGTTGATTGTATGCATTGTAAGCTGTTAGCTGTAAACTGTTTCTTGAATGAATGAGCAATTTAACTTCAGTACATCTCTTCAGTACTTTATCTTCAGTAGAAACAATTTGCTTACTTCAGTACTTTTCTTCAGTAGAAAACATGCTTCTAGCTTACTTGACCATTCTCCAATGAACCAAACTTGATGAACTTGAACTGAAATATGCAATCTGCAAAACAGACACAGAGAAACACACAAACCAAACTAATACAAACTAAAAGAACATTAGTGGGTTAGTGTTAGCAAATATATAAACTAAAATACAAAGTTTACAACATAAATCCTCCCCTAAGGCCTATGCCTCCCCTTAAACTTTGCAGTTAAGGGTTAAGCATACCAATATGGACCACCAGGTGTTAAAACCTTGGTCCATCAAAAGCCTTAGTTAACAGGTCTGCCACATTATCATCAGTATGAATTTTAACCACTTTTATCAAATGTTTGTCATATGCATCTCTTATAAAGTGGTGCCTGATTTCAATATGCTTAGTTCTACTATGAAAAACTGGATTTTTAACAATGCATATGGTACTTTGATTATCAATAAAAATTGTTGTGTTCATGAAGTTATACCCATAATCTAACAATTGATTTTGTATCCAAAGAACCTGTCCATAGCAATTTGCAGCAGCAACATACTCTGCTTCAGTAGATGAGGTAGCCACAACAGTTTGTTTCTTGCACTACCAAGAAATCAATCTCTTTCCAAGGAATTGGAAACCTCCAGTTGTGGATCTCCTATCCAGATTTGCACCAGCATAATCACTATCACTATATGCTTTCAGCTTAAAAGGAGACTCTTTTGGGTACCAAAGGCCTAAATGAGGTTGGCCTTTCAAATACTTAAAGATCTTTTTCACTGCATTCAGATGGGAAGCAAGTGGAGTGACTTGATGTCTAGAACAAGCACTCACAGCAAAAGTAATGTCAGGCCTAGAAGCTGTTAAATACATCAATGAACCAATCATAGATCTGTATAAATGAACATTCACAGGTAGATCTGGTTCATTGTTGGTCTTTGACTTTGGAGTTTCATAAGGGGTAGTGGCAGTCCTGACACTCTCCATACCAAATTTCTTCAAAATGTCCCTCACATATTTGTCCTGACTGATAAAGATACCATCAGGTTTCTGCTGAACTTGAAGACCCAAAAAGAAAGTAAGCTCCCCCATAGCACTCATCTGAAACTCTCCCTTCATCAGCTCGTCAAACTCCCTGCACCAAGCTTCTTTAGTGGAACCAAATATAATATCATCCACATAAACTTGCACAAGAATGATGTCTGTGGAATTCTTCTTCAGGAAAAGTGTTTTATCAATGGCACCTCTTCTATAGCCATGCTTGAGCAGAAATGATGAAAGCCTAGCATACCATGCTCTTGGTGCCTGATGTAGTCCATAAAGAGCCTTAACTACCTTGTAAACATGATTTGGGTGATCTGGGTCTTCAAATCCTTTGGGTTGAGTGACATAAACCTCCTCTTCTATTTCACCATACAGAAATGCACCTTTAACATCCATTTGATATACCATGAAACCCATGTAAGATGCATAAGCCAAGAATATCCGTATGGCCTCAACTCTAGCAACAGGTGCAAACACTTCATCATAATAAATCCCCTCATCTTGTCTATACCCCTGAGCTACTAATCTTGCTTTGTTTTTAATGACAACACCCCTTGCATCTCTCTTATTCTTTAATATCCATTTTGTCCCAATAGCATACTTCCCATCAGGTAGTGGCACCAATATCCAAACTTGCTGATTTTTGAATTATTGCATCTCTTCTTGCATTGCTTCAAGCCAACTTGAATCTTCAAGAGCTTGAGTAACACTGGTTGGTTCCACTTGAGAGAGAAAACAAGCAAACAGACAATGATCAAAGTCTGTGTGATTGTCTCTCTGCTGATTTGAAACATAAGAGATAAAAGCTACTTGACCATACTTAGAACTTGTCACTTTGCCCCTAGTTCTTACAGGTGCATGAGGATCACCAATAATATTGGAATGTGGATGAGCAATGTTGATCCTTTTAGTAGCAGTGGTGTTGACATCAATGGATGTATCAAGATTAGTCACAGAAGGCTCAAACTCAGTGTCATAGGAAGGTGAGGTGAAGATGCCAGCTTTAGGTTGATGATGACCAAGATTTGAAGGACTTGGAAAACGTGTATAAGGTTCTCCCAAGTCTGTTGACACTTTAGTAGAAACGGGAGTAGAAACAACATGGCTATCAGCAGATTTGGTGATGAAAGGAGAAACAGGATCACTTTCAGCAGAATGGTGATTTCCACTGATTGCTTCTCTTACAATATCCTTAGCATTCGTCTCAGCTTCAAGATTAGCTGCATACTCCTATTTCTGAAGCCTAGCAAGGTCCTCTGCATAGTTTGACTCATCTTCATTCTCATCAGAAGTAACTTTGGAAGTGTCACCTGCAAAACTGTTAGGAGAGAAAGAAGGCACAATAATAGGATGTTCATCATCCTCAAACTCACTATCAGAATCAGCATTCATGGTAGCAGCACTGTCAGTGGGAGACTCTTGTGTACCTGCATTGTTAGCCACATGTCTAGAATAACCCAAATAATCATTTAAGTAATCAAGGTCAAAAGACCAAACATGACCTTGTCCTTGAACATTAGGCTTGTCTTCAAGAAATCTCAGGTTCAAAGTCTCCTCAATCTTCTTAGCATTCAAATTGTATACCCTATACGCCTTACTATGAGCCGAATAACCCACAATATATCCCTCATCAGCCTTCTCATCAAATTTACCCAGTGGATCACTAGTATTCAAAATAGTCACTTGACATCCAAAAGGTTTGAGGTAGTGAATAGCAGGAACTTTCCCATAGAGAAGTTCATAAGGTGTCTTGAAATGAGGTCTAGTGATAGATACCCTGTTCAAAACATAACAAGCTGTGCCAACTGCTTCAATCCAAAACATAGTGGGTAACTTAGAGTCTGCAAGCATGGATCTTGCTGCCTCTATTAAGGTCCTATTCTTACGTTCAGCCACCCCATTTTGTTGTGGGGTTCTTGGAGTGCTATAGTCCCTTTTTATCCCTTTGGACGCACAGAGTTCTATCAATACAGCATTCTTGAACTCTGTCCCATTATCACACCAGATTCCTTTAACCTTTTTGTTCAACTGATTTTCAACAAGGTTAATAAACTCTCTTAAAACTGGAGATGTTTCATCCTTTGTTCTTAGAAAGAAGGCCCAACAAAACCTGCTGAATCCATCAGTTATTACCAGACAAAAGTACTTGTGATCAATACTGCGGACTTGAGTTGGACCAAAAAGATCCATATGCAGCAACTGAAGAGGTTCTGAGATAACACTCACAGCAGTAATAGCTTTGTAAGAGGCTCTATGTTGCTTTCCTTTGTTGCAGGCAACACAGTTATGTTCATTGGTGAAAACCTTTGAAGGAAGTCCTTCAACAAGACCCAGTTTAGAAAGCTTGTTTATAGTCTTGAAGTTCACATGAGCCATCCTTCTATGCCATTTTGTAGACTCATCCATGGATGCTTTAGCCACCAAACAAGTTAGGTCACCTTCTGGTTGAACATCATTTAAGTTGAATGTGTAAAGATTGTGAGTACGAGGAACTCTCAGCAGAATTGATGTATCTTCTGGGAGTTTGAAGTCTTTAGATAGCACAAGACATTCATCCTCAGAGAAGAATACTTTGTTCTTGGTGTCACAGATTTGTGAGACTGAGAACAAATTGAAGTGTTGCAGTTCTTTTACATAGTACACATTCTCAAAGTCCAGTTGAGGTGTTTTGATGGTGCCTTTCCCAGTGATTCTACCATCACTTCCACCAAAAGTCACATTGCCTCCTCCATTTATGGGTATGAAATTATGCATCATTTCTCTGTTGCCTGACAAGCTCCTTGAACAACCACTATCAACAATGCCAACTTCCTTGTGCTTAAGAGGATGATCCTACAACAACAACAAAAAATATACAAAATATTAGTACACTATAGAGGTTCAAGTCATCACTGACTTGAACCTGCCTTGTGGATCATAAGATTTGGACCATGCAGATTTATAAGATCAACTATTGTTCTTGGGTTTCCATTGAAATTTAGGTCCCTTTTTATTCCAAGAACAACCTGCTGAGGACTTGACAGCAGTATCCCAACATCCTTTCCCAGCATTCATTGAGTAAACATATCTAGGCTAATAACCATTATTAAAATATGAACTTGTTGGTTGCACAAAAGGTCTAGCAACTAAGCTTCTCCAAGAAAAAGGAGGAGATGCATAGGTTGCTTGTGGAACATAAGGTGGTATAGCATTAACATTAGTCCACATTGGTCTAGATTTCCCAGCACATACACGCATTCTTTGTTCATGAAAATCACAATCCTTAATTAAATGAAATTTACTTCCACACACAAAACATGTCTTCTGTTTAGAAGATTTATTCAAACCAAAAGATGTTCTATTACAAGCAGAAGTATTCAAACCAAAACCATGAAAATAATTGTTTTTAACAGAATTATTATGCAATGAATGAAAAGACAAGTCTTCAGAGGAAACTATCTTGGAAGATGATTCCTTAGCAGCAACTCTAATAGGCTTGAAGGTAGGCTTAGGTGCAGGCAGGGGTGAGGTCTTGGGAAGGTCTGACTTGTCATTTGAATCACACCCGGTAGAAGTAGACCCTTGGTCAGAAGACTTGTCACTGTCAGCACAAGAGACAAAGTCAGTAGATGAAGTATCAGGTCGCAAGTCCCTTGACTTTTTGCCATATAGATGGTGTGATCCATCGAAGTCAACTATAATGGACAGGTCAACAGGCATAGGTATTCCTCTAATAGGTCCACGTACAGCGTGTAAATCTCCTTCTTTAACAAAGTTATCTAATCCTGCTGGTGTAGATTTACGTGTGTCATCTCTAGCTTCTAATCCTACATATTTCTTAAAGCCTAAACCTATAGAAGTATTAGGAGTTTGACTAGCATAGATGTGACTTGCTAACTTATTACCATTCAAGAACCATTCGTTATGCCTAGCAATTTCTTTCTCTAATTTTTCTTTCAACACAATATTTTCTGAAATTACTTATGCTTTTCTTTCTCATCCTTTTAAGTCATTTTAGTACATTCTAGATCACATTCTAGCACCCTAATCTTCTCATCATAAGCTATTTGATTCTTCTGAAACCAAACCTTTTGTCTTTCTAATGTTTTTAATGCTTGTTTATAAGCTTCAACTTCAACATAGCATTCATTATATTTAGGTTTCAAAATATCATATGCTTCCTTAAGTTCATTATAACGCTCACTACAACCAAACAAACAATTTTGTACCTGAGAGATGCCCATCAAGGCAATCTGATCATGCCTATCCTCTAAAGTACAGCTTGCTAGCAATCCAATATTATCAGCACCTGAGCTTTCATCATTCTCCTGCTCATGTGGCTTCCAGTCAACATTAGTGTCCAAAGTGACCATAGCAACTGAGGATCCAGTCTTTGAAGTTCCAGAGATCCCGCTGATTCTGCTGATATGAAGAGTATCTCACCTCAGCACCAGATTTCGTATCCTTACATTCTCTAGAGAAGTGACCCATCTGATGACATGTAAAGCACTTGACCTTCTTTTTGTCAAACCTTGCTGGATCTCTTCCCTGGAAACCAAACTTCCTCCCAGCCTTACGCTCAAATCTCTTGATGTCCATAGAGAGCATGGCCACTTGCACTTCAACTTCATCTCCTCCATATCCAGTGGATCCACCTATTCAAAATCCTCATATGCCAGTTGCTGCTGAGGGTCATAATCAGCAAATAAGGATCCAAGCACATCTTCCATTATACCACCAGTTTTAGATTGAGAACTTGATGGAGTGGTAGTGTAAGATGATGATGAGTAAGTTGGACTTGGAGCATGGATCATCTTTGGGGTGGAGGGTCCAACAAATGCTGTGTGACTAGCAGTGGATGATGAATGGAAGGGACTTCTGACATCATGCTCAAGAGCTTTAAGCTTGTTGTACAGCTCATCAAAGGTAATCATATCAAGCCCACCTTTAGTTTTGAAGGCAATGCTTACTTGTAACCAGGATTGAGGTAAAGATCGCAAAAACTTAGAATTACAATCATCATTATCTGGCTTTGCCTTCAGCTGATTCAACTGACTTAAAATCTTGTGAAACCTGTCATAGCCCTTGTGAATTCCTTCCTCTTCAGACACTTGAAAATCTTCAAACGTTGTCTCAAAGATCGATTTTCTCATTCTCCTAGACTCTTCATTCCCTCCAAACTTGGCCTTGATGGCCAACCATATATCCTTAGCATCATTCATGAAGTGAAAATCACTCAAGTGATCCTCAGGAATAGCTTGAAGAAGAATTGTTTTAACTTTGGTTTCTCTCTGAACTGCCAGTAACTCTTCAACAGATTTAGGAGGAACATAAATAAGATTACCATCAGGATCTGTGGTAGTTCTCTTCAAACTGTTCCCCTTCCTTACAATCTCCCGTAGATTCCAATCAATGTTGGAGATCCAGTTCTGCATCTTCATTGCCAATAAATCGTATCTCTCCTTCTTGAGGTATGGAAATTTAGCATTGTGTTCACGACTTAGTTGTTGTAGATGTGGTGTTCTCGTTGTTGGTGACTTCGATATCATCTACGATCCGGCATGGTGAATGTTGTGTTGGTTGTATGGGTGTTTAGAAAAGACTGTTCTTAGTATCGCGCAGACTCTCCGAGGCTCGATACCACTTGTTGAAACGTTAGACCTTGATAGATCTTGAGCACTCTTAGATCGTTAGTATTGCTTATGTAATCACAAACAACCTAATAGAAAATCTCTACTACTTGTATTCTTTAGCGGAAATCAAACACAAGTACAAGCACAAATAACTAAGAACTCGTTGATCCTCTATGGATCTTTATATTGATACTAAAACTTTGTTTTTCAACTCAAACATAACTCATACTATTGTGTTCCTTTTATAGACAAGGAACCCTAACTTGTTTCCTAAGAAACGTATAAAGTATAAACATAAAACTAAATAAGATATACATAATCACTTCCTAATAAAGCTCATGCATATCCTAACTAACTATAGAATATGCGGAATAACTATTTCCGCAGAAACAAACTACGTACTATACTACTTCAGCAAAAACTCTTCTTCAGTAGATTCCATGTTCTTCAGCAGAAACCATCAGCACTAAATTTTAGCAGAATTCCTACTTAGCATAATTCCCAACACCCGAAATGTTGAAAAGGCTAGCGATGTATAGGACATTTTCAACGTGCTCATATGCATCTTCGTCCCTGTTTCCTGAAAAAGGGTTAGCACGAAGCTCCCTCATAAATTGGTCTTTGATTTCGAAACGGACATCCGCTCCAAATGTCGATCTTACGAGAACCGGTCCTTGTTCTGCTCTTGTCAACGCCAAATATTCCTAAAGAGTGAGGTCATCGATGTTAACAACTTCCATGGTACCTAAAAACTCGAATAATGATCGTGAGAATAATAGAAAAGTTTAAACGAAATGAAAGACTTAATATTAATCCTAATATAACTCCCCGGTACCGGCGCCAAAAACTTGATACAGGTTTTACTGACCAGGTTTTAATATTTATAAAGTCTCGTTATACCTATGGTCTACCCTAATGCACTAACGGGCAGTGTACCCGGTCGTATGTAGTGTAGTAATCAGTAAAGCCGAGGTCGTCCCAAGAGCTATGTATGTTGGATTATTACTAAGTCTAGGTGTCACAGATTAATAATGGTTTCGATAATTAAATAAACTACTAAAGCAGAATAAAGCAAATAAAGGCAGATAAAAGGTAAAGGGTAAATCAATAGAGGAGAGTGGTGCTCACCTAGTTAATCCTCCTAGCTAGTTATGTCTATGTCTACTTACTTCCAATTACTACAGGTGGGGTCAAAGTCGAAAGGACAACATTTGGTCAATTCGCCCTAACTTATCAGCAAAGATGCCACCACAAGAGAAGTCAGGTGTCCCCTCATAAGTCCTGTTGTTCCTGGTCCCCTAAGCCAAGCCATTAAGTACCGCTACATGCTAGATTTATAATAGTGAGTGCCCGAGTGTTAGCAACTTAAACACTAACCCCCTGATTCTTAAGTTCATCCAAACGGTAGGTGATCAGTTGGTCAAATCGCACAAGTAGAATGGGTCGTCAGTTGGTCATATCTTACCCTTCCCGTCTTAGTCCGCTCACCTAGGGTCAGTTGGTCATATCTCCTAGGAAATTGGCCTCTACCGCCATTCAAAACTACCAAACCAAGGGTGGCTATCAATAAACTATGCATGCATACACTTAAAAATAATTATGCGGAAGTAATGTAAATGAAAACAAAACAATTAAGGAATCATAACTAGGCCAGCACCAAGAGTTTCTTAGCCGCTCATATTAATCATACAAACCAATTCAATATTCAAAGGTACGAAATACATTAATTGAAAGTAAAGAAAATATAAAATGCTAATGCTTATCGTAGGAGAGTGATTTCTCCCTTAGAGACAGCTCCGTATGCTCCTCTAGACATGCCTTGAGCTTTTTCCCACGTTCTCTGGTTGTTGTGTGTGGAATGGGATGATTAGAAATGCTGGAATTCGTGGGGTATTTATAGGCCAGATATGGGTTACGGCGTAACCATAACAAGAGTTACGCCGTAACCTTCAATTTCTTCGTATTTTGCACTAGATCTGCTAGTTACGGCGTAACCTTATTAGTGGTTACGCCGTAGTCTTCAATAAACTTGGTTACGCCGTAGTTGATGAAATAGTTACGACGTAGTTATCAGCAGCGTGGAACCTCATTTGACCTAATATAGTTACGTCATAGCCTTTGGGAAGAGTTACGCCGTAACCTTCTGATGAGATGGTTTTCTGAGTCACGCAATAGTTACGGCGTAATGTGAGAGACGAGTTACGCCGTAACTTCTTCAAAATCAGCATACTATGATAAATCTTTAGATAATTCTCCAATTCCGCGTCTCTTTAGCTCCAATTCTCGTAATTTACCTGAAAGTGGAAAACAATGGAAAACGAGTGTAAATCCTTATAAATGATATAAATTACAAGCATTATCGGGGGAAATTGACACTTAATATTCAGGACTATTTAATGTTATCAGGCTTATTTGTATTAACAATCTCCCCCTTTTTGTTGATGACAAAACATAAGATTATTTTAAGATAAAACTAAAATTCGTAAGAGTTTGAATTGGAGTTTTTACTCTCTTCTCCCCCTTTTTGTCGAAACAAAAAGAGCATAAAAAAAAACTAACACTTTTGTTTTAAGAAAAACATGTTAAAAGAAAAAATATGAAAAATAGAGAGTAAGAGAAGAGAAGTATTCTCGTCTTAGCTCCCCCTTGACGAGTCCATCCCTTTGTGAGGGCATCAAGTAAGTAGAAATACTAAGCTAGTGCATTGCAATTAAGTTTGCACATGGTTTCGTCCTTTTTGACAAGCATGCTCCCCCTTAATGATTGCACCTTTGCAAGGAGGACATCAAGTAATGTAACCTAATTTGGAAGTCTTGCAAATGATTTTGCAATGTTTTGCTTTGACACGAAACTCCCCCTAGCTAAGGGTGTCAAAGTCTTCATGTGTATATTGAAAGTCTACAAAACAAAGGTTAGAAAACAAGTATATAATAAATAATTTCCTGCAAATAAGACACAAGTTAGTAATAGAATTGTCTTATGTTGCACGGATCCAACGGTTCCCTCTTTGGAGGGATCCGTCTAAGCTAGACTGAGGGATCCGTCTGTCTGTAGGCTTAAGACAGCAATGGTGATGTAAAATATGATGTTGACAACAAAATGAGATATGGATTAAGACACCAAACATATTCTCAAGACAATATGTTGGTGGTGGTGGAATATGTGTCGAAGATGGTGGTAGAGAGGTATCTACTTCCATGTGATCGGGTGGTTGACTTTGATGATTCCTTATAATCCAAAAGGGACTATTTAAGGGTGAAGGTGAAATGGATGTCGGTGCTAGTTTCGATTCAACACCTTGATTTTGTTGCGCTATTCTCTCTATAGAAGAGAATGTTGGCAATGGTGGAGGATGAGAGGGCCTAGAGGGCAATTCCTCTAAGTTGTAGAGGTGTGGAGATGAATGTGGAGTGGTAAATGATATGGCCCTAGGCACTAATGGTGATGGTTTAGTGGAAATAGGAGTGTTTAGTTTAGGAGGTATGGTGGTGTTTGGGTTTGGAAGTTTTGTGGGAACAATCCTTTTGGGGATTGATTTGATTGGTGGAGGAGAAATCCTAGCATTTGTGGATTTAACGGGAGATGATTCGGTTGAAGAAATTTCATGAATAACACGAGCAAGTTTCTTGGGTGGTCCTTTGGTGGATGAGTTACCACTAGGTGTTTTTCTCATGATGAGATGACAAATAGTTAGTGAGATAGAAGCTTGTAGTTGCTGAGATTTAAGTTGTAGAGGGTGACTAAGGAGTCCTAACAAGGTGGCTTATAAAAGGAAGGATTTTTTAAGTGCATTCAAGGCTTAAACCACTAAGATCCTTTTGTAATGCAATGATTTGCATGCACAAGAGTCAACTTCAGAGTTGCACTGATCAAGGAGGTTAATTAAGACAAGATGGAGTGTTCAAATTAGTAAGGAGAGCTTGAAATGATTGTTTTGGCTAGAATTAGCTGAAACTGTCAGCCGGTTCCCACGGTTCCCTCCAATGAGGGATCCGTCTAGGCTAATCCTAGGGATTCGGCTCTCAGTAGCCAAGAAAAGAGGAAAAATGATGTTTGTAAGGTCTAGTACCTATACATCTTGAGTGTTTCAGTCTTCTTAAGTGTCTTAAATAAAAGGGGACTTAAATGATCAAGGGCAATGAGTGATGGTAGCTAATGATTGCCTTTTATGGAAGAAAATGGGACTTTATGTGTACCAATGAATGATCAAAGATGACACTAGGAAATTTGAGAGTGTCAAGTGCTGCTAAATGATCCTAGAGATCAGATGGTAACTTAAGATAATTTTGGAAAATTCCTTAAAAATTATAAGAAATGAAAAACTAGTTTTTGACCCATTTTGGGGTAAGGATGATTAAAATCAATTTTCTAAAATTGAGAGAATTATAAGATTAGGTGTGTTAACATGTGAGAAATGATGTATGAGCATTGGAGCGGAAGAATGATGAGTTTTGGTGAGATGATAAATCAAAAAGTACCTTGAGTGTGATCCTAAATGAGCTATGAGTGAGTGTGATGCCTACTGAGCTTGAGGAAGACTTAAGTGGTCCTAAGGCATTATGTTTAGCTAGTGTGAAGTGGTCTAGTGGGCTGGTTTGATATGTGGAGGTCTGCAACTGCATTTTTGTTTGCCCGGATCCCACGGTTCCCTAAGTGGAGGGATCCGTCTAGTACAAAGTGAGGGATCCGTCTCCTGCTAAACAGTACCTTCACAGAAGGTATGCAAAATTTGCACAAGGTATCGTATTTCAAAGCCAGTATTTTCTAAGGAATTTGAACAACTATATAAGTGAGACATCAAACGTTAAATGTTTTATTTCATGAGAATGGTCACATTATAATGATAAAAGATGTAGTCTAAGGATTGAACCTATTAGGAAAGGAAACTAAGTTTCTTGAGCGTTTTCGCTAGATGGATCGTCAAATGGATGATGAGTATTTGCTGATTCAGGGATGAAGAAAGACTTGATGTGAGATGTGTTTAGAGGTTCCATCATCTTATTTACAAGTACGTACAACGGACTTTGAAATTGAGGATGAAAGTACATGATATGATGATAAAGGCGTGTCAGGAACATTCCATAAGGGATTAGCTTGTTCTTGTTGCCTTGAAGGTTTACAATTTGTCTTGCGAAGAAGTAAGCGAGATTGTATGGTTGTTGGGTTAGCAAACAATACATTATGTGAGCACAACAAGTGTGAAGGATTTCTCAATTTCCCCTAAGACTCCAAACATTTTCACGTAGAATGACTGCGAGAGGTTTAAGATCATCTCGGATATCACATGTATAGATTATGTTTGGATCAGAGTAATAGGGTCGAGGTTTGCATAACATGTGAGTTAATTCTTGAGGGGAAGGTATGTGTGAACAATATGGACTATTTTATTCACGATGGTTGAAGAGAGAATCAAGAGACCAATCTTCAGTGAAGGCACATTGTCCATGACTTGGAATTCGGAGAATGTGAGCAAATTGCCCAAGGGTTAAGATAAACTTTTTGTTTTTGATCCAAAACCAAAGTGATAGAGATCGATCCTCGTTATGAACAAGTTTGACTTGTCGGAAGAATTCCGATACAAATCGTGGACATATTTTCTCATTAATTCCGAGAAGGCCTTCTAGTCCTATGGTTTGGAAAGAGGTATTGATACGTTCTTCGTATAGTAGAGGTGTGTCAACAATACGTCCTTCATGGAAGTGACGAGTTTTGAGATTATTGAACCCACGGACATGATTGCTAGGTGTGTTGGGCTCAAGGGAGATATTAGGAATGTAGACATGAGTAAGTTGAAAGTCAAATTCATACTCATGAGTCATGATGATACCTACGGAAGTGAAAAGTTAATATGAGGAGATGCATCAAAGGAGAGGAAAAAATGATCTCTTAACGTTTTTACTTGATTTCTATTAACAATGACAATTAACTTACTTAGTACTTAACATTCTAGTGGGATTTTTCCTTTTATGGTGGATTTTTATGAAATGGTTTTTATGTTGCATAAGATTCTGTTTCCTAGTTCTAGCTACGA
Organism: Chrysanthemum makinoi; assembly: GCA_910596185.1. NCBI lineage: Eukaryota > Viridiplantae > Streptophyta > Magnoliopsida > Asterales > Asteraceae > Chrysanthemum > Chrysanthemum makinoi. The sequence continues at coordinate 107,438,054 of OU343224.1, read as the reverse complement.
TTCTCACGGTTCCCTTCCAAGAGGGATCCGGCTAGTTAAACTTTAGGGATCCGTGGATCTGCAGTGGCAGAAAAATGGTCTTGACGTAAAATAGATTTTTCCAACTTTTAGGCTTATAAAAAGGAGGTGTGTTTGATACGCTTACACAGCGCGTTCGGGGTCAAAGGAACTTCCTTTTCGTCGAGCAAGTTTTTCAACACCCTAGGCAGTGAACCTAATCGTTGTGTAGTATTAGGGTAAGCCACGGGAATTGATATCGTTCTCTAGGGGAATAGGAATGCTAGTGAGAAGTTACTACGCTAAGGTTGGGGTTGAGGAAGATTATTTTTTATCTTTTTATGTTTTTTAGAAAAGGAAAAGTACGAATCTCGGGGTTTGGATTTGGGGGGTTGGTATTTCTACCGATTACTCTACTATTATCTAATTATCTAAACTAAGGTGGTGGTAGTCTATGTCTAATTATTGTGTGCTCGTATGATAGTTTAAAGATGTGTTTACTTAGGTTTTACTACTCCTTAATTATCTCCTATTGGTGGTTGAATTGTCACGTCCTTATTCCTAGTTGCGTTGTGTGTCTAAAGTTGTAGGGTATGCGTTTCCCCCTACTCTTTGAAGTTACCAAAGGGTCTCGTCTACAAAACCCACTAGGGATGATAAACTCTAACTCTAAGGCCTCTTTGTGTAGTTTAGCTTACAACAACTCATAGTGCTATAACCTAAGGTTCACAAAGATTAATCAAGCATTAAGTACACAACGAATGACCTATCGCATTACTAGATCATTAATCAACTAAGATAAGAAACAACCAATCAATATTCAATAATTAAGTTTCATATTCCCTAAGCAAACACACAAGTAAATTAGCCGGACATGGAGAACATGCAAGCATACACACAAATAATTGAAGACATAATTAAATTAATGAAGTAAACAACTTATCTTGGTGTAAGATAGGGTTTAAAACCCTAAAATACGACCTTGGTTTGGTTTAGGTTTTACTCCAAAAGTTTACCCAAAAGACTACTCTCTAAAACTGAAAAATTCGGATTCTATATATAAGATTACATTTGCGACGGCGTCACCTTATGATTTGTGACGCCGTCGTGTCGCCGTCATTAGGGTTTCGTCTTGGACAAGTTAATCTTGCGACGGCGTCACCTTATGCTTGTGACGCCGTCCTCTTTAGCTTCTGACGTCGTCTGGATTGAATCTAGGCCGTCTGAGTTGCGACGGCCTACTCTTTTAAAGCCCGACGCCGTCCTCCAAAAACTAGCAATTTCTCTTCTGAGCCATCACAACTTCCTCCGACGGCGTCGCAGATTAAGCAGTGACGCCATATCCTTGTAATTTATTAGCTTGAGTGTCTCGATTCTTGACTTTGGCCATTTTCTTCATATATCCGCGCCTTTTCGTCCAAATAAGTGCCATTACAGCAGTTTGCCTTCAAGAGACCTAAAAAGTGAAAAGGAACGATATTAAGCAATAACGGATACGAAAGTGATCAAATAAGGGCTTAAACGACCCCTCAAAAAGGTACATTTTAAATCCTTATCAAATATCCCTACACTTGGTATTTGCTTGTCCTCAAGCAAATGTGCTTTTAGCCAATTAATTTATAAGTTAGGGGTCATGAAGCATTGGTTTAAAACAGTCCACAACACATATAAGCCCCGCAAAAGTCATAACAAGCACGGAAATTACATACTAGCACCTCACATGGGGTGTTTGGATACTCACATCTCTCGGGTGTATATGAAATATAGCAAATTGGAAATGGAAGATAAACACTCATTAACCGGTCCTAGTACATAGATTACCATAGGCTTGAGAATAGATCAAACCTCCGTCTCTTGGGCGTAAGCACCTAGGAAAGACTATCAAAGAGGTCTTTAAAGGGTTGTAACGTTAGGCTTACGGTAGGGAAACAAAGGGTTTGGTGGGATAGGCTTTTTAGTGGTGGCAAGTCAAAAATCTCAATGTTACATGCATACGAAGAATGGCGTTGCTAAGCCAAGACTCGACACTCTAAACTCTAGATAACTGAAATAAACAAACATAAATTTAAAGATAGATGTAGGATGGTAGCCCGTATTTTTTTTACTCTATTTTTTTTTCTTTTTCTATTTTTTTCGATTTTTTTTTTAATACACTTTTACTCTACCATCCTCTACGATAACATCAAAATGATAGGGGTTTATAGCACATCCCTACACTTGAGTTTTTATTACTCTAACACTAATATGACCCGAATTGAAAAGATCAAAACACTTGGAGTACGTTATTACGCAAATAAGGGAATTGACGTTCCCTTTTAGTCATTTAAAACTTTAACTTTTCCCATGAATCCCAATTGTCCCAAAACGGTATACAAAGGATATGACTCGACTTAGCAACTCATGCAAGTAACTAGATAATTGAACTAAGGGTTTAGGGTGATAACAATAATGCACTAAAAGTGAGTGCATATAGGGTAGGCTAAGGCGATTTGGGTGTATATTTGGAGGTGGGGTGTAGACAATGTTCTTCATTGATATTCCGGAAAACCGAAACATCATGAGAACCGCGAAAAGGATAGGCTCTGAGGGTTTAACTAGGGGTATCGTGTACTAAAGATGAGTACAACGCAAAGGTGTGGGGGAATTACTCAACCAATGTGGAAGAAGTAATTATATTACGGGTAACAAACAAGGGTTATCCTAATGCCTCTTATCATTTAGTTATTCCTAACTACACAAGTGTAGTCTTACTAGCGATCTCGGAATGCATCACAAAACAAGTTCTAGAATCTAATATACTACCAGTTCACACTCTAAGCATTGAAGATGAATGCTTCTATTCCTACTAATCTAATGGCGATCCTCACATTTTTGGTGGAATTTAAGTGGTAAAGGGTTTTGTGCTAGTCGTATAACTTCCTATCCGTGAGACGCTTTTGTTAAGACTAATGGCCCACTCCTATATATTATGAAAAATTTTAAATTTGGTGCCAAAATTACCCTAACCGACATTTTCTCATGGTTTATTACAAAAGTGCAATTGGACAAAGCAAATAATCAAGGATAAGCATAGTTTCAAAGTTCCCGTTTTGTTTTTCCCTCCCTACACTTAAACTGAACATTGTCCCCAATGTTCCCCTAAAGTATCAAAGTTATGATAAAAGAAGGTAATTAAAAACGAAAGAAACTAGTACTCCCCTGATTAGCTCGGTAGGATCCGTGTGTGAAGTAGTGGTTAAATCCTTTCCAAGAAGAATGTATGCGTGAAAAACTCCTCCAACTTTATGTATCTTCTACTTGATAAACAAAAGCTGCACACTTGAAGAAAACAAACAAAACCTTCGCGTAAAATCGGCGGTAATAATATATAAGACTCAATTTAAACTAGGATATAATGCTTGTGGAATGGATGTTTATAGAATTTCTAAGAAAATTAAGACCTAGAAATTTCCAAAAATTTTTAGTAGCTCAGAAAACGAGAAAAAGTGATCTCGATGTTTTATTCCTTCCAGTTGCAATCGCCGTCAGGTTGCAATCCTGACGCCGTCAGGTTATCCTGACAAAACTGGTCTGCGATTTTCTGGAAAAAATTCTGGAAAATTTATATCTTTAGAATCCGGAAAAATTTCTGCAAAACATCCATTATGACTCGATACAAGCATTTGACTCGAACAAACACGCAAATATATCTTTTAATCAATTGTTATTCTCATGTTCACGTTTCTTATGAAAACGTGTGTAATCCTCCATACACTTATCCTTTATGTAAAATACCTTTATATGCAATTAAGACGAGGTTAAAAACAAAATAAAGCATTTTTACAAATTTAAACATGAGAATAAACAATCAATAAAAGATATATGACACTAACAAGCAAACAATTAAGCATGGGTTGCCTCCCACGAAGCGCTTTTCTTTATTTAAGAGTCTTGTAGCTAGACTCGTAGTCGTGTCCTACGTTACTTCATTACCGCCACCTTCTTCATCATGACGGTTTCCAGTGGGTGGTTCCATGTTGTAGAGATGCCCCATGATGCACTTCTCTAAAAGTTCGTCTTCTCCCCACTCTGTCTTATATTTCGGTCCTAAGTTCAAACAATCCTTATAGAATCCGAAAATCTTAGCCATAACATAATCTACTCCCTTTTCCTTATCCTCATCATTCCTATAATAGACTGACAGTTTAAGTTCCTTTTCATCATTAGAGAGTGATGAAAACTTCTCAATCTTAAACGGCATTTGGTAAGCTATATCATCGGTCTCATCCTTGAATCGCACTACTCCTAACGAGGGATCATAGGTCATCCCGGTGCTTTCTATGAAGGGTTTTCCTAGAATAACGTGGGACAAGCTAGGGTCTATGGCCGTGCTAATATCATCCACTATTATGAAGTCCGTAGGAATCGTGAAACTACCTACATAAACGGGAAATCCCTTGATTCTACCAAGAAAATTGCAACCAACCTTAGGGTTTTCTGGATCTTGCCTAGTTGGGACAGGCTTCTTCATCACCCAATTGTAGTAAGTGCTAGTCATTATGTTGATTGGAGACTTGCGATCAATGTAGGCCTTTGCCACAAAAAGGTGTCCTATGCAACATGGTATGTTAAGATTCCAAGGGTTCCCAAACTTGATTCTAGGGCTTTTCCTAACATACATGTGACGGAGGTCACGTACTAAGTGAAGGTGGCGAGATAATTCTTCTTCCATAGGAAACTTATTGAAATAGTCATTGTCTACTTCATCTACTTCCTTGGTTGTTTCATTATTCTCAAGTGTATGGTCCTCTTCGTCATTAGGTTTCACTAAGGCGATGGTATTGACAAATTGAACGTGCTTAGCTAGCTTACTTGGGTCCTTAATCTCTACATCGGGAGGCTCGGGAGTTGAGATAGCACTAACCTTCCTATCATTATTGGTTATGGCTTTCAAAAGGTTATCTATCTTCCTATCCATATCGGCTTGTTGTTGGTTGAAACGGTCCGAGAGCTTAGCTATTTGGGCTTCTTGGGATGCGACAAGTTGTTGCAACATTCCTTCAATGTTTTGGCTAGGGCAATGAGATAGGGGTAATGAGAAATCATTAGAAGTGAATTATTTGGTTTGTCCCCAATAGAAGTCGGGCTTGTCCTTCCATGCTTCTCGGGTGTCATTAAAAGTCCTAGGTTCGGGTGTTGCAGGGAATCTTCCTCCCGTTCCATTAACACGCGAGGATGCGTAGTCAACGGAAGCATGTTCGGGGGATCGGGTGTAAGTGCGCGTGTTATGAGGATCATTACACGGCTCACACGATGAGGAAACTTTGTTCACATGGCGTGAAGACTTAGGATTTTCGTAAGAGCTCATAAGGAATTTTACTTGATCTTCAAGTTCAAGCATCCTACGGTTGGAAGGTTGTGAGTCAATTGGAGGCAAGGAGATTGCCTTAACGGTTTTGGGCAACTCACGGGGGTCATTCCAACTTTCGTTGTCATAGAGAGCAAGGTCCTCTATTATACCCCATGATTCTTCCGCGGTGAGATTACTAAGTTTTCCACCGGCCGCTTGGTCAATGGATCGCTTGGTGGGGAAGTCGACATAATCATAAAAGATTTGGACTTAGAGCCAAAGATCAATGCCGTGATGAGGGACTTTATGGAGTAAGTCCTTGAATCGATTCCATGCTTCGTAGAGAGATTCACCTTGACGTTGTTGGAACATCAAGATGTCATTCCTAAGTTTAGTGGTTCTCCCGGTGGGAAAAATTGAGCAAGGAAACGAGAGGTGAGATCATCCCAACTTGAGATGGAGCCGATGGGAAGTCGCTCAAGCCAATTACTAGCTTGGTCCCGTAGAGAAAATTGGAAGAGACGCAGACGCGTGGTCTCCCAAGTAGTAGCATCAAGGTCAATAGAATCGACAATTTTAAGGAAGTCCTTAAGATGTTGATTAGGATCTTCAGAGCGAAGTCCATGGAATGCACATCCATTTTGCACCAACCGGATGGTGTCGGATCGCAAGGCCGTAATTTGCGCTTGGTCGGGAAGCTCAATGGTGTTCCTATAGCCTAGGTGGCTAGGTCTCGAGTATTCACCAAGAGTACGGTCTCTTGGCGGGACAATGATTTGAGGGGGGTCTTCACCTTCCATGATGAAAAGTGATGAGGTTACGAACAAAGGTCGCGAAGAAGGGGGATAGACTAAAAGGAAGCTAAAAATGAGAAAAAGTTTACTTGATAGGAATCAAGCAAAGAAACCTAAACGAGGTGGACTACTAACTAGCTATTCTATTCCCCGGCAGCGGCGCCAAAAACTTGATACGCTTACACAGCGCGTTCGGGGTCAAAGGAACTTCCTTTTCGTCGAGCAAGTTTTTCAACACCCTAGGCAGTGAACCTAATCGTTGTGTAGTATTAGGGTAAGCCACGGGAATTGATATCGTTCTCTAGGGGAATAAGAATGCTAGTGAGAAGTTACTACGCTAAGATTGGGGTTGAGGAAGATTATTTTTTATCTTTTTATGTTTTTTAGAAAAGGAAAAGTACGAATCTCGGGGTTTGGATTTGGGGGGTTGGTATTTCTACCGATTATTCTACTATTATCTAATTATCTAAACTAAGGTGGTGGTAGTCTATGTCTAATTATTGTGTGCTCGTATGATAGTTTAAAGATGTGTTTACTTAGGTTTTACTACTCTTTAATTATCTCCTATTGGTGGTTGAATTGTCACGTCCTTATTCCTAGTTGCGTTGTGTGTCTAAAGTTGTAGGGTATGCGTTTCTCCCTACTCTTTGAAGTTACCAAAGGGTCTCGTCTACAAAACCCACTAGGGATGATAAACTCTAACTCTAAGGCCTCTTTGTATAGTTTAGCTTACAACAACTCATAGTGCTATAACCTAAGGTTCACAAAGATTAATCAAGCATTAAGTACACAACGAATGACCTATCGCATTACTAGATCATTAATCAACTAAGATAAGAAACAACCAATCAATATTCAATAATTAAGTTTCATATTCCCTAAGCAAACACACAAGTAAATTAGCCGGACATGGAGAACATGCAAGCATACACACAAATAATTGAAGACATAATTAAATTAATGAAGTAAACAACTTATCTTGGTGTAAGATAGGGTTTAAAACCCTAAAATACGACCTTGGTTCGGTTTAGGTTTTACTCCAAAAGTTTACCCAAAAGACTACTCTCTAAAACTGAAAAATTCGGATTCTATATATAAGATTACATTTGCGACGGCGTCACCTTATGATTTGTGACGCCGTCGTGTCGCCGTCATTAGGGTTTCGTCTTGGCCAAGTTAATATTGCGACAGCGTCACCTTATGCTTGTGACGCCGTCCTCTTTAGCTTCTGACGTCGTCTGGATTGAATCTAGGCCGTCTGAGTTGCGACGGCCTACTCTTTTAAAGCCCGACGCCGTCCTCCAAAAACTAGCAATTTCTCTTCTGAGCCGTCACAACTTCCTCCAACGGCGTCGCAGATTAAGCAGTGACGCCGTCTCCTTGTAATTTATCAGCTTGAGTGTCTCGATTCTTGACTTTGGCCATTTTCTTCATATATCCGCGCCTTTTCGTCCAAATAAGTGCCATTACAGCAGTTTGCCTTCAAGAGACCTAAAAAGTGAAAAGGAACGATATTAAGCAATAACGGATACGAAAGTGATCAAATAAGGGCTTAAACGACCCCTCAAAAAGGTACATTTTAAATCCTTATCAGTGTTCTAGCCAATATTTACTAGTTAAGTATGCATTGTAGGTTTCGAAAGTATGTTAAGGTGAAAGAAACGAATGAAAAGAAAATGATAAACACATAATGAAAAACAAATGAGAAAAACTAAGACATTAATAATATTTCATTTCAACGCTAAGAGCGATACAAAATATTATATATATGATACAAATGTAGATTAACAACACAAAGTACATGTCTCCATGAGAAAACTTGATCATGGGATACACGAGAGTGATGAGTGTTAAGACGATGATCACGAAGGCATTATAAACCATGATGATGAATTTCTTCCTTGGTTTTGATTTGAGATGAGATGAGATGAGAGGGAAGATGAAGTTTGAATGAGAGGTAATTTTTCAAAGTGGAAGATTTGAAAAATGAGGTTTTGGTGGAGTTGATGAGCGGAAGGAGTTTTTATGGGGAAGGAGGAATTTTTGAGATTTGTGTTTTGTTTTATTATTAGAGAGATTTGATAAAAAAGAATAATAACACATGTTTATAAACCTAGACTATAGACGGAAGAAAAACACGTATGCAGGAAAAGTTTCCTAACGAATCCACGTATAATACATGAGTATGTGAAACTATAATCATATAAGTTCCTAAGCAAGCATACTTATTCTAGGCTAATGTTATTTAGAGATAAGTTAGGAAGTCATACCTCTAATGCAATTATGAGTGTCTTTTTCTTTTGACAAAAAAAGTCAATAGACAACTCCGGTTCCTTCGTGATCTAGATGGTAATTAAGATACCTTCTTAGGAGAGGTAAACTTGTTACCAAGAAACTCCTATGGCTTGATAAAAATGAGCTTTAACTAAGCAAAATGACAAGAGATGTTAGTGCAATTTAGTAAGATAAAATAAGAAATAAAAATATAATGTTGTCATTCAATCAACATCCTACAAGAGTGTTTTTAAGACATGGTGTTTATTTTTTTAAAAGACCTTCTTTGTAGTTTTCAATTATACACGGATCGTGTCAAGTTTTTAAGGTACAATATACTCTAAAATCTTGGTAACGAAGCTCTGATACCAATTGTGGAAAAGTAGAAGGGGAGGAGGGTTGAATAGTTTTACCAATAAAAACTTCATTTTAATATATTTAGATCGTCTTATGTCAATCTATTTACTGTGTACATTAGATGTTGATAGATGAGTATGCAAGTAAGTAAAGTAAAAGTAAAGAGTAAGAAGCACAAAACCACAACGCGAGTATTTATAGTGGTTCGGCTACAAGGACACCTTCCTTGCCATACTCCACTCCCCGAGTCACCTACTCGAGAGTTCATAATCACTACACAACACAAACTGTTGGGAATTATGTGAAGTATGAATCATGCTGATATTACTGCCGATGGATTCTGCTGAAGTGAAGCTGGATTCTGCTGAAGACATGATTATGCTGAAGTTATATTAGTCGTAGTTTGTCTTTGCGGAAATAGTGTTCCGTATATTCTAGAATTAGTTAGGATATAAATGAGCTTTATTAGAAAGTGATTGTCTATATCTTATTTAGTTTCATAGTTATACGTTTCTTAGAAAAAAAGTTAGGGTTCCTTGTCTATAAAAGGAACACAATAGAATGTATTATGTACGTGCTTAATCAATTTATTTTAATATAACGATCCATAGAGGATCAAAGAGTTCTTAGTTATCTGTGTTTTATACTTGTATTTATATTCCGCTAAAGAATACAAGTTGTAGAGATTTTCTTTTAGTTTGTTTGTGATTACACAAGCGATACTAACGATCTACGAAGCTCAAGATCTATCTAGGTCTAACAGTTTTCAACAAGTGGTATCAGAGCCTCGTGAGAGTCTCTACGATACTAAGGACAGATTTTTCTATAACACCAATACAACCAAAACAAAAACTCATCATGCCTGGTTCAGACGTTGATGTTGAACTCACCAACAACCAAAACTCCACCCATCTGCAACAACTAAGTCTCTCTAATAGCAATGCTAAGTTTCCTTACCTGAAAAGGGAAGAGTATGATCTTTGGGCGATGAAGATGCAAAACTGGATCTCCAACATTGATTGGAATCTATGGGAGATAGTATTGAATGGAAACAGTTTGAAGAAAACTACTGTAGATGCTGCTGGAACGATGACTTATGTTCCTCCCAAAACTGCTGAAGAGTTACTGGCGGTTCAGAGAGAAACCAAGGTTAAAACCATTCTTCTTCAAGCTATTCCTGAGGATCACTTGAGTGATTTTCACTTCATGCAAGATGCCAAGGACATATGGTTAGCAATTAAGGCTAAGTTCGGTGGGAATGAGGAGTCTAGGAGAATGAGAAAGTCCATGCTTAGACAACAATTTCAAGACTTTCAAATCACTGAAGAGGAAGGAATTCATAAGGGCTATGACAAGTTTCACAAGATTTTAAGTCAGTTAAATCAGCTGCAGGCAAAGCCAGATAATGATGACTGTAATTCTAAGTTCTTGAGGTCTTTCCCTCAATCCTGGCTACAAGTGAGCATTGCTTTAAAAGCAAAAGGTGGTTTGGATATGCTTACTTTTGATGAGCTGTATAACAAACTTAAAGCTCTTGAACATGATGTAAGAAGTCCTTATAGATCATCATCTACTGCCAGTCACACAGCATTCGTTGGAGCTTCTACCCCTAAGATGAGTCATGGTCCAAGTCCAACTTACTCATCATCATCTTACACTACCACTCCATCAAGTTCTCAATCTGGAGGTATAATGGAAGATGTGCTTGGATCCTTCTTTGCTGATTATGATCCTCAGCAGGAACTGGCCTATGAGGATTTAGATCAGGTGGATCCACTGGAGATGGAAGAGATGAAGCTGAAGTGGCAGGTGGCTATGCTGTCCATGGATATCAAGAATTTTGAGCGCAAAGCTGGCAGAAGGTTTGGCTTCCAAGGAAGAGATCCAGCGAGGTTTGACAAAAGGAAGGTCAAGTGCTTCACATGTCAACAGATGGGTCACTTCTCCAGAGAGTGCAAAAATAGGAAAGCTGGTGATGAGACGAGATACTCTACTTATCAGCAGAATCAGAGGGAGTCTGGAACTTCAAAGGGATCAGCAGCTTTGGTCACTCTTGACAGCAATGTGGATTGGAAGCATCATGAGCAGGATAATGATGGTCCCGATAATGTTGGTTTGATTGCAAGCTGTACGTCAGAGGATAGGCATGATCAGATTTCCTTGATGGGCATCTCTCAGGTACAAAACTGTTTGTTTGGTTGTAGTGAGCGTTATAATGAACTCAAAGAAGCTTATGATATTTTGAAACCTAAATATAATGAATGCTTTGTAGAAGTGGAAGCTTATAAACAGGCTTTAAAAACACTAGAAAGACAAAAGGTTTGGTTTCAGAAGAATCAAATAGCTTATGATGAGAAAATAAGTGTGTTAGAAAGAGATCTTACTAATGCTAAAAATGAGTTAAAATATTCTGAGAAGTTAAGAGCAGATGTAGTGTCAGAAAATCTAGAGCTGAAGGTAAAACTAGATGAGGAAATTGCTAGGCATAATGAATGGTTGTTAAATGGTAATAAGTTAGCTAGTCACATCTATGCTAGTCAAACTCCAAATACTTCTATAGGATTAGGCTTTAAGAAGTATGTAGGGTTAGAAGCTAGGGATGACACACGCAAATCTACACCAGTAGGCCTAGCTAATTTTGTGAAAGAAGGTGCTCTACATGCTGTACGTGGACCTATTAGAGGTGAGCACATGCCTATTGACCTTTCCATTTCTGTTGACTTTGATGGATCACATCATCTCTATGGCAAAAAGTCAAATGACTTGCCAGACCCGATACTTCTTCTAATGACTTTGTCTCTTGTGTTAACAGTGACAAGTCCTCCGAGCAAGGGTCTACAGAGTGTGATTTAAATGACAAGTCTGACCTTCCCAAGTCTACACCCCGCCGCACCCAAGACTACCAATAAGCATGTCCGAGTTGCTGCCAAGGAATCCTCTTCCAAGACAGTTGCCTCTGAAGACTTGCCTTTTAATTCTTTGCATAATAATACTGTTAAAAACGATTCTTTTCATGGTTTTGGTTTGAATACTTCTGCTTGTAATAGAACATCTTTTGGTTTGAATAAATCTTCTAAACAAAAGACATGTTTTGTGTGTAGAAGTAAATTTCATTTAATTAAGGATTGTGATTTTCATGAGCAAAGGATGGATAGGTGTGGTGATTCTAGGACATCTAGACCAATGTGGACAAATGTTAATGCTATACCACCTTATGTTCCACAAGCAACTTATACTAATTCTCCTTTTCCTTGGAGAAGACCCGTTGCAAGACCATATGTACAACCAACAAGTTCATATTTTAAGAATGGTCATTGGCCTGGATATGTTGAATCTATGACTGATGGGAAAGGGAACTGGGATACTGTTGTCAAGTCCTCAGCACGTTGTTCTTGGAATAAAAAGGGACCTAAATTTCGATGGAAACCCAAGAACAATAGTGGATCCTATACATCTGCATGGCATAATTCATATGATCCACAAGGCAGGTTCAAGTTAGCAATGACTTGAGCCTCCATAGTGTACTAATATTTTGTATATTTTTGTTGTTGTAGAATCATCCTCTTAAGCATAAAGATGTTGGCATTGTTGATAGTGGTTTGTTCAAGAAGTATGTCTGGAAACAGGGATATAATGCATAACTTTGTATCAATTGAAGGAGGAGGCAATGTAACCTTTGGAGGAAGTGATGGAAGGATTACTGGGAAAGGGACCATCAAAACACCTCAACTGGACTTTGAGAATGTATACTATGTCAAGGAACTCCAACACTTCAACTTGTTCTCAGTCTCACAAATTTGTGACACTAAGAACAAAGTACTCTTCACATAGGATGAATGTCTTGTGTTGTCTAAAGACTTCAAACTCCCAGAAGACACTTCAATTCTGCGGAAAGTTCCTCGGAATCACAATCTTTATACATTCAACTTAACGATGTTAAACCGAAGGTGATTTAACTTGTTTGGTGGCTAAAGCATCCTTGGATGAGTCTACCAAATGGCATAGGAGAATGGCCCATGTCAACTTCAAGACCATAAACAAGCTCTCTAAACTGGGTCTTGTTGAAGGTCTTCCTTCCAAAGTCTTCACAAATGATCATAACTGTGTTGCATGCAAAAAGGAAAGCAACACAGAGCCTCATACAAAGTTGTTACTGCTGTGAGCATTATTTGTGAACCTCTTCAGTTGCTTCATATGGATCTGTTTGGTCCAACTCAAGTTAGAAGCATTGATCAAAAGTATTTTTGTCTGGTTATCACCGATGGATATAGCAGATTTTGTTGGGTATTCTTTCTAAGGACCAAAGATGAAACATCTCTAGTGCTGAAAGAGTTCATTACCCTTATTGAGAATCAGTTGAACAAAAAGGTTAAAGGAATTTGGTGTGATAATGGGACAGAGTTCAAGAATGCTATACTTATAGAACTCTGTAGGTCTAAAGGGATTAAAAGGGACTATAGCACTCCAAGAACCCCACAACAAAATGGGGTGGCAGAAAGAAAAAATAGGACCTTAATAGAGGCTGCAAGATCAATGCTGGCAGACTCTAAGCTACCCACCATGTTTTGGACTGAAGCTGTTGGCACAGCTTGTTATGTCCTGAATAGGGTATCCATTACTAGACCACACTTCAAAACACCATATGAACTTCTCTATGGGAAAGTTCCTGCTATTCATTACCTTAAACCTTTTGGATGTCAAGTGACCATTCTGAATACGAGTGATCCATTGGGCAAATTTGATGAAAAAACTGATGATGGTTATATTGTGGGATATTCTGATCATAGTAAGGCGTACAGAGTTTACAATTTATCTGCCAAGAAGATTGAGGAGACATTGAACCTGAGGTTTCTAGAAGATAAGCCTAATGTTCAAGGACAGGGTCATGTTTGGTCTTTTGACCTTGATTACTTAACTGATTATTTGGGTTATTCTAGACATATGGCTAATCAAAATGCAAGTACTCAAGAGTCTCCAACTATCAGTGCAGATACCCTGGATGCTGATTCTGACAGTGAGTTTGAAGATGATGAACAACCCATTGTAGTGCCTTCTTTCTCCCCTAACAATTTTACAGGTGACACTTCCAAAGTTACTTCTGATGAGAGTGAAGACGAGTCCAATTATGCAGAGGATCTTGCTAGGCTGAAGAAACAAGAGTATGCAGCTAATCTAGATGCTGAGAGGAATGCTGAGGAGAATGCAAGTGAAACATTAAGTGGAAACATCAATTCTACTGAACGTGATCCGGTTTCTCCTATCATCACCAATTCTGCTGAAGGCTATGCTGTTTCTACTCCCATTTCTACTAGAGTGTCCACAGACTTTGGAGATCCTTATACTCGTTTTCCAAGACCCTCAGATCTTGGTCATCATCAACCTAAAGCTGGAATCTTCACCTCACCTTCTTATGACACTGATTTTGAACCTACTGTGACTAATCTTGATTCTTCCATTGAAGTCAACACCACTGCTACAAAAAGGATTCACAATACTCATCCACAGTCCAATATTATTGGTGATCCTAATGCACCTGTTAGAACAAGGGTACTGTGGCAAGTTCTAAATATGGTCAAGTGGCTTTTATCTCTTATGTCTCAAATCAGCACAGAGACAATCACACAGACTATGAACATTGTCTGTTTGCTTGTTTTCTTTCTCAAGTGTAACCAACCAGTGTTACTCAGGCTCTTGAAGATTCAAGTTGGCTTGAAGCAATGCAGGAAGAGATGCAACAATTTCAAAATCAGCAAGTTTGGATCTTGGTACCACTACCTGATGGCAAGTATGCAATTGGGACTAAATGGATTCTGAAGAATAAGAGAGATGCAAGGGGTGTTGTAATTAAAAACAAAGCAAGATTGGTTGCTCAGGGTTATAGACAAGAGGAGGGGATTGATTATGATGAAGTGTTTGCACCTGTGGCAAGAGTTGAGGCCATACGGATTTTCTTGGCTTATGCATCCTATATGGGTTTTATGGTGTATCAGATGGATGTTAAAGGAGCCTTCATGTATGGTGAAATAGAAGAGGAGGTTTATGTTACTCAACCTAAAGGATTTGAAGATCCTGATCATCCTACTCATGTTTACAAGGTTGTCAAAGCTCTCTATGGACTACATCAAGAACCACGAGCTTGGTATGCTAGGCTTTCATCATTTCTACTGAAGCATGGATATCGAAGAGGTGCTATTGATAAAACACTTTTCCTGAAGAAGAATTCCACAGATATTATTCTTGTGCAAGTGTATGTGGATGACATTATTTTTGGATCCACAAAGGAAGCTTGGTGCAGGGAGTTTGAGGAGCTTATGAAGGGAGAGTTTCAGATGAGTGCCATGGGAGAAATGACTTTCTTTTTGGGTCTTCAAGTTCAGCAGAAACCTGATGGTATCTTTATCAGTCAGGACAAATATGTGAGGGACATCTTAAAGAAGTTTAGAATGGAGAGTGTAAGGACTGCCACTACACCATATGAAGCTCCAAAGTCAAAGACCAACAATGAAATAGATCCACCAGTGAATGTACATCTTTACAGATCTATGATTGGTTCTTTGATGTATCTAACAACTTCACGGCCTGATATTACTTTTGCTGTAAGTGTTTGTTCTCGACATCAAGTTACTCCACTTACTTCTCATCTCAATGCTGTTAAGAAGATCTTTAAGTACCTCAAAGGCCAACCTCATTTAGGCCTTTGGTATCCAAAAGAATCTCCATTTAAGCTGGAAGCATATAGTGATAGTGACTATGCTGGTGCAAATCTGGATAGGAGGTCCACCACTGGAGGTTGCCAATTCCTTGGAAAGAGATTGATTTCTTGGCAATGCAAGAAACAGACTAGTGTGGCTACCTCATCTGAAGCGATACGTTGCTGCAAATTGTCGTGGACAGGTTCTTTGGATACAAAATCAATTGTTGGATTATGGGTATAACTTCATGAACACAACAATTTTTATTGATAATCAAAGTACCAAATGCATTGTTAAAAATCCAGTTTTCACAGTCGAACAAAACATATTGAAATCAGGCACCACTTTATAAGAGATGCATATGACAAACATTTGATAAAAGTGGTTAAAATTCACACTAATGATAATGTGGCAGATTTGTTAACAAAAGCTTTTGATGGACCAAGGTTTCAACACCTTGTGGTCCATATTGGTATGCTTAACCCTTAACTGCAAAGTTTAAGGGGAGGCATAGGCCTCAGGGGAGGCATATGCCTCAGGGGAGGATTTGTGTACACTTTGCATGTTTTTATGTAAATTTGTTTGATTTTTGTGTATACTTTTTGTTTGCTGTTCACTAACACTAATCAGCTAATGTAATGATAGTTTGTTTTTCTTTGTTGGTTTGTGTGTTTCTCTGTGTTTGTTCTGTTTTGCAGATTGGTTATTCAAAGTTGGAATTTACCATGGTTGTTATTTTGGAATATGGTCAAGAAAGCTCTAAAGCTTGTTTCTACTGAATTCAAAGTGCTGAAGTGAGCTATTTGTTTCCACTGAAGACAATGTACTGAAGTTACAATGTTCATTCAAGAGAAGTACTGAAGCAAATTATTCATTCATTAATTTGAGAAACAGTTTATAGCTTACAGCTTACAGAGTACAATCAACATCAAATGCAATTACAAGGAAAGAGCTTTACATGATCTACTCATCCAAATCTAGCTTATATCATCTATTCCAACATCTAACATGCTGTTGGATATGCATGATCGCTCACATCTTTCACACTAGATGTTGGATATGCATTTATCAGGACTTGCATAACCACCCATTCCTTCTATCTTGATGGCTGGATATGCATGACCGGTACGACGAAGATGCTAAGGATCAAAATGGGAAGGATGGATTGATGAAAACGATGATGATGAAGATGACCACGTATGTCCTGTGTGCTTCATCTTCTGATTTCACCAAAAAGCAATCCTTCCACCTTCCTTAACCCTTTCCTTTTTACGATGTGTGATGATGCACCAAAACCTGGTGCAGAAAGACCAAGAACCACCTCTCTATCCTTAGGGAGTGGAGGATTTCTGGCTCGTGGCCTTTGTTGAGGCTGACGTGTTGGAGGTTGGGAGTAAGATGTTCTCTCCTTATAGGAGTCATCAGAATCATCAGCAGATTCACTTGGATTCTCTACACTATCATCTTCTGAAGAAGGGAGAAAGGGTGATTTTCCTGATCGTGGATATGGTTGAGGAAAGTAATGAAGCCATGGGTTTGAATCATCACTTGATGATGATGATGAGGATGATGTTGTGAGATCCATGATCTCAGGTTTAGTACTCATGATTGATTGTGGTTAATTTTGGAGCATTGATGAAATTAGGGTTTGTGATGATATTTGGGGGTTTTGGATGAAGAGTTATGTGTGCATTGGGATTGTTTTATAGACAGTTTCAAGACTTAATGAGATTTAATGCGTGTGGGTGAAACAGTAAAAAGATATTTACTGAAGCTTCTTGAATACGTGATCTATTTCTGCTGATTAGTATTCTTCAGCAGAATGGCTAGTGTTTCTACCGAAGTTGAAAGTTACATTGGGTAAAAGTAGAAGTACACGTCAGCACTGGTCAACACATGACCAAAATTGGGAAACTACTACTTATTCTCTATTCGCATATCTTCGTCTCAAATTAAAATTTCCCTCATTACCCACGTTCAAAACACTTCCACTTGTGTGAATCTTAATCCTAACTTACGATTTTTCTAATGGCGCTTCAATTCAAGCATGATCATAATAAAGTCGCTTTTCTGGGAACAGCTAAGGGTGATGAGTTGTATAGACCAATGGTAGAATTCTTACAGAGGTCCAAGATTCATTATGCTTTAACACATTCTCCGAATGCAATATATGAATCATTGGTTAATCAATTTTGGGCGACTGCTACCAAACGGAGTGATACAGAGATTGTTGCAATGATTGACGGAACAGAGCATGTGGTGACAGAGGAGCTAATAAGAAGACAACTTCATTTGGATGATGAGAATGGGGTTTCTCATTCTAATGCGGTGGATATTCTTGCTGGACTAAGAGCTATTGGATATCAGGGTGTAAGGACTAATATGTGGTTGAAGAATCAGTTATGTCCTATGTGGAGGTTTTTGGTTCACACCTTGCTTCAGTGTTTGAGCAATAAATCTGGAGGATGGGATCAATTTTCTACACAGCTGGGATGTGGTATTGTTTGTCTTTCTCGGGGTTTGACTTATAATTTCTCTAAGTATATTTTTGATAATATGGTTGAAAATATAGATAAGAAAAAGCATAAGTTTTTGATGTACCCTAGGTTTCTTCAGATAATTTTAGACATTACCACACAAGCCCAAGACTTTTATCCCATAGGAGCTTTAACTGCTAAACTATTTGCTTCCATGAGAACTAAGTATGAGGAGGCACATCATCCTTTGCTAGCGGCTATGTTGCCTCAAGGCAATGAGGCTGCTGAAGAAGGGAATGTTGTTGGTTCTCCACCTTCTACTACTATTGCTGCTGATGGGAATCCATCAGTGACAATAGATGAAGGCCCTTCTAATGTCTTTGAAGCACATCTTGTTACTCATGAACGACCTTTGTCCACTCCTTCACCTAGACCTAGTCCACCATCTACACAGGTTCCTCATGATGAGGTTGAGACTGACTTTAATAGGCTGCCTACTCCTAGTCCTGTTAGAGATCCAGTTGATGATAATGTTCCATTCATTGAGCATGTTGATGTTTCTTCTGAAAGGCCCAATGATGCTCCCATTCCCACGAGCAATCTGCGGTGGGAGCCGAGGACCCTATTACACTTACATCTTTATATGCTTTAGTGAACAGGTATGGAACTGAGGTTACTGATCTCAAGAAGGAGCTTGCAGAAACTAAAACTAAGCTTGGTGGTGAGATTGTTGAATTGAAAAGAAAGGTTAAGGATTTGGAGGAACAACTGGGTCTGAGAAGAAAAAGGAGATTAGACGTTTCTTTTGATGAGGAGAACATGGATGATCAGTTTCAGTCTCTTGATTTGTTGGCTAATGTAGCTCAAGAATCGAATGTTTCTACACCAAAGGTTGGTACATCTGTACAGCAAAAGGAGCTAATTTTGTTTACTAAACGAAGGAGAAAGCAATCTGTGCATAAGGATACATTGCAAAGTGCAGATATTTCAACTACTGAAGGACATGTTGTTGCTGATAATCCTTTGATGGACATTGCTGGTGCAGGTGTTCAAGCTACAAATGTGCTATCTCAACCTGCTTCTATACCTTTCACGATACTTCGAAGTGTTTCTTGCTGGGAGGAAATTTAATTTGAATCCGAAGTAGATGTATTTTCAACACCGTTGAAGATTTATCTCACCATGTTTCTTCGAAGTACATCCTGGACGAATCTTCTAAAGTTCCTTTTACGGATACTCCTTCAGCTGATGCTATTTTTGAATCTTCTGATAAAGGGAAAGGAATAATGGTTGATACTGAGCTTGGTCCAGATCTGGTAAGTGAACAGGAAAGGTTAGCACAACAGAGGATGTTTGATGAATGTGCTAATTTGAAGAAAAGTGCTGAATTGGCTCAACAGATTGAAGTTGAGTCTATTTCTAAATTGCCTCCTGAGAGACAAAAAGAATTAGATGAAATGGTTACTCAGATGCCTGCTGAACACTGGGATGTTTACACTCAGCAAGCTATTTCTAATCCTTCACTTGCTCAGAGTATTTTGGGAGCAGATTTTAATAGTAATGATTTTGTGGCTCAAATGATGGCTCTTGGACAACAAAATAAGAAAGAAGCTATGGCAAAAAGGAAAGCTATTCAAACTCAAAAAAACATGACTAAGAAAATGAGAGCACAATCTGTGGCTCCAACAAAAGATTATATGAGGAAAGTAGTGAAATATCAGAGTTGCTCTCTCTATAACTCTGGTATGACTATGAAGCAAGTTAAGGCTTTACCGATCTGAAGTTAATCCGTCATTATAATAAGATTATGAAGTTTACTTCATCTAGTCCCTGATTCTCGCATCTAGTTTGAAAAGAATTGCTGATGCTTCAGATGCTCCTAAATCAAAAAGACCAAGGATAGTTGAAATTGTAGATTCTTTTGAGGCTCATGTTTCAAAGTCAAGTACTTTTGTTGTTGCTTCGAAGTATCTCTGCAGATATTCCTTCAAGATTCATCTGAAGCTATTCCTTCAGTTGCTCAAGTTCAATCACCAACCTTATGTTGCTTCATCTAGATTATCATCTTCAAGCAGTTCCTACAGCTTGCTTCTATTGACAAAGATGGAAAAGATTTGAGTTGTCAAGCGAAATACTGCCTAAAGCTAAAAAGGCCGAGCAAAGAATGAGAAGATGTATGTCTTACGTGGTGTTGTTCCAATGCAGAATGATTTTATTTCTTCCACACATATTACAGATGTTTCTGAAGAACCTATACCATCTTCGACATTTATCTACCGTAGGAGGAAGAAAAGAATGGCTAGAAAACGATCCGTTCTTTCGGAGATCTGTCAAATGTGTTGAGACACATACATCTAAGGTTAAGGAATCTTCAAGGGTTGGTTCTTTGGATCTCAAAGCTGCTGAATCAACATTTATTAAAGAGGGATCTTCTGATGTTTTTCCTGAAGGATCTCATGATGTTTTGGTTAATTGGTCATTGCAAAAGGATAAACTTAATGTGATTCATCGTTTGGATCAAACGATCGAATTTAACTTTTTGAAGGAGATCTTGCATCTGGTGGACAGGGCATATTTGGTTACGCTATATAACCTTGTTAATAAGTATTACCATTCTAATGCACCAAAGGGTTCTGGTTTATATTTATTGGGTGATCTTCATGTTTTGTTTGATTCAATATCTCCCAATGGTAAAGGATACTTTATTTGGAAGAACTCCCACTTATGGCAGGTTACATCTTGGAGATTTTATCCTCTGCCTCGTGTGCATGTAGTTGAGACGAAGGGTGGTATTACGGTCTGCATGTTTGCTGAGAGGACTTATCCATTATCTGTGAAGCTTATGGAAAGAATGCTTCTCCAGAAGTTGGAAGTTCCTCCAGATCCGGTTGGCAATGATATTTTGTATGCTGAACAGTGTGTCGGTGTTATTAAGAATCAGCTTATGACACATCGAAGTTCATCTTGATTCTGGTAATTTGTATGGTTTGTAATTTTTGTTTGTTTTTTATTGTTTAGTTTAAAAAAAAAAAAAAAAAAAACTAAGTTTTGTTTTTACTAACTTTTTTTGCAGGTTTGTTGTATATTATTGCTGGTTATTAACTCACCAGATATACATTATGTATGTCAAAGAGTTGGCTAGTCCAAAGGGTACAACTTTGGTAAAGACACATCAAATCTGTTGATAGCTGTAATGGTTTGCTCAAAATCATAGGGTTTGCAACCACCCATGCTTAATTGCTGAGTGTTGTATGGTCATCAATTCACCATGATTTATTCCTAATTGGAATCCAAGAATTGAATAGCCCACATGTATATGGCTTGTGGTAAAGGCAGTGGAATAACATATTTGGTAATCAGTTCACCAATTTTAAGAATTGACTAGTCCTGAGCAAACGGCTACAGGTAAAGACATTTCAAATCCGTTCATGGTTGCTGATTTGCTAATAAATCAGATGGTTATCAGTGTACCATAGTTTACGAACTTAAACATTTGGCTACTCCAGTAGTGATGGCTATTGGTAAAGAGACATCAAATCCATTATTTTCAATGATTCACCTCTCACAGGAGTTAACACACCTGGATGTGATGAGAATAGTTTGAAACTTATATGTTTTTATGTACATGTTGTCATTTGTTGCTGCAAAGTTATGGAGTTTCAGAGTTTCTTCATCAAAGAGATGATTTTGTTTTGATTCTTTGCTGATGATGTTCGAGTACAATCCTCTGGTGCTGCACGGTTAAAGATCTATCCGGAAACTGGAACTTAACCACGTCAAATTCCAGTTTAGGGGAGGATTGTTGGGAATTATGTGAAGTATGAATCATGCTGATATTACTGCCGATGGATTTTGCTGAAGTGAAGCTGGATTCTGCTGAAGACATGATTATGCTGAAGTTATATTAGTCGTAGTTTGTTTCTGCGGAAATAGTGTTCCGTATATTCTAGAATTAGTTAGGATATACATGAGCTTTATTAGGAAGTGATTGTGTATATCTTATTTAGTTTCATAGTTATACGTTTCTTAGAAAAGAAGTTAGGGTTCCTTGTCTATAAAAGGAACACAATAGAATATATTATGTACGTGCTTAATCAATTTATTTTAATATAACGATCCATAGAGGATCAAAGAGTTCTTAGTTATCTGTGTTTTATACTTGTATTTATATTCTGCTAAAGAATACAAGTTGTAGAGATTTTCTTTTAGTTTTTTTGTGATTACACAAGCGATACTAACGATCTACGAAGCTCAAGATCTATCTAGGTCTAACAGTTTTCAACACAAACTCCTTGTGGCGGAGAAGCCTTCACAACGTCTCCTACTCTTTATCCGGTACAAGGCTAGACACCGGGTTTTTCCACGAGGTAGAACCAAACCTATCACAACGTCGCCTACACTTTATCTGGTACAAGGGTAGATACCGAGTTCCATTACAAAGGAGGAACTACTACCCAACACTACACAACACCTATCCCAAAAGGAGATCCACTCCTTATGACAACATCAACAAGGATGTCAATATCCTTTGTCCCAATACTAATCTATCTTTTTCATCGACACACCATATCGAATGTACACTCTAGGCACTTTTCACTAATGCCTTTGACTCAACTTCTAGGCACCCTTCACTAGTGCCTTCAACATGGACTTTCGACACTCTTCACTAATGCCTTTGACACGAATCTTTGGCACCTTTCACTAATGCCTTTGATACGACTCTTCGACACCTTTCACTAATGCCTTTGTCTTGACCCTTTAGACATCTTTCACCTATGTCTTCGACACAACACTTCTAATGAGAAAGGAAAGAACTATCAACAAGATACCATCATTAGTCTTGATGATGACGAAGCTTGGCAACCCATGGACTTGAGCTTGCTCGACTTCAAGAGGTGGTGATCTCGCCTTTAAGAGGAACCTAGAGAATCACACAAGCACAAAACTACATAGAAAGATCCATTGGATCTGTGGTTAGAGAGTTTACAACACTAAGAGAAAATATGTGTGAAAGGGGTGAGTAATAATGAAGGAATGGCGCACTAATTATAGACAAAATATGCTACTGTTCTACGGATCCCACGGATCCTTTGCTTGAGGGATCCGTCTAGTGTAATGGTATGGATCCGTGAGACGCTCCTCCTTACCCATGGGTTATGGGTCATGGGTCGTGGATCATGGGTTGTAGGCTTTGATCCATGGGTAACCAAATAGATACAATGTATCTAGAAGATGCAATGCATCTAGTCAATGGGTCATGGGTTAGCTACATGGGTCATGGATAATACCCATCTTGACTTATGCATGATGTCATGCAATGGGTCATGGGCTTTGGGTTTTACCCAACTACATTCAATGTATTTAGTAAATAGGTCAAATACTTAAACTTCTACCCATTATATTACCCATTATAATACATACTAAGTATGTATATATCTACCCATTATGTAAACACTAGTTGTTGTACATATGCATTCCTAAATCATGAAAGTACTATTACTTGTTTAGTGTTTTATATGAAAACATAAGTGTGTTAGTAAACTATTGGCTCAAACCATTTAAGTATTTTATTTGTTTCATTAAAATGATTTTACGTTTGTTATCGACAAAATATTAGAAGATCGTAAAATATAAATAAACGTTTTTACAGCTTATTTGTATTAACAAATTCTTAAAGGCAATATAGGGTAAACAATTATGAAGGCTTGGGTTAAGTCATTCATTAAGAACAACTATGGGTAGGAATACATGAAATGCACAATTAAAGGTGTAAAAATGAAAAATACACAAACATATAGTCTTAATGCATAGTCAAGTTGTCACTGCCCACCATCCATCCAAGATCCTAGCATTAAGACACGAAAATTGGATAATCGAATAACAAGTTAGTGCGCTATGATGTATAAGTAGATGACATCTATTGTGATTAGTGCACACTAACTTGACCTTCATAAAGCAAGTTGGTTTAAAATAGTCACCAACTCGTATCATCCATCGTATGTGAACGAGGCACTTCCTCGTTACTAGTAACAAGCACATAGATATCCAAAAAATTCAATAAATAAAAGACAAAACAATGAATATATAAATGATTAAATCATAACTAGGCTAACACCAAAGGTGTTTAGCCAGACATGTTGTAAAATACAACAAAATCTATTATTAAAACTGAAAAGTTAGAAAACATAGCGTTTGATACGATTACTCTATGTCGGTGTATCTTCGATGATGTTTGGTTGGTGATTCTTTGTTGGTGATTTTGCATCACCAATATGATTTAAGTGTAATGGATTGACTTAGTTGACCAATGTGTAATTGTGATAAATGTTCAACAAGTCGGGGTTGTGCGGAGTGCACACTTGTATGACGTTATTGTTGGAATCACTCCTAAACTATATTTCAAGTGTTTGTAATCAATATGTAATAGGTTGCTTAATTAGGCTTTTAAGTTAGTATTAATGGCAAGACTTATGTAGAAAGCCCATAAGCCTTGGCCCAAGCCCATAAGGAAGGAAGGGACTAGATGTGTTGCCCTAGCTCCCTTCCCCTATAAATAATGTTGTAAACTCCCATTTGAGAGTTGGTTGTTCACTTTACTTAATTTCATACTCATAAACCTTTCTATATCATTCGTGTATATTGTGTTTAGTGTTCATCCGATCACTTCTTATCTCATTTCTTAAACATTGATGCTTGTGTTACAACATGGTGACCTAACAGTTGTATCATTCGCCATCTAGTTGGGTGAAAAAATCTTGTTTTTGAAGCTTTTTTACACTATACGTGTGGGTTTCGGTTCTAAAAACTTTCATACGCTTTAAACTCTAAATTTTACACTTTAAAACTCAAGATTCTTGTACTTTAAGGTTTATTTTGTGTTAAAGTTTAGGTTTTTAGCATTAAGTTTGAAACTTTATGTGTGTAGAAGTGTTTTTAAGCTTGTTTTGATTCGTATAGTATTTTCTACGCTTAAGGTGCAAAGGTGTTTTGGATCATCAAGTTTCATACTTTTGTGTTATTTTGGTGATATTGAAGCTCTTTCATCATTAGAATCAGGTTTCTAAACACTTTTGAGCTTAAAAATCAGTTTTGGTCAAGTTTGGTATTTCCTACGCTTAGTAAAACCCTAGTTTTACTCGTAAGCATTCAAAGTCTACGCGTAAGCTCTTCATCGTTTGATCTTCAGTGCTATTGGTTTACTCAATGTTTTCTTGCTTGGATAAGCCTGAAAACACTTCAACTTTGGATATCTTTTACACTAGTATAAGTGTAAAGTATTTTTTGGGCAAAACCCTAGTTTTACGCATAAGCTAGATCTTACGCGTAGAATTCTTTACGCCTAACCATTTTCTTATGCCTAAGCCTGTCTTACGCATAAGCTAATCTTACGCATAAGGATTATACTACTAAGTCTTTGGTTTACGCCTAAGCTAAGTTTTCCTCAAGTCCACGCGTAAGCTATTCCTACGCGTAAACTCTATTGTTACGCGTAAGTTGGTTTTCTACGCATAAGGTACTCTTTACGCTTAAGCTGGTTTCTACGCATAAGGTTACTTCATCAACAAAGTTTCATTCGACTACAAAGATCCATCATCAACACAAGTTTCAAGATGTCTCAACCACCATACTCTAGCTACTTTCCTCATGTGTATCCTCAACAATAACAACAACAACTCTATCAACAACAACAACAACAACAATTTCAACAACAATTCCCTCATGGAGCAATTCAACCACAAATGATTCAACCACCCCCTAGTCTACAAGTACAACCTTACACAAACTTTCAAAATCAGCATCCATCCAAGTATGCTATAAAGGAACCATCTTGGTTTGCAAAGATGTGTGAAGCTTTAAGTAGCCAACAATCCATTCATGAAGCTGGATCCCTTGACAGACCTCCAATGCTCACTCCAGGAAACTACGATCAATGGGTGATAAGGTTCTTTAGGTTTTGTGATCTAAAGAAGCCACATGGAAAGTTCTTGAAGAAGGTCATCCTTGAAGGTCCATTTCAGATGCCTACTATCACTGTACCCGGAGATCCGACTGCCAATCCACCAAGAGATGATATCACCAACATTGTCGGTATTGATCAACTTACTACTGATCAACTTCTTCACTTAGAAGTTGATGAACTTGCTATGCAATATATCCTTTTGGGATTACCCAATCCGATACTCCGTAGTGTTGATGCTCAGAAGACTGCTAAAGCAATGTGGGAGCACATTCATCTTCTTATGGAAGGCACATAACTCAATCAAGAAGACATGGAATCAAAAATTTACTTAGCCTATGAACACTTCATGATTGAACCAGGGGAGACATTAGAGTCATATCATCATTAGTTCTCAGACATCATCAATGACTTGGATAAACACAATATCATTATGCCAAGAATTGCAGTCAACACAAAGTTCCTTAGTAGCCTTGGTCCTGATTGGGAAAAGTATGTTATTTTCATCCGTCAAGCGAAGAATCTTCATCATGCTACATACGGATTGTTGTACGACCATTTGAAGCCCCACCAAAAGGAAGTTGACAGAGAAAGAGTCATCCGTGGAGCTCCTGTTTCACCTTCACTCCCGGATAATCAAACTCTTGCTTTGTGGGCTCAAGCATGTTATCCTCAATTCCCGACCTTGCAAACTGTCTTCACAAACCCTCCACAATCAACTGTTCAGATTACACCATATGATCCTTCACAACAACAATCACAAGAAACTTAATTGGTTTCATACAACAACAACAATCATCAGGCACTCTATTGTGAATCAAATGAGGATGTTGATGCCTTCGATGCAATAAATCAAGGATTTGTTATGCTTGCAAAAGCCTTTGGACGATTTACTAACAAATCCAACAATCGCATTCGTACCTCATCCAACACAAGGAATCAAGCTGTTGTTAACAATGGACGTGTTGAAGTTCAGAACCGTGGTTATGTTCATCAGATGGGTAGTGGTCAAGGGTTTAATGCTACTGGAAGGAATAACATGGGTACTCCACAACAACGGGCTCAAGTGGTTGATCAGGGAATTGCTCAGACTGGGGTTAATGGTCTTCGTTGTTATAACTATAATGAGAAGGGTCATCTGGCTAATGCATGCCCAAAGCCGAGGACAAGAGGCAGCGCTTATCACAAAGAGGCTTTACTCTTGGCTCTAAAGGATGAAGCTGGTGGAACTCTTACCAACAAAAAATAGATCTTCATGGCAAATGCAGATTTGAATGATGACATGGAGGACTTGCAGGCTAATGCAGCTGTGATGTTAATGGCAAACATGCAAGAGCTCCACATGAGTGACACAGGCCCAGTGTATGACACTGATGGCTTGTCTCAGGTACCGGATCCTAACATTCTTATACATGATCTAATATCTCTGTCAACATCTGCATCCGACAAGGATCAGAGTGTTCAACATGAACCTTCTACATCTCATTCCGATGATAATCAAATAGATCCCGTAGTTATATTTGACGATCAAGATGACCTTATGGTTAATATTGATAATCAAGTTGACTCCGTGGTTATACTTGAGGATCTAAATAATGATCATGTTGAGACTCACGTTGAACAAGCTGAACCTGTGTCTAATCCAGATCTTGAGCTCATGACCAACTTAATTACGGACCAAAAATCTCGAATGGAAATGTGCCAAGTCATCAATAAGAAATTACACAAGAAAATTGCACTGTTGACTAAGGATAATGAATGCTTAAAGTTCCAACTCAACATTTTTCAAACTAAAGAGAAACGTGAAAAAGGTTTTGAAGTCGCATTTGCTAAATCCTACCAAAATGAAAAATCTTTGGAAAAACAGATATGTTATCTAGTTGCATCCAAGAACGCTTTGTTGTCTCAAATAGAAAAGCTTAAATATGATCATAAACAACAACTTAACGCTCTCACTTCGGAAACTCAAAAAGCCAAGTCAGAGTTGTTAACTTGTCAAAAAGAGTTTTGTGAATACAAAAAGCATTCAAGGAAACAAATAGATGACTATCTTGAGGAAATTGTCGACTTACAAAACAAAATCAAAGAGTTTCGAAATGATGTTTATAAACTTGGTGAGTCAATCACAACTATTCAAAAGTTTACCTTTAAACCAAATCCAAATGGATATGGACCAAATATTGCTGATTACAAACCACGGTTTTCAAATAGAGCATTCAAACCAAACCCTCAAGTCTACAGTGCAGAACACAGAATTGATGATTCCATTATGAGTGTTGTTGAATATAATCGTATGGAGGAACTAGATGCAGAAGACGAGAGTCGGTTAAAATTGGAAAATGTTGTTTATAACAAACCATTTAACTATTCAAAAGCCATAACTTTCGTCACACAACAGGATAATTCTAACACACCTTGGGTTATCACGCCTACTTCTGAGTCTTCTAATGTTGGTCCCCAACCCAATACTGCACAAATTAATGGTCCTTTACCTTCACTCAGTGAAGTAAAAACATTACCAGAACAATGTCAAATTCTTAAATATTTTGAAACAATCATATCGGACATCAAACTTTTGGAACGTGAAATTGAAATCAATTCTGAAATAAAAGTTGAACATTTTCAATCGCCTCATGTGCGAGCACAAAGAGATATTTTTCAGGAAAAGAATTTTACCTCATGTCCGAAATTTGAAAATGTGTGCACAATATTGGGAAATGGATTTTCACAAGGAGCTTGGCCTTATGAAAGCAGTTTTCGAGAAAACAAAAACATCGATTTCAAATACTAAACGTAAAAAGAAAATGTTAAGAAAAGATGTTGATCGACTCTTGGAAGATGTTATCTCTGCTGATACCATAAATGTTGTGTTACTTCATTATGTTACATATGCATTTGATTATATTGCTGTTGATTCTGTTGATTCTGTTGAAAATGTTGAGAATACCGATAATGTATCACAAATCAAGTCTTTACAAATTGAAAATGAGTGATTGTTAAACGAGCTTTCTAATGCAAAACGTAATCTTCAATGGTGTCAAAAAGATTGTCAAAATCGAGAACTCGCTTTGCAAAACAAAATCAACCAGTTGCATACCAAAACTCTTAATCCAAAACTTGAGCAACTGGATGATGAAAACGTGTCTTTAAAGTGTCAACTTTCAAAATATGAACAAGAAATTGCCAAAGTCAAAACAGAATATGGTGTCATATTTGATTTGCTCAAAAAGACTCGTGCTCAAGCGTCAAAAGATGTTGATGATCATCTTGCATATACTAAAGATGTTTTACGACAAAATGGAAACACATGCTCCGAAAATCAAGATTTGTGATTGTACAATAAATCGTACGACCAGGCCTTCGATGGTGATCGAAGGGTATGAGGGGTGATATGCTTGCGCCAAACTTGTAGCCAATCTGCAATAATAAATAGTAGACACTTCGTTAAGTGATTGCGCAGGGGTTGGGCCCTGCGAACCACCTCCGGCGTGAGAGTAAGTATGTGATATGTGTTTTAAATAATATGGAGTATGTGAAATACTGTGTTGAGTGAACATACCTTTGAAATGACTCGTCCAACCTATTTATAGGTGAAGAAAATAGCTTGGAGAGTGTTAGCACACGTTTAGGAGATCATGGAGGGCGTCCCCTGATTTGTGGTAACTTCTAGGGCTTCATCCCCACTATCTCTGCCTTGGCGGGGAAGCTAAGGAAATAGTAGGAACGTGGGGGAAGACCAAGTCAATGTTCTCCTTTGTATTGGCGCCTTCAAAAGAAGACACCGAAGGGCATAGGCCTTCGGCTGGCGAATTCCCAACTGGTAACCATATCAATGATGAATGGTTTTACTCCACCAATGACTTATGAAGAAAGACTTGGGTCTTCGTAATTCAAATTCGACTGAGGCCGAAGGGGGGTCCTTCGACCTGATCGGAGGGTACGTCATCAAGCCCCCAGTCGAAAGTGATATGTACGAACAAGAAATATTGCTTACGACTCAGAAATAGAAACAAACCTCCCCTTCGTCACAAAAAATGAACGAAGATGAAAAGTCTAGCAACCATTGACCGTAATTAATGCTTACACTTATCTTAACTACCCCCTTTTCCTCGGTGAAATAAAACGTCATTTCAAAATTTAAAAAGGGTTTGAAATTTGGTGGTAAGGGGATAAGTCAGGACACATGTAGGGCCGAGATTTAACATATGTGAGGGTATCTAAAGTTAAAAGCAATAAAACCCTAACATTATTTTATCTCACGCCCAAGTTTTCACCTACTAAAACCTCTTCCGATCAAGCTTTCGATCAAACAAGGTAAAGTATTCCTTCGTATCTGTTTTCAAATACTTTATTGTAGATTTTAGAAGGATCAATGTCTACAAATAAGAAATTTATAATCAAACAACAAGGTTGCACTTTAACAAGGGAGGAGCTCAAAGCGTTCCTCACCGATTATCCAATTCCAAAAGAGCATAAAGTCATGTTACCTGGTGGAAATCAAGGGATTTTTGATGCCCTAGAAAACTATGTAGGCTTATACACCCATGCATTCACCACCTCCAACCTTAGGATACCCTTGCACCCTTTTATTTTAGAACTCCTCCAGTACTATGAGGTACACATATCTAGGTTTAACCCTTTTGGCCTAGCCAAGCTTACGACATACATTGTGATGTGTAAAGCTTATGGGTTTGAACCATCATTAACTGTGCTTAGGGGTTTTCTGAATCTATACCCTGGAGGAGATTGGTTGACATTAGCCAAGAGGGGTGAAAGGGATGTGCCTATTCTCATAGATAGGCCGTTTACAAACATCAGGAACTGGAAAGGCAAATTCTTTTACATCTAAAACACCATCATCCCACCAACTTTCCCTTCATTGTTAAACCCAGAGTTTCAGTATGACGAAAAAAGGTTCAACGATCCCTTGCCCTATATTGTGAGGAGGAATCCTTTGTATCAGCGTTTGGCTCGTCATCCAGCTGATTGCCAAACATTTCCTGAGCCAATTCTTTTCATGGCTGGCCTTGCTGAAAGATGGGAGGGATCTCCGTTGGTACCTGAGATTATTTGTGGTGGAGAAAGTATGTATTTTTTTGATTAAAATAAGAAATAAAAACTTATCTTTCTGATATTTATCTTATTTGCTCCTTCGTGCAGAAATGTCATTCAGAAACTTTGTGGTAGCTGGTAGTGCAAAAGAGGTCAGCTTCATTTCGAAGAATCCCCAGGAGACGAGCTATGGTATGGGCTCTCCATCAGTATCGATAAATAATAATGATGTGGAAGCCCAGCCCATCGAACCTGTTTCTTCTGCTCCTCCGTCAAACGAACCCATAGATGTTGAAGACCAGCTTGTGGAGAATGTTGTAGAATCTAATGAACCAGTCTCCGAAGGACAGTTGGCCATCGTAGGACCCTCCGGCATTGGTGAGAGAGTCCGAAGCAGGAAAGGTACCAGTGCAAAAGCTGCGAAGTCCGCCTTGAAGAGGAAGCTTATCCTGCCTACTCCTCCCTCTCGAACTACCCGACAAAAGAGTGCCCAGGGTAAGGCTGTGGTGTTTCCAGCCATCGAAGGCCCCAACGGAGATGATATCCATGGTAATGTTTCTTTCCTGTTATAAAAAATGAGATACCAGTAATAATATATTAACAAGTTTACATATGCTGCAGGACTTCCTGATACGAAGGAGCTTTCCTCTCCCTTAGCTTGTCATCTAGTTGTGGATCAGATAATCCCACCCAGCTGGAAGGGGGTGATGGAAAATATGTCCATGGAAAGGCTCCGCGACCTTCATGACAAGAGTTATGTCCGACAATGCATGCTAGACAACCAACTCAATACTAGGACAAGGGAGCTGCTCTGTGCTGTCACCAAGGCTCGAGAAGAAATGGATGTTATGCTTGCAAGGGAGAAGGCTAGGGATCAGAAGTATGCAGACATGGAGAAAAAATGTGAAGATGCATTGGAGGATTTTGACAAGAACCCCTTGGTGCAAGATCTCAGAGCTGATGTTGAAATGCTCAAAGGTCAAATGGCAGCAAGCGAAGCTGAATGTAGCATGTTAACTCTCGAAGGCTCAAAGGTTGTAGGCTACAAAGAGCAGATATATGTTCTTTCGTCCAAGTGTGGAGGCCTCGAAGGAGAGAGAGCTAAGCTGGTGGACCAAGAGATCAAGCTCAGGGAAAAGATAGATGGGTTAAACCTTCGTCTGAAGATGCTGAAGAAGGATAGGGTGGACTTGGTAACTAAAGTCATCCCCTACATTTCCATGGAACTTTACCATAGTGATGATGTAGGGATTGCAATTGGGAACCTGGTGAATGCGGCCATATTTCATGGCAAGTGTACCACTTTGGAGGAGATAGCTGCGATAGAGGAACCGGTGAAGTCAAGAAAGTTCCATACTACAGGCAACTCATGAGAAAGAGTATGATGATGCGGTAATGACTTAGCGCTTTAGAGTTCCCTTTCCTTGCCGAGTGACGAAGGACCCCGGCCTTTGTTGAGGACCTCGGCCAAGAAGCCAAGGAAGGTCCAGCCCCCATCTCTTGCGAAGAAGACTCCGTCACCAAAGGCTCCATCCCCAGGTTCAGCTGATCCCACTCATTCCAAAGTTTGATGAAGGCAACCATGTGGTTGTAATTTGATCCCCAAGGTGGTATGTACCCTGTTTTAAAACAATTTGTCTATGTTCCTTTCCAGGCTTTGTGCCTGATGAAACAATTAACATTTGGTGTGTGTGATATAGGCTTCGGCCTAAGACAATGTTTTGCTTGGTTGGATCGTTAAGGCTACGGCCTGTTTAGACTAGTTAAACTAGTCATTAATCTACATTAAAGCCACTAGGGCTTGTATTTTGCCATGTGTGATTCTTCTCTTTTCATTTTACTTGTGTAAAAAAAATTTTACAACCTAAGGCGTATGGTAGATGCATAGCCTCATTGTGTGTAATTACTTCACCAAGAATATTAGCAATCGTATAATTTGACTACTGACAGAGGGTTGCGACCCACTCCATCTTAATCCTTTGGGCAGCGAAAGGCTTAAAATACCTTAAGGCTATATAGGAAAGTTAATGTGAAGTTGATATGGATGTTATGCATATGAGCAAGACATGTTGTTAGTCTTTGTACATCCCTTCGACATTGAAACTTATAAAGCGACTTGGTGGACAAATCTTTGTTGTATTGAATGAAACAAGAGATTTGAGGGAAATGTGTTATATCATTAAGTGGGTAGGGAGGATTACATCATTTTAAGAAATGAATACTAGACGCCTACCATTAATGCTTCTTTCCCCAAGTGAGAAGAATGTAAGTACATTGATTGAAAGCAAATTAAAAATGTCCTTGGACATTGTAAGTTTCATATGTAGAACTTACAAAGGGTAGTGCCATTCCAAGTTCTATCAATAGCGTCTCCATCCAAGGTTTCCAGCTTGTAGGCTCCGTTGCCACATGCTTCCTTAACAACGTAGGGCCCCTCCCATGTAGGTCCTAGTTTACCCTGGTACTCAGCTTTACTTGCTCTGTTGAGTCGGAGGACGTATTCCCCTGGCTTGAAGGTCGAAGGCCGAACCCGACTGTTGTAGTACCTTTCAATCTTTTGCTTATGGATAGCATCCCTGATTGAGGCTATTTCCCTTCGTTCTTCGAGTAGGTCTAGGTTGCTACGGAGTCTTTCCTCGTTTCTCGCTCGAAGTTCATGGACCTTTTCGTTTCACACTTACTTCCGAAGGGATGACAGCTTTTCGTGCCATATGTCAAGCTAAAAGGCGTTTCCCATGGCTTGACTTTGTGTGTGCGTTCAGGCCCAAAGTACTTGAGGTAGTTCATCTACCCAACCGTGGACTGTATCCCGCCTTCGTTCTATGCCTTGGATGATGTTCCTGTTAGTAACTTCCACTTGTCCGTTACCTTGAGGATGGTAGACGGAAGTGAAAGATTGTTTTATGTTCAGGCCTCTGCAAAACACTGGGAATACCCCTTTGGCGAACTGCTTCCCATTATCTGAAATGATGATGTGGGGTACTCCGAACCGACAGGTAATGTGTTCCCATACAAAATTTTCCATGTGCTTTCCTGTGATGGATGCCAAAGGCTTCACTTCCACCCATTTCGTGAAGTAGTCGATGGCTACGACCAAGAACTTTACTCCTCCTGGAGCAATTGGTAGAGGACCTACGATGTCTATCCCCCATTGGCTGAAGGGCCATGCGGACGTCACAGAGGTCATATCTTGTTTAGGTAGCCTTAGAACCCTTGAGTGAACTTGACAGGCTTCACACTTCTGAAAGATTTCGGACGTCCCGTGCATCGAAGGCCAGTAATATCCGATCCTCATGATTTTCAAAACAACGAAGCGGGGTCCTGCGTGAAGCCCGCAGGATCCTTCGTGCACTTCCTGAATGATGTTGGCAGCTTACCTAGGTCCTACACAACGAAGCCATGGGAACGAAAAGGATCTTCGGTATAGATAGTTCCCCATGATTCTGCATCGTGGTGCTTTGATGCGGACCTTTCGAGCTAACTTCTGATCCTCCGGCAGTATACCACTTATTAGATATTCTCTAATTGGAGTCATCCAATTTGAGTCTTCCTCCAGTATTACATCAGACACATCTTTTCGGACGATGGACCTATCTGCCAACACTTCGACCAGAACCTCTTTTGTTAAATGAGCAAATGCCATTGATGCCAGTTTTCTAAGTGCATCCGCCTTCTTGTTTTGATTTCTCCAAAAATGCTCTATGTTGTAGGATGTAAACCCTTCGAGCATTTCCTTGGCCTTATCTAGGTATTGCTTGATCACAGGTTGTCTCGCTTCGTAGGAGCCTTTTATCTTATTGGCCACCAGTTGTGAGTCTACGAAAATAGCCAGGTCTTCTACCTCCATGTCCTTAGCCAATCGTAGGCCTGCTAGCAAGGCTTCGTACTCTGCTTCGTTGTTAGTAGCATTTAATTCAAAGCGGAGTGCATAAGTGTACTCCTTCCTTTCGGGATAAACAAGCATTAGACCTGCGCAGAACCGTCGGAGTGGAGGCTCAAGATAAAGTTTCCACCCTTCGACCGTCTTATTCGGCTTCTTTTCAGCAACTCTTGTATCCTGCTTCGGTTCGGAGGGTGTTTCTGCTAAGAAGTCTGCCAATATTTGCCCTTTGACCAAGTTTCTGCCTTTGTATTCAATTTCGTGCTCTCCTAACTCGATAGCCCACTTAGCTATCCTTCCAAATTTCTCCGGCTTAGAAAGTATCTGCTTGATGGGTTTGTCAGTAAGTACGGTTATGGGGTGAGCTTGGAAGTACCTTCAAAGGCGCCTCGCAAAGATGGACCAAAGCCAAGATTAGCTCTTCCAATGCTGGATAATTTAGCTCAGCTACCTGTAGAACCCTGCTAACGAAGTAGATAGGGATTTGCTTCTTTTCCCTTTCTGCCAATAACAAAGTGCTGATGCTTTTGAAGGAGGCTGCGATATACATAAACAACACTTCGCCTTTGATTGGGGCAGTAAGTGTAGGTAGAATAGCCATGAACTCCTTGAGCTTTTAGAAGGCAACTTCTGCATCTTTACTCCACTGAAACGTCTTTTTATCCGCATCCTTTGAGTGTCTTGAAGAACGGCAAAGATCCTGCTCGCACCCTTCGATAAGAACCGAGGGTTGCTAGCTTTCCGCTCGACTTTGCACTTCCTTTAGGGACTTAGGATGCTGCAAATCCGTGATGGCCTTAACCTTCGAAGGATTGGCCTTAATACCTTGCTTGGTGATCAGATGTCCCAAAAATTGTCCTTCTTTCACACCGAAGGAACATTTCTTGGGATTTAACTTCATGTTGATGGCGCGAAGCTGGTCGAAGGTTTCCTTGATGTCGGAGAGCATATCCTCCTCCGTTCTACTATTGATAACCATATACGCTTGTAGATTCCTACCTATCTGCTTGTGGAAGGCTTTGTCCACTAAACGTTGGTAGGTAGCGCCTGCATTTTTCAAACCAAAAGGCATCTTTTTGTAACAATAAACGCCTTTTCCTGTTAAAAAGGCTGTCTTTTCTTCATCCTCTTCCGCCATTTGTATCTGATGGTAACCCTTATAAGCATCCAGGAAACATTTCAGCCGAAACCTTGACAAGGATTCTACTTTCCAATCGATTTCTGGCAGAGGATAGCAGTCCTTCGGACTGGCTTTGTTGATATCTGTGAATTCTACACACATTCGCCACCCTCCGTCATGATTCTTGACCATCACCGGGTTGGCTACCCAGGTTTGATAATTCACCTCCCTGAGTATGCCTGCTGCTACGAGCTCATCTACTTCTTTGCATGCTGCAGCGTTTCTTTCAGGAGCCAGGCTTCGACACTTTTGTTTGATAGGTTCAATGTGTTTGAACTCATTAAGCTTGTGCTCAGTGCCGAAGGGCTTTCCGTCTATGGTGAGAGTTCTGGGGACCCCCGTCATATCAGAGTAGGTCCATGCGAAGACATCTGCATTGGCCCGTAGTACCTTTTCCAATTCAGCTTAAAAAGGGGTAGGGAGTTGCTTTCCGATTACCACCTTCTGATCAGGGTAGAGATCGTTTACTACAATGCGTTCTTCAGAATCAGTACAGCTGAGAACATCTTTCGGAGGCTCTTCCGAGACCTGCTTGACCCTTTTGCCTATTTCCGTAGGCTTCTTCAGGTTGTAGCTGGAGAAAACAGTTCCAATACCGAAAGGTGTTTGGAATTTGACTGCGGCATGTATAGTGGAGACGACGATGCCCATTTTATGCATTGCTGTTCTCCCTATCAACAGGTTATAGGGAGATTCAGACCTTACGATCGAGAAAACTAGAGTTTCTGTTCTTTTTAGCCTTCCTTCTCCAATCGTAACCTCTAGAGGGACTTCTCCCAAGGGCCATGAGTGTTCCCCTGAGAACCCTACCAAAGGTACCTTCGAATCTACTCTCTTTGACCTTATCTAAGGCTTGAGCTTTAGAAAGCAATGTTCGTAGATCACTTCGTAAGAGCTACCACAGTCTAGGAAGGCTCTGTTTACTTCTCTGTTGGAGATCAAGACTTTGATGACCACGGGGTCATTTGAGAGAACTTTGCCTGTGATCGAAGGGAAGGTAACATCTCCAACTCCGCATAATGCTTCCTCCGCTTCTTTCCTCTTTAAACCAGAATCATCCCTGTATACCATGAGGATGGGTGCTTCGACGGGTGTGGTGTCTTTCCCCAACTGTGTGTCGGAGATCCTTTCTTTACCTTTCTTTATACCCTTCACCAAATGTCCCAATTGACCAGATTTTACGGCCTCTTCTATCTGTTTCTTGAGCTCCCTAAAATTGTTGGTGTCGTGCCCGTAATCGTCATGGAAATAGCAGTATTTGGTGGTATCCCTGGCCCTTCCTCTGCTTGCCAAACGATGAGGAGGATCAAAGGCCTTCGCCGCCTTTTCTGTAGCGAGTATCTCCCTTGGAGATTTAGACATATTAGCCAAGAGCCCATGGTTGATGTTTTTGTAGGAAGGTCAATGGATAGGAATTCCACCAGATTTCTGTTCCGTAGGCCATGCACGAAACCTGAGATGCGTTGGTCTTCGTGCTGACCCAGTATCTGTAAAGTGTCATCGGTGTATCTGGTGATGAAAGCCCTGGTGCCCTCATTTTCGTTCTGCTTAATGTTGTGCATGTTAGATGTGTTCTTGTGAACTTCTTCTGCTGGTCGAAGTGTGACTGAACTTGGCCTTGAGATCATCCAAATTCATAATGCTACCCGGTTTTTGCCTGTTCCACCATATGCGGGCAGAGTCTCGAAGGGTGTATGTAAACGTGTGGCAAGCAACAGGCATGACCCATTTCTGCATTCGATGGCCCCTTCAACGTGTAAAAGTTATCCGTCCCCTTCCCATCATAAGTACCAATATGTGCGGGCATTTTCAACCCATCGGGAAAAGGGCGTCTTCTATCCATCTTACGAAGGGTGTTGTGGATCCCATAGGCTCCGAATAAAGCGCTTATAGGGTGGCATGTAGGTAGGGACAGCATTGTACGGGTTATGATTTGGAGGCATTCCAACAGGTTTTGTTAACATATTGAGGTGCAGTAGGTATATAAGGTGGGTGACTTCCAACAGGGTACGAAGGGTATACCATAGGCTGCCCGTAGGGCATGCTTCTGTATGGTTGATTAAAACTGGGGTTGCTAGCCTGCCCATTAGGTGGGGGATAGACCCCTTGAGGGTAAGATTGAGCCTGAAAAGGAGGATACATACCATGAGGAGGAAGATTTCCTCCGCCATTCATTTGAGATGGATTGCCTTCTACGCCGGATACGCAAGAAGGCTGCAACAGGACCCCTGCCTCAGTTCTTCCCAGATGAGCTGCCAAAAGTGGTGGCAAATTAACCTCCGTAGTTTCCCTTTGGTGACTCCTTCCATTGGAGCCTTCCATTGTTCCTTCCCTTCTTGTCGGAGCCCTCTCCGGAACATCTTCAAAACCAACCGACCTTCCACTCG
The DNA here is from genome assembly GCA_910596185.1 of Chrysanthemum makinoi. Lineage (NCBI taxonomy): Eukaryota > Viridiplantae > Streptophyta > Magnoliopsida > Asterales > Asteraceae > Chrysanthemum > Chrysanthemum makinoi. Next base: position 107,399,678 of record OU343224.1, on the reverse strand, counting down.
GCCTTCGGCTGCTCGGAGACCCTATCCTTAGCACTGAGCATGTAGCCCCAGGAGCCAAGGGCCTAGCCTCTATTTCCAACTCTTCGTCATACTCATCGCTTGAGTATTCTAACTCCCTTCGCATATCTACATTCCGAGCCTGCCTCCTTCGAGCCCTCAGTAAAGATTCTAGTGCTTCGATGTTAGCTTCGACAAATGTTGGACTGATTACCGGTTCAGGGTTAGCCGAGGTTGAAGCATGGTTGTTGGGAGTTATTTCAGGATGAGATCGTGTGGTAAAGGTGGATGCGGTTATATTGGGAAGGTTGTTAGGATCATTGACTGGGATTGGTGTCAAGGTTGAGAAACCCGGAGGGGGTGTATCCTCTCTTCCTTGATTCATGCCGTAAAACTAGTGAGTGTGATTGACTGGGTGTAAGTTTGGAATAACGAGACCAATAGTAGCGGGTCCCACGAATGGCGCCACTGATTGTACAATAAATCGTACGACCAGGCCTTCGATGGTGATCGAAGGGTATGAGGGGTGATATGCTTGCGCCAAACTTGTAGCCAATCTGCAATAAGAAATAGTAGACACTTCGTTAAGTGATTGCGCAAGGGTTGGGCCCTGTGAACCACCTCCGGCATGAGAGTAAGTATGTGATATGTGTTGTAAATAATATGGAGTATGTGAAATACTGTGTTGAGTGAACATAACATTGAAATGACTCGTCCAACCTATTTATAGGTGAAGAAAATAGCTTGGAGAGTGTTAGCACACGTTTAGGAGATCATGGGGGGCATCCCCTGATTTGTGGTAACCGCTAGGGCTTCATCCCCACTATCTCTGCCTTGGCAGGGAAGCTAAGGAAATAGTGGGAACGTGGGGGAAGACCAAGTCAAGGTTCTCCTTTGTCTTGGCGCCTTCAAGAGAAGACACCGAAGGGCATAGGCCTTCGGCTGGCAAATTCCCAACTGGTAACCATATCAATGATGAATGGTTTTACGCCACCAATGACTTATGAAGAAAGACTTGGGTCTTCGTAATTCAAATTCGACTGAGGCCGAAGGGGGGTCCTTCGACCTGATCGGAGGGTATGTCATCAATTTGTTACACACTATCCATGATCTAAAAGTAGAGTTGGTAAAACTTAAGCAAGATAGGAATAGTAACACAAACATAATTGCACCAGGAATTCTTAGACTGCCTAATGACACATCACAAGAAACTATTGTGCTTCCCTCTACTGAAACAGGAATAGTTGCCTCTTTTCCCAACGCTAGCACTTCACAGCTTAAGAGCACATCAAGGAAGACTAGGAAGTTGCGACGTAAGAAAAGAACAATAAAGACCTCTCAAGTAGAAGAACACCTTAGGACTTTGGATAAGACTCAAGTTGCACCCACTTTAGATATTGCGCCTGACAAATGTAATGGAAAAAGTGATGTTACAAATGCTGAATCTTTAAGTACTTTAAATGTTATGTTTGAAGCTTCTTGTGTTGGTTTTCGTAAAAGCATGTTTTTTGGTTGTCATGATAAATGTGTGGCTAATGCTATCTTATCTCGTAAGCGGAATAATAGAAAACGAAATACCTCTAGGCCCACTAATGCTTCTAAGTTTGTGCTAGGTAAACCACCCTCTAGTGTTCCGGCTACAAACATTGATGTACCCATAGAACCCCCTTCACCTCCTAGGAAGAAATTTTCACCTAGTGCATTTACTAAGACCAAAGCTAAGACTAGTTGGTGATGGCAGAAATGGTTACATAATACACTTGGCTTTAAATGGATACCTAAAATCATAAACATGTGTGTTTAAGCTATAACTGCATCGGAACCCTCTAACTCTTCGGGTTCTACATCTACTTCTATTCCATCTGTGTCGTCTGTGTGTAATGCAGGTGATGCAGATCATCCTCTGGGTTGTTGATAGCGGATGTTCCCGACACATGATAGGCAATCTTAAATTTTTATCAAACTTTGTCTCAAAGTTCATTGGCACTGTCAAATTTGGGAATGATCACTTCGCGGCTATCATGGGCTTCGGAGATTACATCAATGGGAACATCGAAATTAGAAGAGTTTATTATGTGGAAGGTCTTGGTCACAATCTCTTTTCAGTCGGTCAATTTTGTGATGGAGATTTGGAAGTTGCTTTTAGGGAGAAAACCTGTTTCATTTGTGATCTACAAGGAAACGATCTTATGTCTGGTCAACGCACATCAAGTCTTTACACAATCTCAATGCAAGACATGATTGCTTCATCTCCTATCTGTCTCCTTTCAAAGGCAACATCAATAAAATCTTGGCTATGGCATCGTCGACTTTCACACTTAAACTTTCAAACCATAACAAATCTTGCACGTTACAAACTTGTTGATGGTCTCCCAAGATTTCAGTATTCTAAAGATCACCTATGCTCAGCTTGTGAACAAGGGAAAAGCACTCGTGCTCATTTTCCTTCAAAGATGGAACACAGCTCACAGCATGTGCTTCATCTTCTTCACATGGATTTGTGTGGCTCGATGCGTGTGCAGACTATTAACGGCAAACGCTACATCTTGGTAATTGTGGATGACTACTCAAGATGGACTTGGGTTTATTTTCTTCGAAGTAAAGATCAAGCTCCACAGTTGATCATCACCTTTCTCACAAAAATTCATGTTCAGCTCCGAACACATCGACAAATCGAGCAGCACAAAGGAACTGAATTTGTGAATCAAACTCTTCATGCATATTATTAGAAAGTGGGAATTGAGCATTAAACATCAATTGCACGAACACCAGAACAAAACGGAGTTGTTGAAAGACGAAACCGTACGTTAGTGGAAGCTGCAAGAACAATGTTAATTAATGCTAAAATTCCAGATTACTTGTGGGCTGAAGCCGTATCTACTGCATGCTACACTCAAAATCGTTCAATGATTACCAAACGCCACAACAAAACACCTTATGAGCTTATCCACAACCGTAAACCGAACCTCAAACACTTTCATGTATTTGGATCCATTTGTTACCCAAATAATGATCATGATGACTTTGGTAAGCTCAAAGCTAAAGCTGACATAGGAGTCTTTGTTGGATACTGTGAGAATTCTAAAGGATATCAGATCTGGAATCGCCATACAAGGGAGATTATGGAAACGATTCATGCAAATTTAGATGAACTTACAGACATGGCTTCTAAGAAAAACAGCTTGGAACCCGGTCATAACCGTCTAAACTTCCCCCAAACCCCATCATCAGCTGAACCAAGCCTACAGCTTACTCGTCCACAAATGGAACAGCTATTTGCTCATCTGTTTAGTGATGATATTGATCAACGTTCTCCAGATGTATCAAATGTTTTCGCTGCTCAACCTGATAATAATCCAATACCTGATACACCTGAAACAACAACAACTATTGAAGAAGCACCTCCAATTGATTCTACAACAACAGCCGAACAAACCACATCCAATGACGCTAAACTAGTTGATGATCTTCTGAATCATGAAGTACCCCAACCTGCAGATTATGATCCAAATGCGTTCTTCAACCCTTTTGCAAATGAAACAGCCACTTCTGATGTTGCGGAATCATCTACAAGCTATTTGAATCCTCCTAATATGCAAAATGTATATCAACATCAACCCTCCACACATCGTTGGACTAAAGACCATCCTCTTGTAAACATTATTGGAAACCCGAATCAACCAGTCGTAACTAGACAACGCCTTCAGACTGATGGTGAACATTGCATTTATGCACTTACCGTCTGCCAAGCTGAACCCAAAAATATTAAGGAAGCCATGACATATGACAACTGGATTGAATCCATGTAAGAAGAACTTAACCAGTTTAAACATCTTGAAGTATGGGAATTGGTTAAAAAACCAATTGGGGTCTATGTTATTGGTCTGAAATGAATTTGGAAAAACAAATTGAATGCTGAAGGTACGGTTATCAGAAATAAGTCACGTCTGGTGGATAAGGGTTATAGACAAGAAGAAGGGATTGACTACGAGGAATCATTCGCACCGGTTGCTAGACTAGAGGCTGTTCGGATTTTTCTGGCATTTGCGGCTTACATGAACATCACGGTCTTTCAAATGGACGTCAAAATTGCTTTTCTGAATGGTAAACTGAAAGAAACGGTCTATGTTAGTCAGCCAGAAGGATTTGTTGATCCAGAGTTCCCTAATCGCGTCTACAAACTGAACAAGGCTCTCTACGGTCTCAAACAAGCCCCTCGGGCGTGGTATGATAAGTTGTCATCCTTTCTTATCTCTCATAATTTCGTCAAAGGATTGGTCGACCCAACACTATTCATACATTATCACGGGGAACACATTTTAATCGTTCAAATTTATGTGGATGACATCATTTTTGGGTCATCACATCTAAAGTACTCAAACGCTTCTCATGAAAAAACATTTTGAAATGTCCATGATGGGTGAACTTGCGTTCTTTCTAGGACTGCAAGTTCATCAATCACCCCGTGGTATTTTCTTGAGTCAGTCCAAATATGCTCTTGAAATTTTAAACAAACATGGAATGCAAAACTGTGATACCTATGCCACACCTATGGCACATACCAAGAAACTAGACACTGATTTGCATGGGAAATTAGTTGACCCTACCAAGTACCAAAGTATTATTGGGTCTCTCATGTATCTCACAGCCAGTAGACCTGATATTGTATTTGCTGTATATCTTTGCTCCCGTTATCAGTCGCGTCCAACTGAAACTCACCTCTCTGAGGCTAAAAGAATCCTCCGATACATAAAGCGAACCATTAATTTGGGAATCTGGTATCCGAAGGATTCTGGTTTTGAACTAATAGCTTTTTCAGTCGCTGATCACGCAGGTTGCTTAGATTCTCGGAAAAGTACTTCAGGAGCTCTACAATTTCTTGGTGATAAACTGGTGTCATGGCAACCGAAGAAGTAGGATTGTACATCGCTGTCCTCAACCGAAGCAGAATATGTAGCCATGTCAGCGTGTTGTGCTTAAGTCATTTGGATGAGAACACAACTCAAAGACTATGGTTACGTATTTGACAGAATCCCGATGTACTGTGACAATCGAAGTGTTATTGCGATCTCGTGCAATTCCGTCCAACATTCGAAGTCTAAGCACATCGATATTCGATATCATTTCATCAAGGAGCATGTGGAAAAGGGTACCGTTGAATTATACTTTGTGGGTACTGAATACCAACTGGCAGACCTTCTCACCAAAGCCTTAGCTCCTGCTAGGTTTACTGAGTTGGTCCACCAGATTGTCATGAGGTGTTTGAATCCAGAGGAACTGGACGAACTTTTGAAATATTCTTAAAACTAGTCAAACGCCAAAACCTCTTTTGTAAATATTTTCTCAAAAACAAAATACCAAAATATAAAATCTATAAAATACAAAAATATTCTTCTATCCAAACTTCTTTTAACATGGCAAGTACAAATATTCAGTCAACACTTCACACTTTCAAAAATTTCACTATTTTCACGGGTAAGTGTTGAGGGGGAGAAAGTAAATATTTTATGTTTCATAAAACCTTGTACTTGCAGGTTACCCAGTATTGGTAGTATCTTTGATAATGGTGGTCACGTTTCTTGTTTCTTGACACTCCTCGGACTCAAATTTATAAAATTTCAATATTTTCAAAGTCGAGGGGGAGTGTCGTTAAGTTTCTTTCCAAACTTACACTTTGTACTTAACCAAAATGGAAGTTATGGGCTATGGATGAAGATGGTTGAGGTGGAGGGACTATTTTTGTCAAAAGCTTAAACTAATTTAACAAAAACACCTCAACTAACTTTCTCATTCATTTATTTCTAACATTTATTATCCAACCACCAAATCCTACGCCTATAATTCAATCCTCTAATCCGTGTTATAATCTTCAAATCTGTAAGTGGTTAAAGCTTCTTTGTGTAATTCTAAACATTGGTTTTGAATGGTTTGTAAATCCAACGGTTTGATTTTCACATATGAGTGATTTCAGGTTCTACGCATATGCGTATGAACTCAAAATCACTTGAGGTTGATTTTGATGAAATGTGTCATGTTTTCAAAGCTTATATCATGTTTTTAAACCATTGTCATCAAGAAATCCAACCCAGAAAACCTTTTAATCATTTTTCAAAAGTTAGGGTTTAGGCGTGGTTTGGGTGTTTTTGATTGTGAGTGTTTCTGGTTAATTAGTTGCTTGAGAGATGATTATTACATGTTTAATTAACCTAAACCAACCTTGAATCATACCCAAAAACACTAAATTTGGCTAAATTGAGCTTTAGGGTTTATGTCTCGTTGAATTGGGTATTTTTGATTCTTGAGGTTTTTTATGTTAAAACTAGTTGAAAACAACTCAATAGGCTTCTAAGACATTCCAGAATGAATTTGGTGCAAATCCCATGGCTAGATTTCTTATTCATAAAATTTGAATCCCTAGGGTTTAAGTATTACGCATATGCAAACTTTACGCGTAACTGTTAATGATTATGATTCCATGTGAGGATGAAAGAGGTTGAATAATAGTGTTAATGGATATGTTATGATGAATTTTATTTCAGGTTTTACGCGTAAAAAATCAGAATCAAGGTTAAGAATTGGAACTCTAAGCATAAGGATCACCTTACGAGTAGAAGGTTACACGTAAGAGAAATCTTACGCGTAAGGTTCTACATGGGGACTACACGTATCCTGTGAAGGATATGCGTAAACTTGAGTCTTACGCATAAGGATTACTATTACGAGTAAACCTTACGCATAAGCTCCCACATACGCTTACGCGTAAGCCTTATGCCAAGAAATCATTTCCTACGCGTAAGAGGAGTTCCTACGCATAAGCTAATGACTACGCGTATGGTCACACACTGTTTGCGTATAAGCTTGCAATTTTACGCTTAAGTCTATTTTAACCTTTCTTATGAATTGTTACGCGTACAAACTTGTAAATAAATAACTCATAACGTCACGAAACCAAAATGTCACTAATAAGCTATAATGGTTATAATGTTGTGTGAATGAGTGAAAATTTGGACTTTAAAATTTAAAATTAAAAACTCACGAAACTTATCACGACTACTTTGGACTATTGGACAAATAAGAGACATTGGACTCGTAACATTCATTAACATAACATATTCAATAATTGGACAATAAAAATCAACTTTTGACTAACGTAATGTCTTTCGATATGTTGGTTCTTTTGGCTCAATACCTTTCAGATCACAAAATGGACGTCACAATGGAAAATGTTAACGCACCAAACGTACTCACAATGGAAGATATTTTCCCTACCAGTTACAACATGAAGATTGGAAAGAATAACCTCAAAGTGGACTTTGATAACTTCACATGCTTTGAGTCTTCATGACGTATTGCTGTGGATATTCTTAAGACTCATCCCAACAACAACATGCTTACCAACTCAGCAACGGTACCAGAGATCTATATCCATCAGTTCTGGCACACAATGAAGAAAGTTGATGGTCAAGATGTTGTCACGGTGACTCTCAACAATAAACAAGTCACCATTACTATTGCTGATTTACGAGCCATTCTTCTGCTCCCTGCTGTCCAGCCTGAGTATGTTCCTACTCCAACTGAAGAGGCTACACTCCAATTGATGGTCGATATTGGCTATGATGAAGCTGCAGGAATCATTACCAAACACTCTTCAGTCAATTTAAAGAACATCCCTCAGCCGTGGAGAACTTTATACATCATGATCGCAAAGTCTGTTTCCGGCAGAAACAGCGGTTATGAGCATCCAAAGCTAATGGAACTACAAGTCTTCTAGGGCATGGTCAACAAGATGCATATTGACTTCGTAAGTCTGATTTGGGAAGACATGATGTCTTACCTCAGGAAGCCTGGCACCAAGGTCCCCTACATCATATACACCAAATTGTTGATCCAAAGGATACTCAGGAATAATCAAGATATTCCCTTGAGGCTTGATGACCCCAAGCAACATTTTGCTTTGTTTGAGTCTACCTTAAATGTTGTCAGATTCAAAGACTCATCGACAAAGAAGCAAGGTGTAGTTTTGACTGACTGTCTACTCACTGATGAAGTTAAAAGCCTTCAATCGTACTCACGATATCAAGAAGCAGTGACCTTAGGCAAAGTTGGCTTCATGGATGAAAAGTCTTCAGCCATATCAGTCAAGAAGACCAGGAGAGGCAGTACTGGAAGTATAGCAAGCATTGGAAGTTCCCTAAAGTATCCAAAGAGAAATCCTCCCAAAAAAAGAAAAGTTCCATCAAAGAGAGCCACTCCTAATCCTCAACCGGCACTCAAATTAGAGGATCAAGACTCTGAGGATACTGACAGCGATGAAGAGGTTCACTATTCAGAGTCTGTTACAGATGATAGAAAAACAGTTGAAAAACTACAAAGTCCCAAAACAAACAGGGGTAAAAATCCAGTTGAAGAGCAGGAAGAAGAAGAGAGTTCTGATGACGAACCAAAGGATGAAGTAAAGGACAACCACAAGACACTGAAGCATCTCAGACAACAACATGCTGGTACAGAATTTAATCTTCAACAAACAAGAGGCCCTGGTGGTTCCAGTGGTGGTGCACTTACCATACCAATTCGTGATGCGGTTAATCAACCCGATAAGCGAATTGGTGCAACCGGTAAGGATCCACCGAGCAGCAGCAGCAATCCTATAAGGTTCCATTTAATTTTGAGGAAGAAGAGGAAAAGGAGAAGGATGAAAGGATTACTGATGAAGAAATTGAAGAAGCTTCTCGTGAAAGAGTTGAAGAGGAAGCTCGAGCTAAAGAAGAGGCTAGGGTAAAGGCTGAAGAACGGGCTAAAGCTGAAAAAGAAGCTGATGATTATCTCCTAGATAATACTGAACATAACTCGAAACAAACTTCTGAGCCTCCAAATGACCCTGAGCCTTCTCATGACTCATCTTCGTCTGACTCATCATCTCATTCATCACCACCACCATCAAAAGAAGCTACCACCAGATCCACATCTAAATCGGTTAAGAAACCAACCGATACTTGGGCATCACGAGCTAAGACCAAAATTGTGAAAGCTGTCAGGCAAGTAAGGAAAAGAAACATGGTCAAAAAGAAACTGAATCAGCTTGCGGACAAAATCAATCTTCTTCAGACTGTGATAAATGAGTTTTCGGGAGAACGAGAACAGATATACAAAGGGAAATGGACAAGACGATCAAAGAATATACTCACAAGTTTCTTCTCGACACTGTCCCTAGAGTGACAAGAGAAATGTTCGCCAGACAACTCTATCCTAATCTCATGCGATTGGTCAAGAAAACAATGGCATATACTCCTGTAGCAATGCAAATCAATCCAGTCCCGCCTACGGTTTTCTCCAATGCAGAATTGATTTCCAAACTTGTTTTACAAATGTCTCAACGATCCGCAACATTTACTTTTGACGAAGCTAAACTATTTGAGGCATTTCTGGAATATCAACTCAAAACTTCATGCAAAGAGTCAGCTGAAAGGGCTAAGCGTCCAAGAGACGATGATGATGCGGATAAGGATTCTGAGCCGAAACGCAAGAAGAAAACTGACGAATCATCATCTATGCCTCTACCAACCCAAAGGACCACCACCACTAGAAGATCTCTACAACGTCCTCCTACTAAAAACAAACCTCAGGACTCTGAATCTCCACCACCAACGGAGAAAACTGGTGATCATTTTGAATACACTGGTGGTGACGATGAGGAGATTCCTGAGCCCCAACAACAACCCCCTCCTTCTACATCAACTAAACAACCAGCATCATCCTCCAAGCCAAAGAAGAAAAAATCAACATCAATTATGTCATAGCTAGATGAAGATGAAACTGAAGAATATGACTGGTTTTCAAAGCTTGTTGATGCAACCCCTCAATTACCGGAAGGCCAAGAACCAGTAGATGGTCGAACTCTGGAGCATGCCAAGTTAATTCAAGAAAAGTTTAAGGTGAAGAAGATGACAAAAGCAGAGTTAAGGCGCATCAAGAACGATGCTTTTCAACTGCTAAAAGGCAGCTCTGACAGTGCAATTGAAGTCGAATAATATCTCGACAACATAGCACGAGCCATGTCCAACAACATTGATTGGCTCAACCCTGAATCCAATATCGACTTCACCAGACCTGACAAGGCTCTATACTACACCGACTGGACAAAGCCACTACCCACCATTGGCCGACCTGATCAACCAAAGATTCCTTACCGATATTTCTTCAACAATGACCTGGAATTTCTTCAGCACGGTAGTGATGTAAGCAAGAAATACGCTACCTCACTCACCTTCCCTTTCCCGGCAGCAATCTTCTCCAAAAATGTGGCCATCGAGGAAGAAGCCATACATATGTTCGTTGATAATGTGGTTAAGTATGACCTCGATGCACTATATGGAATTCATCATTGGCCTGAACGAAGAAGAATATACTACAGAAGCTTCCAGGTACTCAAATCTAAAAAGGAGGTGTACGGCGACCAAAGGATAGTTGCCATAATGCATGTTAGCCTGTCTACCAAATGGGGCTACTCTTTCCTGAAGAAAATCATAGTCAAACGCCAAGACGAATAGGAATATGACTTTTCTGAAGCGGATTTTCTGAGATTGTCACTCAATGACATTGAAGATATGTATCTTGCCAAGGTACAAGGACGAATGCGACACTTCTCCACGAACATCCAACTCCAGTACATCAAGTCATTGCTAATATTCATCAGAAGCATCGTTATCCAGGAACGTGTTGAAGACCTTCAACTTGCCATGGAATCTTACCAAAAACGTGTTAATCTCACCAAACCACAGCTAGACCTTCCCGATATCAACCATCTTGCTCAGTACACCATCCTTAAGAAACCAATGTTTGGGGTAGTTTACCGCAGTGAACTTCACCGTAATTGCTTCATGGCGTGCAAGGAGCTTCACAAGTTTTGTGATCACACTTTAAAGAAGGTTCGGGACGGTTTAGCATATCGGTTAAAGGAGATTCATGAAGGCATAGGGTCGAAGAAAAGGTGGAATTCTAGGGATAAGATGGATGTGAAGAAGATCATTACAAGGATTGATGAAAGGTTGTTTCGTCGCGATCAGATGAGGACTTTGGAGAGTTTTGTGGGTGGACGTCAGAGCATATCTCTAACAGGCTATCAACGTCCAGAAAGAACTCCTGGTGTTATTGACGGACTTCCTGGTACTCCTTGATTTGTCTCTTTCATTAATATTTGGATGTGTTGATCTATACTTGACTATGGCTTGTGCACACATAACAGTGTACAACCCGTTCTTGTAATGAAAGGACCCTGTGGTACGCATCAGTGCCACAATCCTATAAAAGGAGCGAAAGCTTCTTACTTTTGAGTAAAACTTATCAAAACTTTCACTTTTCAAAGTTTTGCTCAAAAGAACAAGTACTTCCCCTTATGTTTTTCAAAACTTCAAAAGTTAATATCACTTGTTGAGGGGGAGTATTTGCTTAAAACTTTGTTCACAAATTGTTCTTCATGGAAATCTTCCCACAAAACTCGAAATGGACATATTCGATCTCAAAATTTCATCAAAAATAACATTTATATGCCATTTTTGAGGGGGAGAAAAATTATGTGATAAGAAATATGTTGTGGATTGCTATTGAACCTTTGTGCTAAAGACTTAACCAATAAATTGATGAGCTCTTAAATGTTAGTAACTCAAAAAGACTTGTCCGGGGCGGGTAATAATTTCAAGCTAGCTCGCTAGTGATGTAAACATGTCTCGCAAAGGACTTGTCCTAGTAGAATGTACCATTCGAGAAACTATTGGTAGACATGAACCTCGTCGGGTCAAACCTCCTCACCAAGGAGTGTTTACAACTTCAAGCTGACATAGTCAGTTATGTAACCGTGTCTCGTGGGGAATTGTCTATCTTGAGTTGATCAATTCAAGAGTGCGCACTCTTCTCTCACCGTGCAGATTTTTGTCAAAATACTTAAGCACGTGTGGAGGGGGAGTATTTCTGCAAAATACAAAACTCTCACAGTGGTACAAAATGTTTTTAATCATAACCACTTTGAGAGATTTTTATGAAAATGGTTTTATGGCAACATAGATTAGTCATGGAGGTATAAGGTGACTAAGGTTAGGAATAACTGTCCTATGATCCGCCAGAGCCGGAGGGATCTACCCAAGGACACCGCCAATAGTTAGAATTTAGAAGTCCTTAGGTATGATTATAAAAATGAGAAAATGAGAATTGAAGAAAGAAGGAGTTGAAGATGATGGATCTGGACACACAACTTGTGTCAGTGATATTTTGTATTATATTAATAAGTACGCGGAATTTACTTAGTAATACTTAGAAGACAGATTATATGATGTATTTAAAATGAACACAGATTAAACACAAAACTAAGCTCCTATATTATTAATGAATAATACGAGTGATATTGCTTATCACTAGGGTTACACCTTGAAGCTTATGTGAATGATACGTACGTAAGCAAGTTCCTAAGACAATGACCTAGGACCTCCTTTTATAGTACAAGGAGTCCTTTACAAGATAAGTATAAAGCTAACAGTATAGAATATACACAAGATCTTTTCTATACTTATCTAAACACTTTTTCCTAACACTTATCTAATAGCAGTGGTAATACGTTTCCACTGCTAGTGCAATACTTAGCAGTGTCTTCCACAGCTATCAGTGGTAACAGATTATTCCCAACAATCCTCCCCTAAACTTATGATTTCGCTACAAATCAATAAGTTTCTTCAATCTGCATCATCTTCAAGGATTTGGGAAATTCTATCAAACACTTCACTTCTTCCTTAAATTCTGAATAGCTCTTGAACATTGATCTTGAAGCCTGAGTAACAATGCTCTGACCTTATCATTATCTTCATGAACTCTTATATTAGTACACAACATCACTGTGAGAGTTCCAGCTCTGAGTGGATATTCTTTCTCAGCAAGCATGAATGCATCTACTCCATTTGCTGTAGAAACATGATGAACTTCACATGAATCATAGTAAAACCATTTAGTACCAGGACATGAACATGAGAATTTCTAGAAATCATCATTAACATCTGGTTCATAGAGCCTTCTAAGATTAACCCATAACCGCATCTCCTTCATATCTTTGAGATCTTCAGCATCAAACCTTTCTTGAACTAACTTCCATAGTGTATCAAGATCATCTCTATCAAAAGATTTGATGAGATCTTAAAACAGAATAAATGATACAGTTTCACCACCTAGCCTTGTAATCTTCCATGTTGGAGCAAAGTTGCTAGTAGTAAACACTTCCCAGTCAATGATAGGATGTCTGACTTGCAGTGGTTCTGGATAAAAATATTCTTCTTGAATCACAATAATATTAGTCAGTTGTTCTTCAGTGAATTTCTTAGTTGGAACTTCTTGTTCTTCAGCAAACTTTGTTTTCTTAACAGTCTGAGAATCACTGTCTTTGGCCTTTCTCTTCAAACCAAGATACCTTCTTGCTTCTTCTTCAGAGTCCATTGGAATGAAATCTTTATCTTGTCTTTGAGCTCTGTAGTAGATACTTTCAACTTTATCATCAGGCATTCCTTTGAATTGATGCTTTTTCCAGCCACCAACATTGCAACAATAAGTCTTCATGTATGCAATAACTTGTGCCTTAGATGGTTGCCTTGGTTCTTTTGACCCTTTCTGACTGAACTAATCACATCTTGAAGTGCTTGATTATTCTTCATCTGAATAAAATCTTTCAACTGAGCAGTTCTATGTTTTGCAGTTAAAGATTTATCAGCTACAAGGTCAATTGCCTTCTTCTTGATTACTGGATCATGTGCAATCAAGAACTCTATTTCTTCTTCAGTAGGCACATATGAAAACTCTAGAGTCTTTTCTCTAAGAACCGTAGGTGGAACAGTGGAAATTGGATTAACATCCAGTGTATCAGCATCCTCCATTATTTCCAGTCTTTTAGCCTCCATGAAGTCTGCAACTTCTTGTTCATCTAACATTTTCTTCTTTGCTTCTTCTTCTTCTCTGATCTTTTGAGCAACTTTAGCATCATAAGCAATTTGAGCTTGTTCTTTCTTAGAAATCTTCCTTCCAGGTTGCTCTTCACTTTCCATAACTGCTTTACCTTTCTTCTTTTTAATTTCTTCCTCTGCAGTGGTAATCTCTTGATCATCAGTGGTAATTTCTTCTACAGTGGGAATGAAATCATCAGTGGTTGCAGTACTGAAAATTTCTTGCTCTAGTTGCTATTCTTTTTGCTCAATAACCTCCTCTGTGCCTTTACTTGTAACACCTTCATCTCCAAAATCTAGCTTCCTCCCCTTAGCTTCAGCACCTGTTTTCCTCCCCTGTTTGGGAGAATGACCCAAATCTGCACTGAAATCTTCTGAATCACCATCATGAGGTGAGGATGGAGATGATAGCACAATCTTTGCAGTTCTTCTTTGCTTTAACCCCTGCAACTATTCCCTCAAGATCTGAATCTCCTCCTTCAAAGATGTAATATCCTTGGCATGCTGCTCCTTAAGTTGTGCCAAGTCTTGTTCCAGAGATTTAACCTTCTTTGCTAATGTTGTAAAAATTTCCATCAATTCCATTGGTTGCCCACTGCCCTCAACACTTCCAACTGTGTAACCAGTTGGGAGAGGTGAATCATAGGGCATTGGTTCAGGTTCTTCCCTAGTTGGACAAGATTGAAGCCTGGAACCACCACTGCTTGTGCCTAAACCATAAGGATCAGGTACATGTTGTGTTGTAATGGGAGGAGTTGGCTATTTTTGCCTCCTCTCATAGGTGTGAGAAATTGGTGGAGTATAATCAATGATTGGAACAGTGATTATTGGTGTAGTTTGTACTTGTGAAATCTTTGCAAGCATTTGTGGAAAGAGAGGTGTAAAATCCATATTGCCATCTTTATTCATGTTTTGAAAAACTTTAGGCTTAAGGCAACGGATTTTGTAAATGTTTTCATGGGGTTGCAGTTGAAACTCATTTAGCACTGCTTGCACAAACCTCGGATACATCAAAATTTTTGTTGAACTCTTTACATTGCCTTGCATACTTTGAAAAATATATTTTGACCAATTAAAAGTCCTATCTAAAGCTAGACAAACCAAAGGGTAAGCCATGGTTGAACTGAATTGTTCATAAGAAGTTTTCTTTGGACTTAGGCAATGCAAAAGAGTATGTATCAAAAATATCCAATAGGGACAAAAACCACTCTTTTTGAAAGTAGCCTTTTTATCAGTGGTATCATATCCCATGGATGATAAATTTTCATGTATTTCTGGCATAGATAATGTGATGATACCATTGAGATCATCCAATTGGAGAATTCTCCTCAAGGATGCCTCAGTAACATCAATAGTTACCCCGTCCACAATGGCTCTTAGAGCATCCACTGTTTCATGTGTATCTCTATTCTCAAGTGTTAGGGACTGAGCAGAAGTCCAAAACTGTTTGATTTGAGAGATATAGATTGTGTGATTTAAAAGTAAAGCATACCTTATATGGGTAGTATTGAGAAAGTCCACAATCTGATGAAAAACAGGGTCACTCTTCTAGTTTGACTTTTCTAAATAGGCCACTTGGTTGTGCTCATCTGCAAATTTTAATGGTGCCATAGAAACTTTTGATGAAAAAGATATTATGTCAGTAAGAATTGAAGGAATAACTAGCCAATTGAGACAAAAGATATATAGAGGTAGGGTTTAAGAGTTTTGCGCAAGAAAGAATATCTAAGGAAAGTATTTATCTTTAGGGGATAAATATCAAATAGGAAAGTAGATAATCTTCTAAAAAGTTACCCTATATATATGGAAAGCAATTTTTCTACAACGGTTAGTAAAAAATTAGTTACTGACACAACAGTTGTAACGGCTAGATCAACAGTGGTAAAAATAACACTGTCAGTGGAAACTGTGAACTAGCAGTGGTAATTTTTCATAAAGATTTTCAAGGAGCAGTGGTAAAGAAAAACATAAAAAAAACTAGACTGCCCTTATCATAGTTTTTAGCAAACTACCTGCTATCAACGTATTTGATATGTCTTTACCATGAGCCATTTGCTATGGACTAGCCAACTCTTAATCAGATAGAATATGGTGAGTTGATAACCATATAGTTTTTGGTAAACTATCAACCATAAACGGATTTGCCAAGTCTTTACCAGTAGCCGTTTGCTCTGGACTAGTTGATTTTTATGTGGGTTAGACATGGTGAATCAATAACCATTTGTTGTATGTCTCAGTTACACACCTTTTATTATCAACTCCAATCTTTGATTTGGTTATGTACCTGCACATGTTAGAATAATTCAAAGAATATGCATAACCGACTTGTTTTAATCAAAGATACAATATCTTCCCAAAGTCAATCCAATAATATCCATATTTACTTTAAAACATACCAAAATAGATGAAAGTAAATATCTTTTCTAATTAAACCTCTTGATTGACTTTGCCTATATAAGGAGATTCAACTCTGCATAATTTGTATCAAAACATAATCAAACCTGCACAAAAACCCTAAAAATCGCAATGAGCAATTTTCCAAACATCATTGACATCTCTTCATATTCTGACACAGAGATATCAGCATGGGAATACATTCCATGCTATTCCACAAGTTCTTCTTCCAAGGAGACAACTAAGAAGACTGTGAAGCCTGTTGCCAAGCGTGCACCTTCTCTTGAGTTTTACTCCAGCTCACCAGATGATGATGATCAGGATGAAACCTATGCCTTGTCCAAGAAGTTGACAAGTGCTTTGTCAGAGGCTTTGGGAACAGCTATCTCCAACATGAAGAAAATTTCCATACCAGAGAAACCTGCAAGACTACCAAGGCCTCCTCCTCAAGTTCTTGGTCTTGCTTGTCCAAGAATGCAGTCAACCTTTGAGAACAAAAGGAAGAGAACACACAAGGCCAAGCATAACTATCAGGGCAAGGGTAAGAAGCCAATGGAGTAGATTATGTATGATGTTTTAGGTTTCTATCTTTGTGTTTTGATGATGACTGAAAGTACTCTCAGTAGAATGTAATGAGCTTTCTCTTTTGATTGAATGCAATGAAGTTTCTTTGTTTTACTTTATCCACTGCTTGTATTTTAGTTTCCACTGTTAGGCTTATTTCCTGTATAAAAGTTAGTGGACAAACATAAATACAAGCACTAAACAGCAACAACTTGATGTATACAAATACTCCTTCAATCCTGCATATCACACACAGAAACCAAACACTAAAAAGATTGTTAAGGTTAGCAGTGGTTAGAAAGATTAACTAGAAGTAGATTCAATAGTTTTGCATGCAGTGGTTAGACCAGTACTAAACCACTCAGTCAACAAGTCAACTCCAAGTCATTAATCCGGCCACCAAAGTCAAAGACTTCATTTACTCCTCAACAACTTATACCTTCCCCTCATTAACTTACTGAATCCAACTTAACATATATTTAAGGACCTTTAACTCACAAACCATCCAAATCACATACTCCAAAAATTTCTCTCTCAAAGACTTACATTTCTCCAACAACACCATGAGTCATTCCAATCCAATCAACCTGTCTTCTAGCAGTTCTTCTGATAGTTCTTGGGATGACTTTGTTTTGAATAACCCTAGGAGAGTTAAGAAAGAAGAGTATGAGGAGGTTGTAACCAGGAAGAGAAAACATTCAAGTGTTCTCTCAAATCCTTTCTCTGCTGGTCCTTCATCACTACAGCCAGTGCCTCAGGATGCACTCATCAAAGGGGATGGCTCAGAGATCAGCTCCTATGTATCTCCTTATGAAGATACAGATGATGAGACATCTGGAAGGGTCCTGAGTGTGCCCTCTCTTGCTGCAATAGTCCCTCCTGAAGAGCTGCAACCATCACCTTCTCTACCATTGCTGACAGCACCACCACCAGTAGGTCCTTGATCATCCTCACCACCTGTTGGAGGAGTGGTGATGGGGCTAGCATGCCCCGAGGTGTACAGGGTGATTGATAGGCGAATAGGGCCTAAAGTGATGCCAGAATGGGCCTTCCCAAAGAAGTCATAGGTGGTAGTTGGTGGTTAGGTTGGGGTTGGGGTTGGGGTAGGAATATGAAGCTTGTGTCTGTATAGGTTGTGATAGGAAGTTGTCTTCTGTTTTCTGTTATCATGTAATGATGTTGGTTGTTAGAACCTGATGGATGTAATCTCTGCACCCTTGTACAACTATGTTTAAATAATAATAATGATCCATGCTTTTCCTTTTGCTTAAGATTATCTTGCATTAAACTGGTTGTCATTAACTTCTTTTATCTTCAAAAAGCTCTTGTGATGTTTACCAGTTATGATGACCCCTTTACCAGCAACTTTTCCATTAACTCCACCTCCAAAGCTGACATACTGTCCATCATAATGTTCAAAATTTGAAAGATAGGACTTGTTGCCAGTCATGTGCCTTGAACATCCACTATCTGTGTAGCCTTGATCTGATTTTTTTGTCCTTGGATGTTCCTGCACATAAAAGTAAAGAGTAAGTTTCTTTTGGGGACCCAAGCCATGATTGACTTGGATCTGCCTCGTGTATCAATATAGTTAAATCTATCAAAGGTCATTGATACACCATTGGGATTGGTTGATGAGGTAGTTCCTTTAGGTTTCCATTCCCAACGAGCTGAGACCTTTACAGCATTGTCCATATCCCCCTTTTTCTTGTTTACAACCCTTGCAGTGGGAACTTTTGAATAAGCAGTGGAAACTGCTGGTTTGGTTTTAGGTACCCACTGTTGGTTATAATGAACCTTTTTATTTTGAAAAGTTCTTTTCCCTGTTTGTGCAGATTTTGCAAAAGTTGTTTTGGATTTTGCACTTGTAACAGGTGACTTAGGGTGAGTAGTGTTAACAGTTTTTGCAGTGGCAAAAGTTTTGAGGTCACTTCTTAGTTGAACTGCTCTTGGAACCATTTTGCTGTGTTGATTAGGGTGTAAATTGTTTTGAAACTTGTTAGATTTCACCCTTTTGTTCCCATGAACTTCCCTTCTCCCAAAATGATAGTCACAGTTAGCATGTAAATGATAAAAGCTGCCACAGATATAACATGCTTTGTTGTACATCACAAAATCACTACCTAGTTGTTGAGATTTAACATGATTCCAACTCCTCTGGTTACCCCTAGGAGCTGATGGCTTGTTTCTATACATCTCAGCATACCTTACAGGTGATCTAGGTTTATTAACTGGTTTCCTAGGTTCTTCTGTAACAGTATTAACAACTTTTGGGATAGAAGCCTCTACATTCCTTTTAACATCCTCATCAACAACTGATGAGTCACTAGCACTTTCAAAAACATCAGTTTCATGCTTAGCCTGTTCCTCATTTTTCACAAATGTGTCCTTTAGAGGACCATATTCACGTTCGATTTCCTGAAAATCTTCTAAACCTGTATGAGCTAAATCTATGCCAGGAGGTGATGGAACACCTCTTAGTGGTGGTGGCACTGTATTATAACCCATACCTGACTTAACTTTACTCTGTATTTGAGCATTCCAAATTTTATCAATTGACTTAGACTGATAATAACAGGTGTCTACAGTTAAATTGACATTTTCATTTATCTTTTTAAGTTTTTCAAGCTCTTCTTGGTATGCCTCATTCATAGTTGTCTTCTAATCTATCTCTCTTCTAAGAAGAATCATATCATCATTATATTTTGACTCATTTACTCTATAGTGCTCTAGTTGTTTTTCTAATACAGCTATAGCTCTCCTAAGATTTGACACAACATAATTAGCAGCAAACAACTCTGTTCTTTTATTAGAATATAGATCATTAAGCCTTTCAACTTCTCTAGCTGCCCTACATGTTTTAGAACAACTTTCAAAGTTTTGTACCTCAGAGTCAGAGAAAGCTATGAGAGCAAATTTAGTAGACACAAGAGCAGCATCTGAAAGTTCTTCCTCTTGTTCATCAGCCATGAAACTCCAATCATAGCTCACACCATCAATTGCCAACATTGCCTTTGGTTCTTCCATAGTTGGTTCTTTCTTTTGCTTGTACCAAGTAGACATGTTGTCCTTCAGCTTTGGTCTTCTGCATTCCCTAGCAAAATGCCCCAACTTGTGACAATTGAAACACTCTACTTTCTTTTTGTCAAAGCCTGCAGTTTCACCACCATTGATGTGAATAGGCTTGCCAGTCTTCTTGTACAATTTCCTAGCCCTCATGCTAAGAAGAGCTATTTGCCATTTTATATCCATCTCCTCCAAGTCATCTTCATCAATTTGCTCTATGTCTTCATGAGTTAATATAGAGCCATTAACTTGAGTGGAGATAAAAGCATAAAATGTAGGATCTCCAATACCAGCGATCTTCTTCTTTGAACCTGTAGTGGTAATGTTAACATTACCCGTGGAAACTGTAGAACCAGCAGTGGCAATATCATCATCACAGTCATCTTCAGAATCATCACTGTCAATAGAGGTTGACATAAAAGCCAAGCTGCTTGAGCTTGTACCAAGTTTCCCAGCCTTCTTCAATCTTTGTTCAATAAGTTTGAAGTTGTTGTAAAGATCATTGAGCTTCATAGTTTTAATATCTGGTTTAGTTTCCCAGACAGTAACATTAGTATTAAACTCTGAAGGCAAACTTCTTAGAAACTTTAAATTGAGGTCTTCCTTTTCTACCTCAATGCCAAACACAGTCAGTTGTGTAACAATCTTCTGAAGTTTGGTGAAGATGCTATCAAGTGAGTCATTGCTTAAAGCAGAGAATTTTTCATAACTTTGCTTCAACAATGTCTTTTGTGTCTTCTTTGTAGCATCATTACCACCAAACACTGAGCAAATCTCTTCAAAAAGTTCTTTAGCTGTCTTGAACTTGCTGAATGCTATGATCTGGTCTCTAGGAAGAGTCATCAGCAACAAACTTCTAGCCTTTAGATCATTCTTCTTCAGTTCTTTTTTCAATATTAGTCTCGTGAACGTAAACTGTCACAACATCTATGTCATCAACCTTCTGAGTACTAGTCACAGGCTTGAAAGAATCACCAGTTAAGATGATCTCCCATAGAGCATAGTCTTGAATGAGAAAGTATTGCTCAATCATTATCCTCCACATCTCAAACTCATTAAGTTTGAGCTTAGGAAGTCTTGGAGTAGAAGCGTTGGACTGGTTGTTTTCCATCTCCATTGAGTGAGTAGGTTAAGCGTATTCCTTGGATCTTCTAAAACAAAATATCAGAACCTGTCTCTGATACCACTTGATGGATCTGGACACACACCTTGTGTCAGTGATATTTTGTATTATATTAATAAGCACGCGGAATTTACTTAGTAATACTTAGAAGACAGATTATATGATGTATTTAAAGTGAAGACAGATTAAACACAAAACTAAGCTCCAATATTATTAATGAATAATACGAGTGATCTTGCTTATCACTAGGGTTACACCTTGAAGCTTATGTGAATGATACATACGTAAGTAAGTTCCTAAGACAATGACCTAGGACCTCCTTTTATAGTACAAGGAGTCCTTTACAAGATAATTATAAAGCTAACAATATAGAATATACACAAGATCTTTTCTATACATATCTAAACACGTTTTCCTAACACTTATCTAATAGCAGTGGTAATAATGTGCCAGCAGTGATAATACGTTTCCACTGCTAGTGCAATACTTAGCAGTGTCTTCCACAACTATCAGTGGTAATAGATTATTCCCAACAGAAGAATTAAAAAGAAACGTAATGAAAAGGGTGAAAATAAATAGCCCTCCAGATTATTCAACTTAGGGCAGACACCGGGTTCAATACATATGCTACTGGATGTCACTGGATGACACCGGTATTGAAGATCAAAGTTGTCATGGACCCAGTGACGCATGCACTAAACCTTCTTAGCCACTCAAGTTTCTCCCAACAGAAGCTTGTTTCATTCTCACAGGGAACCCTACGTAAACTATCGGCTTTCTCTTAGAGATTGCTGGTATTAACGAAGGAGACCCTCTCCCTAGTCTCCGCTCAGGAAAACCAAAGCGCACTATTGAGTCTAGAGCCACGAGATTCATCTAAAGATCTCTTAGGAACACTTGACATTTCATCACTTGTCGTTCAAAAATAAGGACGCAAGTGATACATTCTAGAGTCCTTCACAGATCTTAGCAATCTGTCGAGAACATTTATGAGGGGTTCACAACTGTGATCCTCAGTGATTGAATGGAAACTCCTGCCATGGTCAACATCAAACGCCCGACAGCAGGTCACTTCGGTAACTCCTTGTGGGTTACGCTTAGTGTTGTATCAAACGGTCTACAGTCGTGGGGTGATTCTTTGGTGTACCCCAGCGACTCACCTGAACCGTAGATGTACTTCAGTATATCATGTTAGCATTTTTTAGGGCATCCGGTTTCAGGAACAGCCTTTTCTAGAATTAGATATGTGTCTTCACATTATGCTGTTGACACTCTCGAAGTTCGAACTTGTAAGTGCTGGAAATCCCGCTAAGGAGATTCCTTTCAAGAATCAAGTCCTGAATATGTGGGTCATTACTTGAACTTGTTCAATGTAATGCCAACTGTCCCTTACGGGATTCGGCCGGCTGATTCGCCCGACCAAGGTGAATGGAATCAAGACATTCATCAGTAGAACAATTGTAGTAATCAATTCTTTATGAAAATATTACATGATCAATTGGTGTTCGTGACTGTACCGGAGATGCTGCTGCTGATGGATGCTCGCGGGAGGAAGAGATCGTGCTAATTCTCCACATGCTCATACCAACAACATCACAAGATAAGTTCTCTCAAAATCAAAGGCAACACAAAGTCATAATGATTCTTCATCTAATCAAATAAGCTACAAAGTTATAAAGACTCGAGAACTACTTCACATCTGGAATTCATTGTCAAATGAGCATGTGAGCATGTTCGAGAAAGACGTGGAGACGCTGGAGCAACAAAGCTGACATGTAGCTGACAACAACATACTATCACAACCACCACAAAGAACAAAGATTTAAAGAACAAAGGAATCAAAGACGTCAAAGCAGAATACTTCAAAAGAAACAAGATCCCTACACTAGAGAGATTGTTAGAATCAAGGCACTTCTTCTCACAAGAAATAAGAATGTCAGAAGACGTCAAAGCAACTATTACATCAGCACCAATGATACGCTTACGCAGCGCGTTCGGGGTCAAAGGAACTTCCTTTTCTTCGAGCAAGTTTTATAACACCCTAGGCAGTGAACCTAATCGTTGTAGTGTAGTATTAGGGTAAGCCACGGGTATTGATAACGTTCTCTAGGGGAATAAGAATGCTAGTGAGAAGTTACTACGCTAAGGTTGGGGTTGAGGAAGATTATTTTTTTATCTTTTTATGTTTTTTAGGAATTAGAAAGGTACGAATCTCAGGGTTTGGATTTGGGGGTTGGTATTTCTACCGATTACTCTACTTGTCTAATTATCTAATCTAAGGTGAGGGTAGTCTATGTCTAATTATTGTGTGCCCGTATGATGGTTTAAAGATGTGTTTACTTAGGTTTTGTTACTCCTTAATTATCTCCTATCGATGGTTGAATTGTCACGTCCTTATTCTTAATCGCGTTGTGTGTCTAAAGTCGTAGGGTATGCGTTTCTCCCTAACTCTTTGAAACTACCAAAGGGTCTCGTCTACAAAATCTCTAGGAATTATAGACTGTAACTCTAAGGTACTCTTTGGATGGTTTAGCCTACAACTACTCTAGGCGTTATAGTCTAAGGTTCACAAAGATTAATCAAGCATTAACTACATAACGAATGACCTATCGCATTACTAGATCATTAACAATTAATATAAGAGACAACCAATCAATATTCAATAATTAAGTTTCATATTCCCTAAGCAAACACACAAATAAATTAGCCGGACATGGAGAACATGCAAGCATACACACAAATAATTGAAGACATAATTGAATTAATGAAGTAAAACACTTATCTTGATGTAAGATAGGGTTTGGAACCCTAAAATACTATACAAGACAGCCTTGGTTCGGTTTAGGTTTTTACTCCAAAAGACTACACACTCAAAACTAAAAAATTCGGATTCTATATATAAGATTACAATTGCGACGGCGTCACCTTATGAATTGTGACGTCGTCGGGTTGCCGTCATTAGGGTTTCGTCTTGGCCACGTTAGTCTTGCGACGGCGTCACCTTATGCTTGTGACGTCGTCCCCTTCAATCTCTGACGCCGTCTGGATCAAATGACGACCTACTCTTTTAAAGCCTGACACCGTCACTTGAAAATAAGCAATTTGGCTACTGAGCCGTCACAAAAGTGATGCGACGGCGTCACAGATAACACCTGACGCTGTCCCTTTGTACTTCAGCAGCTTGAGTGTCTCGATTCTTGACTTTGGCCATTTTCTTCGTATATTCGCGCCTTTTCGTCCAAATAAGTGCCATTCCAGCAATTTGCCTTCAAGAGACCTAAAAGGAGAAAAGGAACGATATTAAGTAATAACGAATACAAAAGTGATCAAATAAGGGCTTAAACGACCCTTCAAAAAGGTACATTTTAAAACCTTATCAAATATCCCTACACTTGGTATTTGCTTGTCCTCAAGCAAATGTGCTTTTAGCGAATTAATTTATAAGTTAGGGGTCATGAAGCATTGGTTTAAAACAATCCACAACACATATAAGCCCCACAAAAGTCATAAAAAGCACGGAAATTACATACTAGCACCTCACATGGGGTGTTTGGATACTCACATCTCTCTGGTGTATATGAAATATAACAAGTTGGAAATGGAAGATAAACACTCATTAACCGGTCCTAGTACATAGATTACCATAGGCTTGAGACTAGATCAAACCTCCATCGCTTTGGCGTAAGCACCTAGGAAAGACTATCAAAGAGGTCTTTAAAGGGTTGCAATGTTAGGCTTACGGTAGGGAAACAAAGGGTTTGGTGGGATAGGCTATTTAGTGGTGGCAAGTCAAAAATCTTTATGTTATAAGCATACGAAGAATGGCGTTGCTAAGCCAAGACTCGACACTCTAAACTCTATATAACTGAAACACACAAACATAAATTTAAAGGATAGATGTAGGATGGTGGCCCGTATGTTCATTTTTTTTTTTTTTAACACTCTATTTTTTTTCTTTTTCTCTTTTTCTATTTTTTTCGATTTTTTTTTTCATACACTTTTACTCTACCATCCTCTATGGTAACATCAAATGATAGGGATTTATAGGTACATCCCTACACTTGAGTTTTTATTACTCTAACACTAATTTGACCCGAATTGAAAAGATCAAAACACTTGGAGTACATTATTACGCAAGTAAAGGGAATTTGAATTTAACGTTCCCTTCCCGTCATTTCATAAACTTTAACTTTTCCCATGAGTCCCAATCGTCCCAAAACTGTGTACAAAGGATATGACTCGACTTAGCAACTCATGCAAGCAACTAGATAATTGAACTAAGGGTTTAGGGTGATAACAATAATGCACTAAAAGTGAGTGCATACAAGGTAGGCTAAGGCGATTTGGGTGTACATTTGGGGGTGGAGTGTAAACAATGCTCTTCATTGATATTCCGGAAAACCAAAAAATCAAGAGAACCGCGAAAAGGATAGGCTCTGAGGGGTTAACTAGGGGTGTCGTGTACTAAAAGTGAGTACAACGCAAAGGTGTGGGGGAATTACTCAACCGAGGTGGAAGAAGTAATTATATTACAGGTATGAAACAAGGGTTATCCTAATGCCTCTTATCATTTAGTTATTCCTAACTACGCAAGTGTAGTCTTACTAGCGATCTCGGGATGCATCACAAAACAAGTTCTAGAATCTATTATACTACCGGTTCACACACTAAGCATTAAAGATGAATGCTTTAATTCCTACTAATCTAAGGGCGATCCTCACATTTTGGGTGGAATTTAAGTGGTAAAGGGTTTTTGTGCTAGTCATGCAACTTCCTATCCGTGAGACGCTTTATTAAGACTAATGGCCCACTCCTATATGTCATGAAAAATTAAAAATTTGGTGCCAAAATTACCCTAACCGACATTTTCTCATGGTTTATTACACAAATACAATTGGACAAAGCAAATAATCAAGGATAAGCATAGTTTCAAAGTTACCGTTTTATTTTCCCTCCCTACACTTAAACTGAACATTGTCCCCAATGTTCCCTGAAAGTATCAAAGTTATGATAATGGAAGGTAATTAAAAACGAAAGAAACTAATACCCCCCTGATTAGCTCGGTAGGATCCGTGTAAAGTGGTGGTTAAATCCTTTCCAAGAAGAATGTATGCGTGAAAAGCTCCTTCCAATCTTATGTATCTTCTTCTTAGTAAATTAAACCTGCACACTTGAAGAAAACAAACGAAAACTTCGCGTAAAATCGGCGGTAATAATATATATAAGACTCTACTAAACTAGGATATAATGCTTTTGGAATGGATGTTTACAGAATTTCTGGAAAATTCCAAAAAAATTTATAAGTAGCTCAGAAAACGAGAAAAAAAAGTAATCTGTTTTTTTTACTCCTTCCTGACGCCGTCAGGTTATCCTGACAAAAACTGGTATGCGATTTTCTGGAAAAAATTCTGGAAAATTTACATCTTTAGAATCTGGAAATATTTCTGCAAAACATCCATTATGACTCGATACAAGCATTTGACTCGAACAAACACACATATATATCTATTAATTAATTGCAATTCTCATGTTCACATTTCTTTTGAAAACGTGTGTAATCCTCCCTACACTTATCCTTTATGTAAAATACCTTTATATGCAATTAAGACGAGGTTAAAAACAAAATAAAGCATTTTTACAAATTTAAACATGAGAATAAGCAATCAATAAAAGATATATGACACTAACAAGCAAACAATTAAGAATGGGTTGCCTCCCACGAAGTTATAAAGACTCGAGAACTACTTCACATCTGGAATTCATTGTCAAATGAGCGTGTGAGCATGTTCGAGAAAGACGTGGAGACGCTGGAGCAACGAAGCTGACCTGTAGCTAACAACAACATACTATCACAACCACCACAAAGAACAAAGATTTAAAGAAAAAAGGAATCAAAGACGTCAAAGCAGAATACTTCAAAAGAAACAAGATCCCTACACTGGGGAGATTGTTAGAATCAAGGCACTTCTTCTCACAAGAAAGAAGAATGTCAGAAGACGTCAAAGCAACTATTACATCAGCACCAATGATACGCTTACGTAGCGCGTTCGGGGTCAAAGGAACTTCCTTTTCTTCGAGCAAGTTTTATAACACCCTAGGCAGTGAACCTAATCGTTGTAGTGTAGTATTAGGGTAAGCCACGGGTATTGATATCGTTCTCTAGGGGAATAGGAATGCTAGTGAGAAGTTACTACGCTAAGGTTGAGGTTGAGGAAGATTATTTTTTTATCTTTTTATGTTTTTTAGGAATTAGAAAGGTACGAATCTCGGGGTTTGGATTTGGGGGTTGGTAATTCTACCGATTACTCTACTTGTCTAATTATCTAATCTAAGGTGAGGGTAGTCTATGTCTAATTATTGTGTACTCATATGATGGTTTAAAGATGTGTTTACTTAGGTTTTATTACTCCTTAATTATCTCCTATCGATGGTTGAATTGTCACGTCCTTATTCTTAATCGCGTTGTGTGTCTAAAGTCGTAGGGTATGCGTTTGTCCCTAACTCTTTGAAACTACCAAAGGGTCTCGTCTACAAAATCTCTAGGAATTATAGACTCTAACTCTAAGGTACTCTTTGGATGGTTTAGCCTACAACTACTCTAGGCGTTATAGTCTAAGGTTCACAAAGATTAATCAAGCATTAACTACACAACGAATGACCTATCGCATTACTAGATCATTAACAATTAAGATAAGAGACAACCAATCAATATTCAATAATTAAGTTTCATATTCCCTAACCAAACACACAAATAAATTAGCCGGACATGGAGAACATGCAAGTATACACACAAATAATTGAAGACATAATTGAATTAATGAAGTAAAACACTTATCTTGATGTAAGATAGGGTTTGGAACCCTAAAATACTGTACAAGACAGCCTTGGTTCGATTTAGGTTTTTACTCCAAAAGACTACACACTCAAAACTAAAAAATTCGGATTTTATATATAAGATTACAATTGCGACGGCGTCACCTTATGAATTGTGACGTCGGGTCGCCGTCATTAGGGTTTCGTCTTGGCCACGTTAGTCTTGCGACGGCGTCACCTTATGCTTTTGACGCCGTCCCCTTCAGTCTCTAACGCCGCCTGGATCAAATCTAGGCCGTCTGAGTTGCGACGACCTACTCTTTTAAAGCCTGAAACCGTTACTTGAAAATAAGCAATTTGGCTACTGATCCGTCACAAAAGTGATGCGACGGCGTCACAGATAACACCTGACGCCGTCCCTTTGTATTTCAGCAGCTTGAGTGTCTCGATTCTTGACTTTGGCCATTTTCTTCGTATATCCGCGCCTTTTCGTCCAAATAAGTGCCATTCCAGCAATTTGCCTTCAAGAGACCTAAAAAGTGAAAAGGAACGATATTAAGTAATAACGGATACAAAAGTGATCAAATAAGGGCTTAAATGACCCCTCAAAAAGGTACATTTTAAAACCTTATCAACCAACAACGTTTCAATATTACTTAAGTCATTAATTACCAACACTTAGGGGGAGATTGTTGGAATCACTCCTAAACTATATTTCAAGTGTTTGTAATCAATATGTAATAGGTTGCTTAATTAGGCTTTTAAGTTAGTATTAATGGCAAGGCTTATGTAGAAAGCCCATAAGCCTTGGCCCAAGCCCATAAGGAATGAAGGGACTAGATGTGTTGCCCTAGCTCCCTTCCCCTATAAATAATGTTGTAAACTCCCATTTGGGAGTTGGTTGTTCACTTTACTTAATTTCATAAGCATAAACCTTTCTATATCATTCGTATATATTGTGTTTAGTGTTCATCCGATCACTTCTTATCTCATTTCTTAAACATTGATGCTTGTGTTACAACATGGTGACCTAACAGTTATTATGATTGTCATTCAGGGGTAAAGCCCCGAATGACGGGGTTCCGGGGGCAGCGCCCCGGGTAGCAGGGTCCAAGGGGCAGCGCCCCTAGCTGGGGTCGAGCTTGAAAATAAAATTCCCGAAATTATGGACTTAATTTTTCCCCTTTGATTTAACTGAAATTGGTGGTTGAATAACTGCTATGGCAGTTTTAACCGACTTTCAGTTTTGTTGGTCATATATTGGTTATCTTTTCTGGTTCTATTCATAACAACAAAACATATTCTCGTTTCTTAATGTGAGTTTTATCTGATTTAAGATTTCGATAGAACCATTGAAATACTTCAATCTGAAAGTGTTTACACGACTCTCAGATTACTGTGATCCTATTTTCTAATATTCTCCCTTGAAAAGGTCTTCAATGATGCTGAAAAATGGCTTGGAATGGAACCATAGTCGTGGTATTCAACTGAGAGGTGGAATGGGTGATAATATTTCTGAGTGAATTAGGGTTTGTATTTATAGATTTTCTGACCCCAACATGTATACGGCGTAACCCTAACTTAGGTGTTACGCCGCATATGCTCTCGGTAAATAATTTTTCATGAATCCAAACTTGATTACGATGCAGCTGCAATGATTCAATTACGCCAGATACCCCCAAAAGATAGAATCCTTTCAGATCTCGTTGTAATTACGGCGTAGAGGCTAAGCCCACATTATGAAGCATCACCTCTCGTTAACATTTATGTGTTTGGTCACGGCTAATTTCATAAGTATGAGTTACGCCGTATATATCTTGTGATAAGGATAATTTTTGATTCTTTTCTGGCTATACGGCGTATTCCCTACTAAGGAGTTACGCCGTATGTATCCTTTGACTTTGATTGCATTGCCTGCCTTGATAAGAGATACGGTGCATGTATGTAGTTGCATATACGCCTCATATGTTGATTGTTCCAGCTTTTTCCTATTTCTAAACGATTAACTTCTCAATTCCGCATCTCGTCGCTCAATGCTCAAATAAATCCTATAAAATAAATAGGAAGTAATTAAGTGTCTAAATATTATAATAATACAAGAAATATGAGCATATTATAAGAGAATTTGACATATAAAAGTATATACTATTTGATGTTATCAAATCCTAACTAATACGTTTTCCACAATGCCTTTAGGAATGCTAATAGTTCTATCTGTCATTTTCACTATCATGAAAATTGGTTTAAGTGAGCCTAAATCTAACCTTTTATACATGGAAAGTGGCTTAATACTTATGCTAGCCCCTAGATCAGATAAGGCATTCCTAACTATAAAATTACCAATAGCCATGGAAGAATAAAACTTCATGGATCATTTTTTTGGAGGTAACTGATTCTGATGGACTGTCGAGCATCGGGCGTTTAGTTTGATCTCCTCTCCACCTTCTCTCTTTCTTTCGTCCATATTGACCCTCTTTGTTTCTCCGCATCGGGAATTTACTTGGCCTGTATAGCATTTCGAGGCCATAGACGAGTATTGTATCGAGTTTTCTTGGTAAAATTGGGATAGATAGTTCAAGAAGGCAATATTTTAGGATTTACACCAAAATAGTCCATATATGTTAAATTGTGTATGTTTATCGACTTATCGACCTCCCATGATAAACCATTTTTGTTGCACTCACCTTTAGTTCAAGATACCTTTAGATATACCCTTCCAAGCCAATATTTTGTTTCTTAACCCACTTATATGTTGTTGTTTCGTTTACACCATATCGCCTTAGCCTACCGTGTAGTCTTAAGTCTATGGTTGGGAAATTGCCATTTGCCTAAGTCTTGGGTTCGAGTTGAAAGGTTCTGGAATCACACTTTCGTGGAAGACACATTTCTGAAGATCGTTGAAGACCCCCTGTATTCCTTATATATGGTTCATTTCAAGTGGGGGATGGCCTCTTATTTTATTTTTAGTTATGAATTAAAAAAAAGAGTGAATTTTGGTATATATTTATATATGATATTTGTTGAAGAATGGATTAGTGTACATTATAGGATTGACACTATAAACACTAATCCAAAATGTTTGATGATCGAGCTTATTTGACTAGTAACGAGGGAATGCCTCGTTCACATACATTGGATGGTACGAGTTGGCAACTAATTTAAGCCAACTAGCTTTTTGAAGGTCAAGTTAGTGTGCACTTATCACCATTTAATTTCCTCTTCTCACACATTTAGGCACACTAACTTGTTATTTGATAATCCGGTTTTCACGTTTGATGCTTGGATTTGGGATGGACGGTAGGCGGTGATGACTTGAACATGTATTAAGACTATTTGTTTGTTTATTTTTCATTTTTACACCTTTAAATGTGCATCCCATGTATTTTCCTACCTATATTTTTCTTAATGTTCATATTTCGAGTTTAGGTGAGGGAACTGAGCAGTCATTAGTGTCCTGGCCATGGATTTGGTCATGCATCATTGGTTTTGTCGCATTCGTTGTAGCTTGCAAGTGATGACTTAACGAATAAACTCACCCCTAGCCTATGTAATAATTCACCCAATATTGCCTTTAAGGATTGTCTTGACCTTACCTCTAGTGGTTATATTTGTATAACCACCAAGCCTATGATAGAATACATGTTATGACTATGCTTATGAGTGATCACCCCAAAATTGAAACACTTAGATTAGTGAGCGTAAGAGTGTTTTTGTTCCCCTTTTTGTGAGGTGTTCGATTTTAATGTTTCTAGCATAGGCAGTTTTTAAATTCATATCTTCCAAGCTAACTTGGGAGTTATGTTTTTAAGAATTATTCTAATAAGGTCTTCTTAAGGGAAAGTAGAATTTAAGTGGGGGATATTTGATAACATCAAATAGTCTGAATATTCTAGTATCAATTTCATCTAATTATGCTCATAGTTGATGTAGTTTTATACGAATATATACTCTTATTACTCTATATTTCATTTCAGGGTATAAATGAGTATTGGAACGAAGAAACGCGGATTTGGAAAGAAGACTCATGAAGTTACACTTGAACTTGCTAGACAGAAGGAAGTTACGGCGTAAGCACAATGTTCAACTTACGCCGTAACTATGGAAGTCACACGAACATTAAAGTCAACGCAAGACAAGGCTACAACGTAACTCCATTGACTAGGTTACGCCGTAGAAATCCAAATACTTGCCAAAATCAGTAGCCATGAAGTTGCGCCGTAACCATAACAAATGAGTTACGGCCGTAGATATGGAAAAAATGTTAATGAGAGTTTTGCGACGTAACCTATCCTTAACTATTTACGAGACATGAAGGCGTCCCGTTATATGGGACATACCGCATAAGTTAGTCGAACCTATAAATACAAGCCCTAATTCTGCATTTTACACATCATTCTCTCCACCACAACACAAGTGACTAATTAAGGCTCATTCAAGGACGAAATCCTGTAATTCTAGAAGACTTTCCAAGGGAGAATTCATTCCCTTCCATTCATAGTTTTAGCATTACATCAAGTATTTGTATCGAATACAGTGTTTACTTGTTATTTGATTATGAACATTGTATTTACTGCACTTATTGATATGAGAGGCTAAACAATTTATGTGTTATCCTAGTTATGAATTTATCTATGCCTTGATTCGTGTTTCTTTTATTTATCATTTTATGTAGATATCTTTCTTGCCTATCGTTGAATCCCCGCGTTTTGGTAGTATTGAAGCTAGGGTAGTACCTAATTTGCTAGTTAGTACATGATCACTAGAACACTAGCTTATTAGGTTGCTTGAGGTGTGACCATCATCCTTATGTAGGACTTGACCATAGAATTACCTACACTAGAATAGATGCTTAAGAAAGTGGGAAAAACCCTACGTGGACCAAACGAGGGTTTAATGTTAAAACCATTAGATAGATCTAGAATATAGTTGGTACTTAATGACTAAGAACTAGATACTCAGCCACCCGTGACCATCGGGGTTGGGATCTAGTGATTAAAGGTTAGGTCACAATGACCATTTGTGCTTAATGACTTAGAACCACTACATAAGGCGAGAATAGACATTACATAAGAACTAGGTCAATGCATGACAAAGTAGTAACTAGGCTAACACATCTTTATCCTTTGATAATCTTTACATTTCATTTTTGTTTATTTAGTTAATTAATTAATTCAAATCATTTCTGTGACATTTAGAACTTAAATTAGACTCCGCCTATAGCTCTTGGGACAACCTTAGTTTTACCAATTTCTAGACTACTCACGACCGGGTACACTGCCCATTAATGCAGACGTAGATCATAGGTAAACGAGATAATATAAATTTAAAACATGATCTAGAAAATAAGCATCAAAATCACTAATATTTAGCACACACTTTCACCTACAAATCACAAACATACTTCTCTTTATTAACTTCAAAAAAACGTTGTGGATCCCAACTATAATCATTACGATGTTTACTTTTAAGACTATACGAGGAAGTATACGCGGATTTTTCAAGATTAAGAACAATTGAATGCTTTGGGTAAATCATCAAGCGGGTTTGGGTCCTAACACAAGGACAATGATACCACGTGAATGAGAGGTTGCCGAGCAACAGCTGTTGGATGATAATTTAGGTGACAAAAACAATCCACCTAAATACCCGAGAAGAATTTTAGGCGAAGGTATCGTATAAGTTCAAAACCTTTTAAAAAAATAGTCAATGATATTCCCAATTACAATTTTGAACCTCTTCCCAAATACTTCTTTTTTAAAACAACGATCGTATTGTACAGGTCTTCTAAGTATTAGTGCTCTCATGAAATGCACATCGGCCATATGCCAATTGGCATAAAGCACAACAACTTATGCATTTGATCAGTACTTGCAAATTGGTGAACAATTTTCTCATGATTATTTACAAACCTTCACTAAATTCTTATATACTTTATACTTGGAGGAGTATTTAAGAACACCCAATTTTAATGACATCCAACATATATATGCATTGCACGAAGAAAAACATGGACTCCCAGAAATGCTGGGGAGCATTGATTGTATGCATTGAGAATGGGTAAAATGTTGGAAGGCATTACATGGACAATTCTAAAGGCATGATCATAACTATATTAAGCGTCAATGCTTGAAGTTGTTACATCATATGATTTGTGAATTTGACATGCTATTTTTGGTGTTGCGGGATCAAATAACGACCTCAATGTTCTATATACTTCAAACTTACTTGATGACCTTATTGACGATATTGCTCAAGAAGCTCCATTTTTAGTAAATGAAAAAACATACGAAAAAAGGTTACTATTTAATGGATGGAATTTATTATTAATGGGCTACGTTTGTTAAAACATTTTCCATTACAAGGGATGAAATAAATAATGAAGTTTAAAAGAGTTTAATAAAGTGCAGAAAATATATTGAACGAGCTTTTGGAGTCATACAAGGTCATTGGCGAATTTTACAACAACCCACACGTGCTTAAAAAATCAACACGCTACGAAGAATCATGTTCTGTTGCATCATATCCATAACATGATATTGAAAGATCGAGAATTCGGTATTAGTGAGTTTAACAAATTGTTGTTTCTCACAACCGAATTTTCAGCGTACTTGGGTCAAAAGATGCAACATGTATCAAAGGAAAAAAAGAACTTCGGGATAGGAGAGTGCATAATGACCTTCGACATGATATTGTGGAGTATTTATGGAATCTTAATAACAAATTGTATTTTTTTTTCAATTTCGTATTTTTAACATATTGTTATTTTTTATTTATTATCTTAGCAGTTTCATTCATTTTGTAGTGTATTGGTGGTCACCGCATGACAAAAAAACAAACACATAATGGCCATGCAGACCAAAACCCTTAATGACAGATCTCCTAATCAGTGATATAACCTACTAACACGTATAAAGGGCGTTTAAGGTTACTTACTTATGTACCTGCAATTGTGCACGATCCACAACCTTTTTGATCAGCACGGAATCGCCTCCTTCTCGTTCTTGATGCTTTAGTCGATCAACTTAGGGATTCTTGGGGAAGAATCACTACTTTGACCACGTTAGGTATCCACCGAACTGCACTTGTAGAACTAGGGCTACAAACCTAGGCAAGTTATGAGAGTACGAAATAGGGTAACCAAGTCGATTGGGAATGGAATTGGGGATCGACTTTGGGTCGATTCCTGATCGACTCAAAAGGGTTTTGAAACCCTTTTCGGTTTGGTCGACCGATCGACTAAGGAGAGAAGAACGGAGGAAGTTTAAGGTTTAGAGATGATTATTTAGGAAGGCCTTCGTATTTATAGGCTTCCAATGAAGCTTCCCAGAAGGATTAAAATATTTCAAATCAACCTTAAGTATATTAAGTTTGACAACTTGTCAAAATTAATCCCATAGGGGATTCGGCCGATCCACTAACCCTTTAGGGATTGCGGTTTTTCCTTTTATACTTAAATATATTTATCTCTTGATAAATATATACCCTAGTTAATTACCGGTGTACCCTTATATGTGAATATTATCGTATTCTTATTTCCTCTTTAGTTCCATTTTATTTCGTCACTATTTTCTTATTTTCGCTTGTGTGTTCTTTTTAGTGTGCACCGGTATTACCCTTTGGCATATCCGTGAAGGCTAGTTGTGAAAGACGTTATTTTTTGCACATAATCCTTTCAATTTTATCTTTTGATATGCATGTATGCAATAATCAATGTGTTTATTATAACATATTAGATTATTTTCGTGATTAAATTGTTAATGTACTGTAAATATATAACATGAGTTTTACAATAAATTAAACATGACAATAGTTGTTCACTATTGACTACAAATCTTTACTATCTTATAATGCATTTAGGACATTTCCCTAAATGGCAAGGCTTAAAATTCAGACTTCTTAAATTACTTATTATAGAAATATATGTCTATTGCTAAATGTAACAGCTAAACATTCAAATATAAATAAATGTATTAATTTTGCGATTAAATCAATACAATATTCAAATTCTAGAAAT
Source organism: Chrysanthemum makinoi (assembly GCA_910596185.1). NCBI lineage: Eukaryota > Viridiplantae > Streptophyta > Magnoliopsida > Asterales > Asteraceae > Chrysanthemum > Chrysanthemum makinoi. The sequence continues at coordinate 107,363,737 of OU343224.1, read as the reverse complement.
TAAATACAATACATGTAACATCCCAAATCTTATAACAGCCTATTAGCCTCTTTAATAGTTTGATGAAAATTGAATATGAAACAGTTATTAACTTATAATATCCCTGTGTATTAATGCTAGAATTAAAATATATAACTGCCACCGTTTAATCTAATATGTTTTTAAAAACAAATGCATATAAAACCTCAAAAAATACAACAAACATAATCGCATCTCACACCATTTCAGTCTCCTCAATAACGCCCGATCTCCATATTTAACTTTGACAAACACACGCACAACAACAAACCGATGCCGTTGCCCGCAAACGGTCGGTCGACCAAAAGGCCACTGAAGGTCGATGTCGGTCGCCGCCGCTGCTCAACATTCGGTCAATGAGGGTCGATTTGTAATTGGGTCGAAAACTCGACCTTGGTCGTGTGTCTATTTCAAAACAAAATGCAATGGTATGTTTATTTTAAAAATTAAAAAAAAAATTAAAAAAAAAATTCTTGAAGCTTGTCCTTGTGTGGTTCGATTCAGATAAGAAAATACGAACTGAAATTGGATTGTGTTTAGTTTCGTAGCAGATAAAAACCAACAAAAGGTTATGTTTGTGCTTCGGTTGTAGGTTAAGGTTGTAAGAGGGTTAAAATTTAAGTGTTGATGTGATTATTTGTTGTGAAACGTGGTTATTGATAGAAAAAAACATATAACCATGTGTCTCTGCTATGTGCATTACAAAGATTAAGAAGATTTGTTGCTTGAGAGAAGAAGTGGCTATGTGTGATTTGATGAAATGGTGTTTGTGTGGCGTAAGATTAGGATGTGAGGATATTATATCCTAGGTTTAGGGTTACTGGCTCATTTAGGCTAACTTCTATATGAAATGATTTGGGCTTGGTATTCATTGGATTTTATATCAGTTTAAATGATGGGTTGTGTTATATCATTTAAAATATTTGTAATGGTCTTCATTAGATTTGATATCAATTTGGACGAATTTTTAAAAATTTTTGTTGTGAATTTTTGGTGATATAATTTGTTATTTGATTGAATTATAGGTGCAGGTCAGCTCAGTTTTTCTGTTCCACAATATTTTGAATACGCTTATTCATAAAGCTTTACTTTTTATAAATCATGTACTCATTTTGAACAACAACAAAATGTTGCTTACTTTAGTTATTGTTAGAAAAAAAAACATATAAATAAAAAATATTTGCTCGTCACAAAATTTAGTCATAGCGCACCTGCCGCCGCATTAAACGGGTACGCTGCTAGTCAATTATTAAGTGTAATGTTTATTAACAAGTAATGTAGGATTTAATCACCTTCAGATGATTAAATCGAGTATGATAGAAAATAATCACGAGATAGATTAAGCTTTTATAAAACCCCTACACGAAAATTGTAGTCATTTGCTATTTAATTTGTGTTGGACATTGAACTTTAAAAGTGATAAATTTTTTTTTGAAAGAAAATAATATATAGAAAATACAAACCGATACAAACAAACGACATTCTTTATCTTCAAATAAGACGATTAAAGAGAAAGATACCCGAATATGACATTACAAACGACATTCTTTATCTTCAAATAAGACGATTAAAAAAGAAATACAAATTACAAGCCGAACAATACCCGAATATGACATTACAAGAACATACCCAAAAGAAACCCCCTAAAACTATGGGCTCGTTTGATTTGTGAAAAGATTTATGATGTGTGTGGTTTAAGGGGATCAATCAGAATTTGGGGTTGGGTTAAAGTTAATTGTTTGGTTTAACGTAGTTACTTTTACGGGCCCCACTAAACCCCACATATTAGGGCATCTTCAAAAGTTGTATAAAGGCTTGGGGTTAGAACAATAAACCTCTAACAAACATCGTGGACTCATATTGTCCATTTCTTTTTTTGTGATTTAATATATATATATTTTCTCTATTAGTGATTGTTTAACAAGTGCCTTAAGGGCATTGGATAAGTGCATTTATTCAATATAAAATTTTCTTTTAAAGTGAAAAATGCATTCAATATACATTAATTAAAGTTATAAATTAACTTAATTAAATGTGATTTTGTATTTAATGAATGCAAACTTTCTTTATTTAACAATTTAAACCAATGCCCTAAGGGCACTTTTAGACAATCTCTTTCTATTATTAGTTTAAATTATTTTATAATATATATATATTCTCTCTCTTACTAGAAATCTAAATCTTAATCTAAATTTAATTTCAAATCTAAATCCTAATTTTAAACCTATCTACAAACCAAACGGGCCCTTAGAATTTATATTTGAATTATGATTTGGTTTAAGATTTGAATTTAGTATTAAATGATGAGAGAGAAAAATATAATTGTTTAAAATATTACAGTATTTGTTTTGTAAATGTATATATTAGTAAAAAAAATGTTATTATAATACATAATAAAAACAAAAAGAGAGATGGTTCCACTTATTTTATCTAAAAGACAAAGCACACAGATACATATGTTGTGAATCCTCATCTTCCACACTCAGGATTTGTAGATGCGTGATTTTCTTCTTTCATGCCCAATTAGGGGGCCCACAGACACGTACCAAACGGGTATCTTTTACCATCACTTCAAACCCACTACAAAAATAGCTCAAACCTAACGAGCCCTAAAACTAAACTAATACCATATATCTTATAAAAACCGTAGAACCCCAACCCACTATCAACCAAACAAAATAATCCATATCCCACATGATTCATGCCATGCAAAAAGGGCAGTTTATAAGGACCTCCTACAGGGGGATTTTCTAATCATTTCACGCATCAGAGAATTGTATAATGCGCATTACGGTGTTGTATTATGTGATTCGCGATTTGTACGGTTGACTATAGGGGGTTCCTATAAAACTAAAAATAATTATGAATCATAAGATCGTCGAGTTTCTTAAAAATGATTTTTGATGAGAATTAAAGATTTGACTAAAAATAATTATGAATCATAAGATCGTCGAGTTTTTATTTTGCAGAGCGTGGTATTTTAAAAATTAATTTAATGAAATAAGTACTTATAGAAGTATTAACAAAATCATACCGTAGAAGGTCTTTTAGCAGCCAATTAAACACGTATGACGCATCGTCTCTATCATCTTCAATATCTTATCAACTTTTAATCAAGCTTATAGAAAATACTAAAAAATAAAATAGAAATTTCAGCCATGGTTTGAATATGCATTCACGTCCTCATCTTTTACGCTGCAGCGTTGTTGAATCCGTCATCGGTGACAGTGTCACAGTGATGAAGTACGGCATAGGATTCAGATGTCCTCATATCACTTGAACTAACCGATAACGAGCAAAAATAAAACATGATATTATGATTAGGTAAACGATATCATCAATGTCGATATCGATTGACTTCAATTCCTTCAAGGCATTTCTGAAAATTACGAGTGGATCAATACGAACATAGGGTAATCTCGAATGCACTTTTCTGAAAATTATGGTTTTCTTATTGTTCATTAATATGTTAGGAACTACTTATGATATTGGGTTTTGTAGTGTTTGCGAATAAAACCCAAACGTTGTATACTTTATTTTGTTGGTGTTTGAATTATATAAAAAAGCACCTAAATTTTTCGGAGAGGGATCCTCTCAAGTTGTAAATATAACTTGACTCAAGTTATGAAATTATTAGCCATTAGATTTGATCCAATGGTTCAAATCAAAAGAAGTTCTTTTGATTTGAGCCATTGGATCAAATCCAATGGCTAATAATTTCATAACTTGAGTCAAGTTATATTTACAACTTGAGATGATCTCTCTCCAAAATTCTCTCGGAATCATGATGACGTCAAAGTCAAGTCGTATATTATCATCGTCGCTGATAAGGGAATCGACAATGAGGAGGACGAAGGAGATGAGGACATCGACGACAGATGAGACAATGGATGCTAAAACTTTCGAGAGTGTTTTTGATTTTGTATAAATGAAAATGAATATAACTAGTATTATGTTAACTATTTCTAAGAATACATACTTCGTTAATTATTTTTCTAAAACACCAGTGTCACCTTAAAAACTCTAAGATCGTCTTAATGATTGAACTTACATGAGTATCACGAGATAATAATGCAACGTTAAGAAGAATTAGAACTTGGATGTTTTATTTCAATTCCAATAGGGAAATGAATCATGTCACCATAAAGTGATAGATTCCAATAGGGAAATGATTCATGTCACCATAAAGTGATAGATTGGAAACGTGTTTCAAGTTGTCTTGTTTGTGATAAATTTTTTAAAAGGATTATTGCGCTAACTTCTCAATTGCAACAAATCAAATTTTTGTAATAAATTGTTATTGAGATATCATACAACATCAAAAAGCAAGTGGGAACTTTGATGACTATGAGTTAGGGGTGAGCATGGGGCGAGGTGAGGCGGTTTTATGGTAAAACCAAAAACCGAACCGCATAGTTCGGTTTTTGGAAACTACTAACCGTTTGGTTTCGGTTTTTTCGGTTTCGGTTTTTGACATTGAATCGATTCGGTTTCGGTTTTTATTCATTTTTTCTTACTTGAAAACAAGCAAGTTTTAATCTTATATGAAGTTTACAATTCTAAGTTTTCAAGCAAAAATATTTAAACAAATATCAATAATAGCATATTATCTAGCAATCCAAAGCGTCGAAAAAACGTACAAAACAACCAAACATCAATCTAAAATATAAAATGCACGTCTTTTCGACTTTGCACTTTTCGTTCGCTTACGAGAATTGTAGAGGAAATTTTCAAAGAATACTATTGTTCGAAAACAAAGATATAATATCTATAAATAAAACAAATTTTAATGTATAAATAGTATACAACACATTTTTTTAATAGATAAAGTTTTATACTTAAATCTTTAAAATTAAATAGCAAATCTTTTATATAGATAAAATTATATAAAAACATATAAAAATGTGGGGCGGAGCGGTTTTTCTTATGAAACCAAAAACCGCCCTAAACATTCGGTTTTAATAAAATTCAAAACCACCGCCATCGGTTTATCAAATGGGGCGGTTTTTTCGGTTCGGCTTTTTCGATTTGTTCGGTTTTTGTGCGCACCCTTCCTATGAGTCATTAATCATAAACTGAATATTTCATATTGCATAAAAAATGACGTGTAGATGTATGGGAATGAGATATATAAGGACACATATATTAAAAGTTTTTAATCTTTTTATGTCTTATACAATTAATTATCTATAGAGATAAACGAGGTTCTTAGCCCGTGCTTCACGGCGGGGTGTTTGCATACAGAAGTATTATTTAACGTTCGAGCTAAGCATGTTCTTATTATATATGTTAAGTATTTTAAGCCTGAACAATATAATTAAGCGATTGCGAATTTACAAAAAAGTTTGTTATCAAGCCTTCGCTGCGTCGCGTTTTATATAGAGCCTTTTAATTAAAAATGATAGAATGTCGTTATGTAACAACCGTTAAATAGCGGCTGTTAGTAGGACTATATGTGTAACGAACATCTAACATGAAGGACTAATTATGCAAATTTTTTTACATTGTTAGTCCCTACAGGACCTATTTTGCAACGCAAGTTAAACCTCAGGGACTGTTGTCGCATTTTAGTTTTTTTTAAAGTATTTAAAATAAAAAAGTTAACGACCGTTAGTAGATAACGGACGTTGACTAACGACCGTTAATACTATTCATTAGGCCCATAGCAAAAACAGGATTGCCCTTAGCATTCTTGTTGGCATATTTTATGCGTAGAGGGTAGCTAATGCTTGTTGGATGTGGACCTAGCAAAAAAAAAATTGGCTTTAGCCACCCTGCTAAATGTACTTTAGAGTAATAATCAAATTTATGAAATGAGTTGTATTGATCAAGTGACAAAAGTTCTCTACGAATTACATTTTCTCTAATGATCAAATCCTTTAATTTCCACTATGTAGGTTAATCATTAATTTAAATTACATATGATTTATTCTTTTAAAAATCACATGTGAATTGTGAAATAACATGTGATTTTTAAGCATGTGATTTATTAAATCAAACATTACTTTTTAAAATAAAAAATCACAAGTGATTTTCTTGAGCGGAAATTTCAACACTAAAAAATCTACGAAATTATATCAAAGTGGCCGTCTACTGAAAGATAAAAATATTCTCTTCGCGATGGTTTATTTTTCGTAATTTGATGATTTACTATTTGTAAGATATGTTGTTTAAAAAAAATGGAAAATGAGTTTTTTATCTATACTACATATAAAGAGTGTATGGTCAAACCTTGAAAAGTGAAATCTTGAAAGTAAAAGGTGAGAGAAATACATAGTATAATTAATACTCTTATTAAAACACTTCATTACTTAAAATTACAATAATTTATTCACATTGTGCAGCCATTTAAAAACATATATACCAAATTAAAAACAACCAATTAAAACACCCCTTATTAAAAAGTACAATAAAATTTTCACAATGTACAATTTAAACAAGCTATAATTAATGTTATTTTTAAAACACCCTAAAATGAAAAGTACATGTTATTATGCACATTATAAAAATTAATAAAACACACAAAGCTTCATACAAGCTAACAATTTAATGGTATATATAGTTTTGAAAATCGGACCGGACCAGACCAAAGGGTTCAACCACGAACCGGTGTTGCCACCGGTTCGGCTAACCAATAAAACCATCCGAAAACGAATTAGAGATGACCCGTTAAAACCGATACAAACTCGTGGAATTAGGTCTCATCGAGATCTATTTATCCAGTTAATCGTCACAGGGTACCCGCCGCCGAAACGTGCTGGTACCCTGCTATAATCCTTACTACATAAAATAGAAAAATGGTCAATATTGGAATGTGAAAAAGTCAATATGTGGAAAAGTGGAAAACTTGTCTTTGGTAACTTAGAAATTTTTAATACATATGTTTGGTAACTTACAAATTGACTTACAGAAATGTGAACAAATTCTGTACAGGAAGTGAAATATTTGAATAAAAGTTTTCACCTTCTTGTAAGGAAATTAATAAAGGAGAATGTTCAAAATTATGTAAGTATATATATGTTAATGATGTTTTCACCTTTTTGGCTATATAAACAACCCACTCTATAAGCAAACCTTGTGTATTCAAGTCGTGAAAAAAAATGGAAATGACAGATCAAAGGAACATTGATGATTTTGATGTTGGTTTCTCTTATATATGTACCGATTGAATTATCTCAATAAGTATGTGTTCGATTTTGAATTATCTCAATACGTACCTATTGTTAGAGTTGAATTATCGTATGTTACAAACGTTTGCAATTACATTTTTATCTTTTCACGTTATATTTTGAATGTTAAACGAAACACTTGCCACAATATCGCATATCGTTAATTGTCAGCCGCTAGGAACCGCTGCCGCCAGGCGCGGGTACTCGCCTAGTATATATAAAGGAAAAACTAAAAAGTAAAAAGTGATAAGTTGAAACTAAAAAGAGAAATGTTGGAAACATATATTTTAAAAGAAAACTATTAATACACATCGAAAATCGGGTTGACCCGGGACGCTTCAAACCCGTCGGGTTGACCCGGTTTAATTTGACCTGTTTTCGACCCAACCCATCAGGTTGACTCGGTTTAAATCGACCTGTTTTTCAACCGGAACGGTTCAACCGGTTGAACCACTCGGGTCGAATTGAGTTTCAAAACATTATGTTTAATCCCCAAATCTTTAAACTTTTATTATTTTTCGTTTATAACCCATAAACTTTTTTTTTCCAGATCTATTGCTATAAAATCCCGTTGCTATGCACGAGTACTCGTCTAGTTTGATAAAAGATAAATAACTAAGATTCACTTATCTCATTTTTTTTAAAAAATGTGACTTTGGTTGATGTCAACTCATGACCGAGTAAGACACCATTATGCTGATATCCATAAAAGTAACCAAAATACACGTAAATGTGCATTTTGTTGCTGCTTGGTAGTGATGGCAACGGGTTGGATTCGGAGCGAGTTTTAGTGTACTCATACCCACATCCATTTATAATATCCGAACTCGTACTCGTCTCAGTACTCTCCGGATACCCGACTAAATATTATCCATCGGTTTTTCTGGTTTCCTCGCGGCTATCGGTTATCCCCTATTAAATATTATATATGGACAAAATAATTGTATTAAGATTAAGTCACACTAAAATCAACCGACAAAAAAATAGAAAACACCTAATATATTCAAATTTTTTTAAAGTAAAAAAAAAAATGAATATCGTATCAAACGATTTAACACTTTTAAATTATTCATGTATAAAATAAAATGTGCTATGTAATAAAGATACTTATATAAAAAATATAATGGAAGAAATTATATATAATGTATATATTTAGTCTTCATGGGTATATTGTGTTACTGGTACAAAAAATACAAGATACCAACTATTTAATTCACCCAATATTGCCTTTAAGGATTGTCTTGACCTTACCTCTAGTGGTTATATTTGTATAACCACCAAGCCTATGATAGAATACATGTTATGACTATGCTTATGAGTGATCACCCCAAAATTGAAACACTTAGATTAGTGAGCGTATGAGTGTTTTTGTTCCCCTTTTTGTGAGGTGTTCGATTTTAATGTTTCTAGCATAGGGCAGTTTTTAAATTCATATCTTCCAAGCTAACTTGGGAGTTATGTTTTTAAGAATTATTCTAATAAGGTCTACTTAAGGGCAAGTAGAGTTTAAGTGGGGGATATTTGATAACATCAAATAGTCTGAATATTTTAGTATCAATTTCATCTAACAATTCTCATAGTTGATGTAGTTTTATATGAATATATACTCTTATTATTCTATATTTCATTTCAGGGTATAAATGAGTATTGGAACGAAGAAACGCGGATTTGGAAAGAAGACTCATGAAGTTACACTTGAACTTGCTAGACAGAAGGAAGTTACGGCGTAAGCACAATGTTCAACTTACGCCGTAACTATGGAAGTCACACGAAGACTAAAGTCAACGCAAGACAAGGCTACAACGTAACTCCATTGACTAGGTTACACCGTAGAAATCCAAATACCTGCCAAATTCAGTAGCCATGAAGTTGCGCCGTAACCATAACAAATGAGTTACGGCCGTAGATATGGAAAAAATGTTAATGAGAGTTTTGCGACGTAACCTATCCTTAACTATTTACGAGACATGAAGGCGTCCCGTTATATGGGACTTACCGCATAAGTTAGTCGAACCTATAAATACAAGCCCTAATTCTGCATTTTACACATCATTCTCTCCACCACAACACAAGTGCCGAATTAGGGTTCATTCAAGGAAGAAATCCTGCAATTCTAGAAGACTTTCCAAGGGAGAATTCATTCCCTTCCATTCATAGTTTTAGCATTACATCAAGTATATGTATCGAATCCAGTGTTTACTAGTTATTTGATTATGAACATTGTATTTACTGCACTTATTGATATGAGAGGCTAAACAATTTATATGTTATCCTAGTTATGAATTTATCTATGCCTTGATTCGTGTTTCTTTTATTTATCATTTTATGTAGATATCTTTCTAGCCTATCGTTGAATCCCCGCGTTTTGGTAGTATTGAAGCTAGGGTAGTACCTAATTTGCTAGTTTGTACATAATCACTAGAACACTAGCTTATTAGGTTGCTTGAGGTGTGACCATCATCCTTATGTAGTACTTGACCATAGAATTACCTACACTAGAATAGATGCTTAAGAAAGTGGGAAAAACCCTACGTGGACCAAACGAGGGTTTAATGTTAAAACCATTAGATAGATCTAGAATATAGTTGGTACTTAATGACTAAGAACTAGATACTCAGCCACCCGTGACCATCGGGGTTGGGGTCTAGTGATTAAAGGTTAGGTCACAATGACCATTTGTGCTTAATGACTTAGAACCACTACATAAGGCGAGAATAGACATTACATAAGAACTAGATCAATGCATGACAAAGTAGTAACTAGGCTAACACATCTTTATCCTTTGATAATCTTTACATTTCATTTTTGTTTATTTAGTTAATTAATTAATTCAAATCATTTCTGTGACATTTAGAACTTAAATTAGACTCCGCCTATAACTCTTGGGACAACCTTAGTTTTACCAATTTCTAGACTACTCACGACCGGGTACACTGCCCATTAATGCAGACGTAGATCATAGGTAAACGAGATAATATAAATTTAAAACATCTAGAAAATAAGCATCAAAATCACTAATATTTAGCACACACTTTCACCTACAAATCACAAACATACTTCTCTTTATTAACTTCAAAAAAACGTTGTGGATCCCAACTATAATCATTACGATGTTTACTTTTAAGACTATACGAAGAAGTATACGCGGATTTTTCAAGATTAAGAACAATTGAATGCTTTGGGTAAATCATCAAGCGGGTTTGGGTCCTAACACAAGGACAATGATACCACGTGAATGAGAGGTTGCGGAGCAACGGCTGTTGGATGATAATTTAGGTGACGAAAACAATCCACCTAAATACCCGAGAAGAATTTTAGGCGAAGGTATCGTATAAGTTCAAAACCTTTTAAAAAAATAGTGAATGATATTACCAATTACAATTTTGAACCTCTTCCCAAATACTTCTTTTTTAAAACAACGATCGTATTATACGGGTCTTCTAAGTATTAGTGCTCTCATGAAATGCACATCGGCCATATGCCAATTGGCATAAAGCACAACAACTTATGCATTTGATCAGTACTTGCAAATTGGTGAACATTTTTCTCATGATTATTTACAAACCTTCACTAAATGCTTATATACTTTATACTTAGAGGAGTATTTAAGAACACCCAATTTTAATGACATCCAACATATATATGCATTGCACGAAGAAAAACATGGACTCCCAGAAATGCTGGGGAGCATTGATAGTATGCATTGAGAATGGGTAAAATGTTGGAAGGCATTACATGGACAATTCTAAAGGCATGATCATAGCTATATTAAGCGTCAATGCTTGAAGTTGTTACATCATATGATTTGTGAATTTGACATGCTATTTTTGGTGTTGCGGGATCAAATAACGACCTCAATGTTCTATATACTTCAAACTTACTTGATGACCTTATTGACGATATTGCTCAAGAAGCTCCATTTTTAGTAAATGAAAAAACATACGAAAAAAGGTTACTATTTAATGGATGGAATTTATTATTAATGGGCTACGTTTGTTAAAACATTTTCCATTACAAGGGATGAAATAAATAATGAAGTTTAAAAGAGTTTAATAAAGTGCAGAAAATATATTGAATGAGCTTTTGGAGTCATACAAGGTCATTGGCGAATTTTACAACAACCCACACGTGCTTAACAAATCAACACGCTACGAAGAATCATGTTCTGTTGCATCATATCCATAACATGATCTTGAAAGATCGAGAATTCGGTATTAGTGAGTTTAACAAATTGTTGTTTCTCACAACCGAATTTTCAGCGTACTTGGGTCAAAAGATGCAACATGTATCAAAGGAAAAAAGAACTTCGATAGGAGAGTGCATAATGACCTTCGACAAGATATTGTGGAGTATTTATGGAATCTTAATAACAAATTGTATTTTTTTTTTCAATTTCGTATTTTTAACATATTGTTATTTTTTATTTATTATCTTAGCAGTTTCATTCATTTTGTAGTGTATTGGTGGTCACCGCATGACAAAAAAACAAACACATAATGGCCATGCAGACCAAAACCCTTAATGACAGATCTCCTAATCAGTGATATAACCTACTAACACGTATAAAGGGTGTTTAAGGTTACTTACTTATGTACCTGCAATTGTGCACGATCCACAACCTTTTTGATCAGCACGGAATCGCCTCCTTCTCGTTCTTGATGCTTTAGTCGATCAACTTAGGGATTCTTGGGGAAGAATCACCACTTTGACCATGTTAGGTATCCACCGAACTGCACTTGTAGAACTAGGGCTACAAACCTAGGCAAGTTATGAGAGTACGAAATAGGGTAACCAAGTCGATTGGGAATGGAATTGGGGATCGACTTAGGGTCGATTCCTGATCAACTCAAAAGGGTTTTGAAACCCTTTTCGGTTTGGTCAACCGATCGACTAAGGAGAGAAGTACGGAGGAAGTTTAAGGTTTAGAGATGATTATTTAGGAAGGCCTTCGTATTTATAGGCTTCCAATGAAGCTTCCCAGAAGGATTAAAATATTTCAAATCAACCTTAAGTATATTAAGTTTGACAACTTGTCAAAATTAATCCCATAGGGGATTCGGCCGATCCACTAACCCTTTAGGGATTGCGGTTTTTCCTTTTATACTTAAATATATTTATCTCTTGATAAATATATACCCTAGTTAATTACCGGTGTACCCTTATATGTGAATATTATCGTATTCTTATTTCCTCTTTAGTTCCATTTTATTTCGTCACTATTTTCTTATTTTCGCTTGTGTGTTCTTTTTAGTGTGCACCGGTATTACCCTTTGGCATATCCGTGAAGGCTAGTTGTGAAAGACGTTATTTTTTGCACATAATCCTTTCAATTTTATCCTTTGATATGCATGTATGCAATAATCAATGTGTTTATTATAACAGATTAGATTATTTTCGTGATTAAATTGTTAATGTACTGTAAATATATAACATGAGTTTTACAATAAATTAAACATGACAATAGTTGTTCACTATTGACTACAAATCTTTACTATCTTATAATGCATTTAGGACATTTCCCTAAATGGCAAGGTTTAAAATTCAGACTTCTTAAATTACTTATTATAGAAATATATGTCTATTGCTAAATGTAACAGCTAAACATTCAAATATAAATAAATGTATTAATTTTGCAATTAAATCAATACAATATTCAAATTCTGGAAATTAAATACAATACATGTAACATCCCAAATCTTATAACAGCCTATTAGCCTCTTTAATAGTTTGATGAAAATTGAATATGAAACAGTTATTAACTTATAATATCCCTGTGTATTAATGCTAGAATTAAAATATATAACTGCCACCATTTAATCTAATACGTTTTTAAAAACAAATGCATATATAACCACAAAAAATACAACAAACATAATCGCATCTCACACCATTTCAGTCTCCTCAATAACGCCCGATCTCCATATTTAACTTTGACAAACACACGCACAACAACAAACCGATGCCGTTGCCAGCAGACGGTCGGTCGACCAAAAGGCCACTGAAGGTCGATGTCGGTCGCCGCCGCTGCTCAACATTCGGTCAATGAGGGTCGATTCAGATAAGAAAACTCGACCTTGGTCGTGTGTCTATTTCAAAACAAAATGCAATGGTATGTTTATTTTAAAAATAAAAAAAAAATTAAAAAAAAAATCTTGAAGCTTGTCCTTGTGTGGTTCGATTCAGATAAGAAAATACGAACTGAAATTGGATTGTGTTTAGTTTCGTAGCAGATAAAAACCAACAAAGGGTTATTGATTCGCAAAAGAAAGAATCCCAAACCGTCAAGTTATCTCACATAAGCTAGCCACTTGTGAATGACTAACCGTAAGAAACTTAAAACAGTTCAGACACTGATTCGCTGATAATGAAGGCTTAAGGGTATGTGTGTACGGATAAAACATTAATATCGATATCAAAAATAATCACGAAGATAGATTCAAATTCCTTTAGGAAAAAGAATAATAAATCAAATCCCGTGTGTGATCGTTGATACGGATTAGTCAACCCGAATCGTTTCCCAACGAGGCGTGAATTGCCAACGTCGTTTTTGGTTTGGAATTTAATGCTCGATGTTTTGGACTAATGATTTGATTTATTTAAACTACGGGAATAGGGAAAGTAATTAAGGGAGTCTATTTTACGGGAAATCCTAATGCAAAATTACTAAAACGTAATTAACGAAACGAAATTAAAATGCAACTACGTCTAAATTATATCCTAAAAATGCCTAAGATTACTTTTACTCTAGAAATGTAATGTGAAAACTATTTATGAATTAAAACTATTTTTTTGGATTTTTCAGGATTTTATTAAAATTAAAAACTAATTTCTAACTTTTAAATCTAATTTAAATACTAAAAATATTGAAAATAAAATGGAAAAATATGAAACTATTTTTATAAAATCTAAAATATCTCAAAAGACTTTTTAAAACTAATTTTTTTTTATTTTTCTGATTAATTTTCTATTTTTTATGAATTTAAATCTATTTAAATCTAATTTAAATTGTGAAAAATACCAAATAAAAGGAAAAAAATAGGAAAAATATTTTTATTGCTTTTTATATTTTTCTTAAACTGTGAAAATTGAAAAATTATTTTTTTGGAACTTTTTCTTAATTATTTGTAATAAAAGCTATTTAAAAATGACTAAAAACTATTTTAATTAGAGAAAAATACCAAACAGTGACCAAAAATTATGAAAAACTCAGGAAAATTCTAAAATAATGTTCTAAAGCTATGAAAAATATAAAAACATGGGCTTATGTGGATGAAAATGAAACTGATGTGTAAACTGTTTATTAATAAGCTATTTAAAATAAGCTACAAGCTACAAGAGAATATCAAATTGCTACAGAAGCTACACTATGCTAAAATAAGCTTAAAGCAACTAATTATCTCTACTCCTAACTTCTAATGTGCAACCTACAAAGCTATTAATGCTAACTGCTACTTAGCAAAACAAAATTTGACCCTATGTTTGAGCTGTTGCACCAGCTTATTAATAAGCTCAAAGGCTAAACCAACTCTTGGGAACTAAAAACTACCAGCCAAAGATCACTTGTACCAAGTTTCAGGCACAACTAAGCTCAAATGAAACTTTGAGAGCCTCTGCAAAAGACCTGTGCACAACTCAAGATAAGCTGAGTGTGCACAGGACAAATTCAGTCAACTTGAGAGCTTATTTTGAGCTTGTACAGACTTGATAAGTTTTCACAAAAAGCATTTTCCAATACTAGACCAAGTGAATACTGATTATCCAAAATTTGAAACACTTTTACTCAGAAATGAATCAGTGATTCATCATCAAAGTTTGATGAAAATCGATTTGACAGCTTTGACTTTTTATAACAGTTTTGGAACTTTGACTTTGTTGAGTTTTGATTCCAACTTGTAAACTGATTATGATATTATAAGTTCAAACAAAGTTATATTAAGCAATTCCAATGATAAAAGAACCTAAATCCAGCTTTTGATTATTAACAAATCCAACAGTTACACAGATTAGAACTGATCTAAGGTGTTTTGACTATTTGAGTGTTTGGATGCAATGTAAAGATTGATATGAATGCTCTAAACCTTATTAAACCTACAGCAACAAAGCTAATCCACTGAACTAACCTATATCTCAGATAACATGATCCTGATCCAAACACTCTTAAATCAACAAAGAATGTACTAAATTCTAGCTAAATCACAATTACAATCTTATGCTAACATCCAAATAGATTCAGTACACTAAAATGAAGCTATATAACAGTAATTACTACTACTTATAACAGATTTAAATGAAACAATTACTGCTACTAAATTATGGAACTAAGTCTACACTTACAAGATGTCCAGCCACTATGGCTTGCTCATGAGACCAATAGAACAGTAACCTAACCCCAACATCAACTCATTTCAACCCAATCCAAGCTAGATCAGCAATTCAGAACCATAGAACCCATGAAACTGATTTGTTAACTTTTGTTGACCAATTGAGAATTTTGAGTTTGAAACAAGAGTAAGCTCACAATAAGCTATCACAAGCTTACATGAACCTATTGAAACAGTAGCTGATGATGGATCAATCCACAAAACAATTTTTATATGTTTTTTTATTTTTCAATGATTTTATTTGAATTTTTTTTTTTTTTTTTTTTTTTTTTTGAGTTAATGTGAGAAACAAACTGATATTACTTGAGATTAAGCTATTACAAACTAAAATGGTACTAATAAGCAATTCAAAACACTTTAAGATCCAAACATAATTTTTGAGCTTAAAAGAGAAATTTCATTAATATAAAAAGCTTATCACAAATACTGAATTTAAAAGAGAATTACAGAAAACATATTTAAAACAATAAGCTACACTAAGCTACTGAAAATTGAAAAGAAAGAAAGATATGCAATGTGAACGAATGAAGGGCCTATAAATACTTGAGCTTGAGCCTTGGAAACTTCTGGAATGTGCAATCTTGTGCTTCTTTGAGTCATTTACAGCCTTTAGATCATATCCCAAATGCATCCAATCCATTTCCACCTTAGGATCAAATATACCACGTATCAACAACCAATGGGAGAGCAGGGATTGTAATGAGCACACGGATAGCTAACCTGGCACTCCCCATGTGTCAGTGGTGTCAGACGAAAGTACACAAATACCCTTAATTACAGTAATTTTGACCAATTGACCTTGAGTAACTTTAGGGTTCATGTGATTTCCAGTATTGGGGGTAAAAGACGCGGGGGTTGTTTTTTTTATATTTGTTTGAGATATTTGACTGGGTTTGGGTTGGGTTTACCGGGTAATAAACCGGGTAATGGTTTAATATTAAAAACGTGGGTATTGGGCTTAGACCGGGTAATTGCATTTTGGGCCGTGAGTGTGGATTGGATTTGGACTAATATAAGATATATTTTGGACTTGGGCTTGAATTGTAACCATTTAGTATACCAAGGACCAAATGTGTAAAAGCTGGAACTTCAGGGACCAAAACTGTACTTTCTGAAAATCTCTATCAAGGGCCTTTCTTGTCAATCTCAAATAATCCAAGGGCTGATTTTGTAATTCCAAAAACTTGAGGGATTACTTTTGCCAAAAGCTCAAAGTTCAGGGACTGATCTTGACATTTCTTCAAACTTGATTATAACTTCCAAAAATCATCCTCAGAGAATAGAATCTTTATAAATGCACAATCCTGACCTTCCGGCTCAGCTCAAACTCTCTTGATCTCTCGTGCTCGGATTTACGTCTGATTTGGTTCCTTTTTGTGTGTTTTTACATATCCGTACCTGCACAAGCACAAACTCAAGAAAACCACAAATATTAGCAATAAACGGCTTTTTTCTTGGTTATTTTGGGTCAGTTTTGATAATGAAAAGGTATGTGTTTTAGCACATACCAAAATACCCCAGAAGAGACCATTGTCGTGTCCTCACGCAATGCAATCAACTCACGCTTCTAAAACCAAGGATTTCAATCTCTTTTTACTAAACCTATGAAGAAGTAGCAAAGATTCCTCAAAAGAGATTAAGAAAGCCTTAATTCTAAAAACGCCCCGTTTACCTTTTAAATAACATGTATAGATATTACGGTTAAGCACATTCCGGTTATGAATGACGGTTTGTTATACTTTCATGTCGATCAATAACTCCAACATTTTTCAAACGACACGTTAGGATCACGGAGTAGAAAACACAACACAGCGTGAAGTGACCTTATGGATAGAATACATCGTCCTTGATTTTTCACAAGTCCCAAACTAAGCGTAAAATCGAAATCATTGTTACAAATGACTCTAGATGCTAACACTACCCATGGAAGTTACTTATGTAATTACCTTTTGTTCCCATTTTCCTATTTCCTCTAGATTTTTTTATTTTTGTGAGAAATGAATTTCTTCAAATTTCTCGTTTCGATAAGAATTAATCCGATAAAGATATGAAGCTAAGTCGATAATTAGTTGTCCATCTTCTCTCAAGAACCATTGTTTCAAAAATGAGGTCCACATCAAAGAATTTTTATTCACTTATACTTTTTATTTTTCCATTTTTTTTCACTTTTCATATATATATATATATATTTTCACTTATACTTTTTACTTATATGAGCTATGAACTACGGAGCTTCACGGGGTAATTCCAAGACTATAGGCTTCATGAAATGAGGATCCCGGCTGGCTAGGCTAAGACCTCACTCAATCCCGGCTAAAGATCCAAGGGTCCGATCTCGACACCGCAGCTCATAACTTTACTTATTACTATTTCACTTATAACTTATTGCTCATTTATTACGGATCCTTGATGTGTACCCAATTTTTAAAACAAAGATTCTTTTAAGAAGATAAAGAACTAACTATCGCCAAAAACTCAACATCTCTAATTATTTATTAGACAGATATGGGGTGAAACAATTTTGTGGGAACAAAAAGCCATAAGTACCTTCGATGGGCTCTAAAGAGAACCAACTACTCCACGCTTAGCATCTAAACTCATAAGTAACTCTATCATTTCTCGATCTCTGCAAATTTAAAATCCCAAATAATGAGATCCGCAGATGCTTAGCCGATAATTTTTAGATTATCTATGGTTAAGGGAACAAGCTAGGGCTCAACACGCCTGGTCAAGTCAGAATTCCATTCCTACTCTCAACAGCGGAAAGTCAACAAGGTGTCAAAACATATATTAACTTAGCAAATGCTTCGTCTAATGAAATCAAGTTATGCATATTTAAAATCACTCAGGGAAACTTGCAAAATCTTGGCCTTGTGAGCTAGAATTCGCATTTTATAGCTTCTTATCTAAGAGACTAGCAAACTTTTCAATCAAAAAGACTTAACAAAAGCTTCAAAAATTTTAAATTTTGCTCATTTTTGCACAATTTTTCATTTTCTAAGGAAAAACGGGGTTGTGAGAGAACACGACAAAAATAAGCAAGTGCGGTCAAATCAAATCGAAGGTTACCCTACCTCAGACTAGAACGAAACATTGTCCTCAATGTTTAAAGCAAGGGTATCACGAAAATCTAAAAGCCGTTTATTAAGTATGCTCAAAGATAAACGTTAGTTGATAAGATTTCGGATATCGGATTTCCATCAGCATCGATCATGAAACTTCGAGTGGAGAAAAGACAAACTTCGAGCACGAGAGTCTTCATATCGGGAACATCCTAAACACAACATCACAAACAACCAAACACGAGAAATCGAAGAGGCTAACCCCTTTACGTCACTTATTAGAAAATAGAAAGAAGATAGAGATAAGCATGGGGTGCCTCCCACGAAGCGCTACTGTTTTTGGTTACCGAGTCGCTAGCTTGACTCGTCCCCGTATTCATTTGTCCTTGGGGAAGAAAATGGTAGAGATACCAGGGTCAAAAACGGTGTCCTCATTCCCGAAAGAATGAGACTGGGTGGGTTGGGAGGGAAAGAAAATGTCGGGCTCAAGCACATACGGAATGACTCCTCCCAAACTCAAATAAGGTATGTGAAAGATCGATCCATCATCCGGCGGTTTTGCGGGCGGACGAAGGGATGAAGGATCGATAAACGAAAACTCCAAAGAAGTCGGGAGCTCATGGTATAGAAAGGTGTTACTCAAAGGCTCATCAACGAAGGCATCCAATAGAGGATCCTTATCTCGAATGACATTTTTAGCATAAAACTCATCAACGCGTATCCCGGGGTTGAAAATCTTGTCTTCGGAGAGGAAGGAGATCAAAGTGTCATCTATGTGAAAATCCTCACGAAGAGAGGATTCACTCTCGGCTAAATAATAATATTGGACCTCAGGATCAACAAGTTCATCTGTCGACAACTTTACTTCCTTATCTTTCTTCGGAAAAAATGGATCATCGTATTTTTCTTCATCCTCAGAAAAAATCGAGTCGGTAGGAGTAAGTTCATCGGTGAACTTCTCACTTTCTTCGTCAAAGAGTTGATTTTCAAAATTTTGAGTATATTCAGAATCGAATTCGAACAAGGGATTTGTGAATGTCGTTTTGAAAGATTCTGGATCGAAAGATGTCTCAAAATAAAGTTCCATGATTTCAGAAGAAGGAGTGGGATTGCCACTCAAAGGAAGGTTGATTTTCTTTGAAATCGTAGGTGGGACAAGTGGTGTGCTCTCAGAGCTAGCAGTTTCCACCACTACCGTTGTAGACTCCTTTTCTTGTTTCTTTTTCCGTTCAGCTTGTATTGTCGACATACTCTTGATCGTAAACCTTGAAAGATCAATTCGAGACGTTTTAGGCTCAATGTTCTTCACATCATTCGGATCATATGGTAAAATGGGATCACCACTTTCTTGAGAAAAATCAATCACACCAATGCTATGAATCGAATGATCATCGGGTGGAGGTTTTGACGTTTTTTCGGCATAGAACACTATTTTCTCATTTCCTTTTCTGATCGTCAACGTTCCTTGGTAATGATCCACAATGACTTTTGCGGTTCTCAAGAATGGTCTTCCTAAAGTGAGAGGGACTCGGGCGTCGACCTCTATATCAACTACGGCGAAATCCACGGGAAAATGGAATTTATCCACTCGTACCATAACATCGTTGACTACACCAACCGTGTGAGCAATTGTTCGATTAGCTAATTCGATAGTCATACGAGTCGGTATAAGAGTCTTCAATCCAAGCTCATGATATATCGCAAGAGGCATGAGACTTAAGCTTGCACCTGAATCGATTAGGGCATTACATTCCTTAATTTCATTTGAGGAGCAAGGAAGGAGAAATTTCCCGGGATCACCAAGCTTCTCGGGAGCTTGGTTCGAGGAAGAATTAGACGGTGTAGGCTCAAGTGAAATCTTTGAAATTTGTTCCAATTTCTCTTCATAAATCTTTTTAGCAGCTTTGATCATATCAGTCGTAAGTTTGAACTTGGTTCCGGAAACAACTTTCATTTTGTCGAATCGTGATTGAACAGATTTGCACGATGTAAGGTTAGAACTCGGCATTATGACAGAGATAGAAGGAACTTGGGCAACCAAAGGTTGGACGTATTTGGCTTTTCCATTATCAAGAGGAATTACCGGGTCCTTTGTCACCTCGGTCTCTCGTGCTACATTCATCACCGGAGAGGAAGTAGTCATCGAGGGCCCATCATCTCGAATGGAAACGGATTTCATTTCTCCCTTTGGTTTTGGAATTGTGTTACTTGGGAAAGAACCGGAACCCGAGGGTTGAGAATAAGATGTAGACGGCTGATTGGCTTGAAAGAAACTAGCCATCATATTCCTTATTTCAGTCATCTGTTTGTTGCTTGTAGCTTCCATCTCCTTTTTGAAGTCCGTCCTCATGCCGTTAATTTGATTTTGCAAATTTTTAATGGTGTAATCAGAGTTCTTCATGTAAGTTAGAAAATCGTTGTTCGGGGCGACTTGAGGAGGTGCTTGATAAGATTGTTGAGGAGGAGGTGGTTGTTGGTAAACTTGAGTTGGAGGAGCTTGGTAGTGTTGATTAAAATTAGCTCCTCGGTTCTGATTAACATGATGGTTACCATTGAAACGGTTTTGATTCTGGTTTTGTTGTTGAGGTTGGTTGAAACCGGGAGGTCCGAGATAATTGTTTGAACGGTAGCTAAGAAGATTTCGATCTCCTTGCGGTTGATTGTAGTTTCCCGTAGCAGCATAAACATTCTCATGTGCGTAGCCACCGACGGCTGGGCACTCGGAATAAGAATGTGGACCTCCACAAGTCTCACAAATCGGGTGTACCGCTTTCACTTGTTGATTCTGATTCTGATTATTCGTCTGAGTAATCCGTAAGATATCGTCGATCTTTTTGTTCATGGCGGCTATTTCGAGAGAAGAAGAAGTATTTGATCGAGATGATGCACCCCTTTCGGCGGTAGAATCCCAATAATTGTAATGAGCGGTCATGTTCTCAATAAGATCGTAACATTCCTCGGGACGTCTTTTCATGAAAGTTCCACCGGCAGCAGCATTAATCGTTTCACGGTGTCTCAACGTTAAACCATTATAAAACGTATCAATTTGAGTGACAAGCAACATGTTATGATTCGGACATCGATCAATCGCAAGCTTATATCGTTCCCAAGCTTCAAACAAAGATTCGTCGGGATATTGCCGGAAATTACTGATATCGTTCCTCAATTTCGTCACCATCGACGGTGGAAAGTACTTTGCCAGAAACTTCGAAACCATTTCCTCAAAGGTATGAATCGAATTCTTCGGGAGTCGATCAAACCAAGACGTGGCATGATGAGTCAAAGAGTATGGGAAAAGATATAGACGAAGGGCGTCATCGGAGACCCCATTCTGTTTCATACTCTGAGTGACGGTCAAAAATTTATCAAGATGTTTGTTTGCATCGTCATCTGGTAAACCATGAAATTGACAACTGTTTTTTACTTGTTCGATCATATGATGTTTCAAGCTAAAATCGGTAGCTTGAAAATTAGTCGGTGCAATGGGTCCTCCCCTCCCGTACATGGTAGGTTGACATAACTCCTCCATCGTTCAGAGATCGGGAGCTACATTTTGATTATCGGGAGGAGGATTAGGACCGGGCTTTAGTGGTCCGTTAGGAGCAGCCATATTACGTAACTCGGGTACGTTCTAATTCTGCTTCTGAAGTCGTCTAGATCGAGATCGAGTGCGCATGCACTTAAAAACCAAGGCAATTAAAATGATACGGTATTCGAAAACACAATGAACTTAACCAATAATCCCAAGTGAATAAATCACTTCTATAAGACAAACGCACAAGCGAGCGGAGAAGCTTTTTAGGTCAGCGCGAAGCTTATTAAAAACCCGCTTCTTTACAGCCGCAATTTAATGTCAGGCCGTCCTTATACCCACCACACAGTTTGTTTATCAAATAGAAATAAATCGACTCACAAGCGACACAAAGGCAAGTTTTTGATCTTTGGTTCGGGAACTTACTAATGATAACACCTCCGTTGAGAATGTTATATAATTGATGTATTCTATTTTAGCTCAAAAACAAAAGAGAAAATCTTTTTGTATTTTTAATATGATATATATATACAAAAGAAAAAGGAAAATATTTTTTACTTTTTTGATTTATAGAAAAATAGTAACTTCACGAATGAAGGATCTCGAGTCACTAATCGTCAAACCTCAAACGATATTGTCGTGACACAACCTCCCCGGCAGCGGCGCCAAAATTTGATTCGCAAAAGAAAGAATGCCAAACCGTCAAGTTATCTCACACAAGCTAGCCACTTGTGAATGACTAACCGTAAGAAACTTAAAACAGTTCAGACACTGATTCGCTGATAATGAAGGCTTAAGGGTATGTGTGTACGGATAAAACCTCAATATCGATATCAAAAATAATCACGAAGATAGATTCAAATTCCTTTAGGAAAAAGAATAATAAATCAAATCCCGTGTGTGATCGTTGATACGGATTAGTCAACCCGAATCGTTTCCCAACGAGGCGTGAATTGCCAACGTCGTTTTTGGTTTGGAATTTAATGCTCGATGTTTTGGACTAATGATTTGATTTATTTAAACTACGGGAATAGGGAAAGTAATTAAGGGAATCTATTTTACGGGAAATCCTAATGCAAAATTACTAAAACGTAATTAACGAAACGAAATTAAAATGCAACTACGTCTAAATTATATCCTAAAAATGCCTAAGATTACTTTTACTCTAGAAATGTAATGTGAAAACTATTTATGAATTAAAACTATTTTTTTGGATTTTTCAGGATTTTATTAAAATTAAAAACTAATTTCTAACTTTTAAATCTAATTTAAATACTAAAAATATTGAAAATAAAAGGGAAAAATATGAAACTATTTTTATAAAATCTAAAATATCTCAAAAGACTTTTTAAAACTAATTTTTTTTTTATTTTTCTGATTAATTTTCTATTTTTTATGAATTTAAATCTATTTAAATCTAATTTAAATTGTGAAAAATACCAAATAAAAGGAAAAAAATAGGAAAAATATTTTTATTGCTTTTTATATTTTTCTTAAACTGTGAAAATTGAAAAATTATTTTTTTGGAACTTTTTCTTAATTATTTGTAATAAAAGCTATTTAAAAATGACTAAAAACTATTTTAATTAGAGAAAAATACCAAACAGTGACAAAAAATTATGAAAAACTCAGGAAAATTCTAAAATAATGTTCTAAAGCTATGAAAAATATAAAAACATGGGCTTATGTGGATGAAAATGAAACTGATGTGTAAACTGTTTATTAATAAGCTATTTAAAATAAGCTACAAGCTACAAGAGAATATCAAATTGCTACAGAAGCTACACTATGCTAAAATAAGCTTAAAGAAACTAATTATCTCTACTCCTAACTTCTAATGTGCAACCTACAAAGCTATTAATGCTAACTGCTACTTAGCAAAACAGAATTTGACCCTATGTTTGAGCTGTTGCACCAGCTTATTAATAAGCTCAAAGGCTAAACCAACTCTTGGGAACTAAAAACTACCAGCCAAAGATCACTTGTACCAAGTTTCAGGCACAACTAAGTTCAAATGAAACTTTGAGAGCCTCTGCAAAAGACCTGTGCACAACTCAGTATAAGCTGAGTGTGCACAGGAAAAATTCAGTCAACTTGAGAGCTTATTTTGAGCTTGTACAGACTTGATAAGTTTTCACAAAAAGCATTTTCCAATACTAGACCAAGTGAATACTGATTATCCAAAATTTGAAACACTTTTACTCAGAAATGAATCAGTGATTCATCATCAAAGTTTGATGAAAATCTGATTTGACAGTTTTGACTTTTTATAACAGTTTTGGAACTTTGACTTTGTTGAGTTTTGATTCCAACTTGTAAACTGATTATGATATTATAAGCTCAAACAAAGTTATATTAAGCAATTCCAATGATAAAAGAACCTAAATCCAGCTTTTGATTATTAACAAACCCAACAGTTACACAAATTAGAACTGATCTAAGGTGTTTTGACTATTTGAGTGTTTGGATGCAATGTAAAGATTGATATGAATGCTCTAAACCTTATTAAACCTACAGCAACAAAGCTAATCCACTGAACTAACCTATATCTCAGATAACAGATCTGATCCAAACACTCTTAAATCAACAGCAATGTACTAAATTCTAGCTAAATCACAATTACAATCTTATGCTAACATCCAAATAGATTCAGTACACTAAAATGAAGCTATATAACAGTAATTACTACTACTTATAACAGATTTAAATGAAACAATTACTGCTACTAAATTATGGAACTAAGTCTACACTTACAAGATGTCCAGCCACTATGGCTTGCTCATGAGACCAATAGAACGGTAACCTAACCCCAACATCAACTCATTTCAACCCAATCCAAGCTAGATCAGCAATTCAGAACCATAGAACCCATAAAACTGATTTGTTAACTTTTGTTGACCAATTGAGAATTTTGAGTTTGAAACAAGAGTAAGCTCACAATAAGCTATCACAAGCTTACATGAACCTATTGAAACAGTAGCTGATGATGGATCAATCCACAAAACAATTTTTATATGTTTTTTCATTTTTCAATGATTTTATTTGAATTTTTTTTTTTTTTTTTTTTTGAGTTAATGTGAGAAACAAACTGATATTACTTGAGATTATGCTATTACAAACTAAAATGGTACTAATAAGCAATTCAAAACACTTTAAGATCCAAACATAATTTTTGAGCTTAAAAGAGAAATTTCATTAATATAAAAAGCTTAATACAAATACTGAATTTAAAAGAGAATTACAGAAAACATATTTAAAACAATAAGCTACACTAAGCTACTGAAAATTGAAAAGAAAGAAAGATATGCAATGTGAACGAATGAAGGGCCTATAAATACTTGAGCTTGAGCCTTGGAAACTTCTGGAATGTGCAATCTTGTGCTTCTTTGAGTCATTTACAGCCTTTAGATCATATCCCAAATGCATCCAATCCATTTCCACCTTAGGATCAAATATACCACGTATCAACAACCAATGGGAGAGCAGGGATTGTAATGAGCACACGGATAGCTGACATGGCACTCCCCATGTGTCAGTTGTGTCAGACGAAAGTACACAAATACCCTTAATTACAGTAATTTTGACCAATTGACCTTGAGTAACTTTAGGGTTCATGTGATTTCCAGTATTGGGGGTAAAAGACGCGGGGGTTGTTTTTTTATATTTGTTTGAGATATTTGACTGGGTTTGGGTTGGGTTGACTGGGTAATAAACCGGGTAATGGTTTAATATTAAAAACGTGGGTATTGGGCTTAGACCGGGTAATTGCATTTTGGGCCGTGAGTGTGGATTGGATTTGGACTAATATAAGATATATTTTGGACTTGGACTTGAATTGTAACCATTTAGTATACCAAGGACCAAATGTGTAAAAGCTGAAACTTCAGGGACCAAAACTGTACTTTCTGAAAATCTCTATCAAGGGCCTTTCTTGTCAATCTCAAATAATCCAAGGGCTGATTTTGTAATTCCAAAAACTTGAGGGATTACTTTTGCCAAAAGCTCAAAGTTCAGGGACTGATCTTGACATTTCTTCAAACTTGATTATAACTTCCAAAAATCATCCTCAGAGAATAGAATCTTTATAAATGCACAATCCGACCTTCCGGCTCAGCTCAAACTCTCTTGATCTCTCGTGCTCGGATTTACGTCTGATTTGGTTCCTTTTTGTGTGTTTTTACATATACGTACCTGCACAAGCACAAACTCAAGAAAACCACAAATATTAGCAATAAACGGCTTTTTTCTTGGTTATTTGGGGTCAGTTTTGATAATGAAAAGGTATGTGTTTTAGCACATACCAGTTATGTTTGTGCTTCGGTTGTAGGTTAAGGTTGTAAGAGGGTTAATATTTAAGTGTTGATGTGATTATTTGTTGTGAAACGTGGTTATTGATAGAAAAAAACATATAACCATGTGTCTCTGCTATGTGCATTACAAAGATTAAGAAGATGTGTTGCTTGAGAGAAGAAGTGGCTATGTGTGATTTGATGAAATGGTGTTTGTGTGGCGTGAGATTAGGATGTGAGGATATTATATCCTAGGTTTAGG
Source organism: Chrysanthemum makinoi (assembly GCA_910596185.1). Classification (NCBI taxonomy): domain Eukaryota; kingdom Viridiplantae; phylum Streptophyta; class Magnoliopsida; order Asterales; family Asteraceae; genus Chrysanthemum; species Chrysanthemum makinoi. The sequence goes on along the minus strand of OU343224.1, from coordinate 107,337,024 downwards.
GTTACTGGCTCATTTAGGCTAACTTCTATATGAAATGATTTGGGCTTGGTATTCATTGGATTTTATATCAGTTTAAATGATGGGTTGTGTTATATCATTTAAAAGATTTGTAATGGTCTTCATTAGATTTGATATCAGTTTGGACGAAATTTTAAAAATTTTTGTTGTGAATTTTTAGTGATATAATTTGTTATTTGATTGAATTATAGGTGCAGGTCAGCTCAGTTTTTCTGTTCCACAATATTTTGAATACGCTTATTCATAAAGCTTTACTTTTTATAAATCATGTACTCATTTTGAACAACAACAAAATGTTGCTTACTTTAGTTATTGTTAGAAAAAAAAAACTTATAAATAAAAAATATTTGCTCGTCACAAAATTTAGTCATAGCGCACCTGCCGCCGCATTAAACGGGTACGCTGCTAGTCAATTAATAAGTGTAATGTTTATTAACAAGTAATGTAGGATTTAATCACCTTCAGATGATTAAATCGAGTATGATAGAAAATAATCACGAGATAGATTAAGCTTTTATAAAACCCCTACACGAAAATTGTAGTCATTTGCTATTTAATTTGTGTTGGACATTGAACTTTAAAAGTGACAAATTTTTTTTGAAAGAAAATAATATATAGAAAATACAAACCGATACAAACAAACGACATTCTTTATCTTCAAATAAGACGATTAAAGAGAAAGATACCCGAATATGACATTACAAACGACATTCTTTATCTTCAAATAAGACGATTAAAAAAGAAATACGAATTACAAGCCAAACAATACCCGAATATGACATTACAAGAACATACCCAAAAGAAACCCCCTAAAACTATGGGCTCGTTTGATTTGTGAAAAGATTTATGATGTGTGTGGTTTAAGGGGATCAATCAGAATTTGGGGTTGGGTTAAAGTTAATTGTTTGGTTTAACGTAGTTACTTTTACGGGCCCCACTAAACCCCCCATATTAGGGCATCTTCAAAAGTTGTATAAAGGCTTGGGGTTAGAACAATAAACCTTTAACAAACATCGTGGACTCATATTGTCCATTTCTTTTTTTGTGATTTAATATATATATATTTTCTCTATTAGTGATTGTTTAACAAGTGCCTTAAGGGCATTTGATAAGTGCATTTATTCAATATAAAATTTTCTTTTAAAGTGAAAAATGCATTCAATATACATGAATTAAAGTTATAAATTAACTTAATTAAATGTGATTTTGTATTTAATGAATGCAAACTTTCTTTATTTAACAATTTAAACCAATGCTCTAAGGGCACTTTTAGACAATCTCTTTCTATTATTAGTTTAAATTATTTTATAATATATATATTCTCTCTCTTACTAGAAATCTAAATCTTAATCTAAATTTAATTTCAAATCTAAATCCTAATTTTAAACCTATCTACAAACCAAAAGGGCCCTTAGAATTTATATTTGAATTATGATTTGGTTTAAGATTTGAATTTAGTATTAAATGATGAGAGAGAAAAATATAATTGTTTAAAATATTACTATTTGTTTTGTAAATGTATATATTAGTAAAAAAATGTTATTATAATACATAATAAAAACAAAAAGAGAGATGGTTCCACTTATTTTATCTAAAAGACAAAGCACACAGATACATATGTTGTGAATCCTCATCTTCCACACTCAGGATTTGTAGATGCGTGATTTTCTTCTTTCATGCCCAATTAGGGGGCCCAGAGACACGTACCAAACGGGTATCTTTTACCATCACTTCAAACCCACTACAAAAATAGCTCAAACCTAACGAGCCCTAAAACTAAACTAATACCATATATCTTATAAAAACCGTAGAACCCCAACCCACTATCAACCAAACAAAATAATCCATATCCCACATGATTCATGCCATGCAAAAAGGGCAGTTTATAAGGACCTCCTACAGGGGGATTTTCTAATCATTTCACGCATCAGAGAATTGTATAATGCGCATTACGATGTTGTATTATGTGATCCGCGATTTATACGGTTGACTATAGGGTGTTCCAATAAAACTAAAAATAATTATGAATCATAAGATCGTCGAGTTTCTTAAAAATGATTTTTGATGAGAATTAAAGATTTGACTAAAAATAATTATGAATCATAAGATCGTCGAGTTTTTATTTTGCAGAGCGTGGTATTTTAAAAAATAATTTAAGGAAATAAGTACTTATAGAAGTATTAACAAAATCATACCGTAGAAGGTCTTTTAGCAGCCAATTAAACACGTATGATGCATCGTATCTATCATCTTCAATATCTTATCAACTTTTAATCAAGCTTATAGAAAATACTAAAAAATAAAATAGAAATTTCAGCCATGGTTTGAATATGCATTCACGTCCTCATCTTTTACGCTGCAGCGTTGTTGAATCCGTCATCGGTGACAGTGTCACAGTGATGAAGTACGGCATAGGATTCAGATGTCCTCATATCACTTGAACTAACCGATAACGAGCAAAAATAAAACATAATATTATGATTAGGTAAACGATATCATCAATGTCGATATCGATTGACTTCAATTCCTTCAAGGCATTTCTGAAAATTACGAGTGGATCAATACGAACATAGGGTAATCTCGTATGCACTTTTCTGAAAATTATGGTTTTCTTATTGTTCATTAATATGTTAGGAACTACTTATGATATTGGGTTTTGTAGTGTTTGCGAATAAAACCCAAACGTTGTATACTTTATTTTGTTGGTGTTTGAATTATATAAAAAAGCACCTAAATTTTTCAGAGAGGGGTCCTCTCAAGTTGTAAATATAACTTGACTCAAGTTATGAAATTATTAGCCATTAGATTTGATCCAATGGTTCAAATCAAAAGAAGTTCTTTTGATTTGAGCCATTGGATCAAATCCAATGGCTAATAATTTCATAACTTGAGTCAAGTTATATTTACAACTTGAGATGATCTCTCTCCAAAATTCTCTCGGAATCATGATGACGTCAAAGTCAAGTCGTATATTATCATCGTCGCTGATAAGGGAATCGACAATGAGGAGGACGAAGGAGATGAGGACATCGACGACAGATGAGACAATGGATGCTAGAACTTTCGAGAGTGTTTTTGATTTTGTATAAATGAAAATGAATATAACTAGTATTATGTTAACTATTTCTAAGAATACATACTTCGTTAATTATTTTTCTAAAACACCAGTGTCACCTTAAAAACTCTAAGATCGTCTTAATGATTGAACTTACATGAGTATCACGAGATAATAATGCAACGTTAAGAAGAATTAGAACTTGGATGTTTTATTTCAATTCCAATAGGGAAATGAATCATGTCACCATAAAGTGATAGATTGGAAACGTGTTTCAAGTTGTCTTGTTTGTGATAAATTTTTTAAAAGGATTATTGCGCTAACTTCTCAATTGCAACAAATCAAATTTTTGTAATAAATTGTTATTGAGATATCATACAACATCAAAAAGCAAGTGGGAACTTTGATGACTATGAGTTAGGGGTGAGCATGGGGCGAGGTGAGGCGGTTTTATGGTAAAACCAAAAACCGAACCGCATAGTTCGGTTTTTGGAAACTACTAACCGTTTGGTTTCGGTTTTTTCGGTTTCGGTTTTTGACATTGAATCGATTCGGTTTCGGTTTTTATTCATTTTTTCTTACTTGAAAACAAACAAGTTTTAATCTTATATGAAGTTTACAATTCTAAGTTTTCAAGCAAAAATATTTAAACAAATATCAATAATAGCATATTATCTAGCAATCCAAAGCGTCGAAAAAACGTACAAAACAACCAAACATCAATCTAAAATATAAAATGCACGTCTTTTCGACTTTGCACTTTTCGTTCGCTTACGAGAATTGTAGAGGAAATTTTCAAAGAATACTATTGTTCGAAAACAAAGATATAATATCTATAAATAAAACAAATTTTAATGTATAAATAGTATACAACACATTTTTTTAATAGATAAAGTTTTATACTTAAATCTTTAAAATTAAATTGCAAATCTTTTATATAGATAAAATTATATAAAAACATATAAAAATGTGGGGCGGAGCGGTTTTTCTTATGAAACCAAAAACCGCCCTAAACATTCGGTTTTTATAAAATTCAAAACCACCGCCATCGGTTTGTTAAATGGGGCGGTTTTTTCGGTTCGGCTTTTTCGATTTGTTCGGTTTTTGTGCGCACCCTTCCTATGAGTCATTAATCATAAACTTTTCATATTGCATAAAAAATGACGTGTAGATGTATGGGAATGAGATATATAAGGACACATATATTAAAAGTTTTTAATCTTTTTATGTCTTATACAATTAATTATCTATAGAGATAAACGAGGTTCTTAGCCCGTGCTTCACGGCGGGGTGTTTGCATACAGAAGTATTATTTAACGTTCGAGCTAAGCATGTTCTTATTATATATGTTAAGTATTTTAAGCCTGAACAATATAATTAAGCGATTGCGAATTTACAAAAGAGTTTGTTATCAAGCCTTCGCTGCGTCGCGTTTTATATAGAGCCTTTTAATTAAAAATGATAGAATGTCGTTATGTAACAACCGTTAAATAGCGGCTGTTAGTAGGACTATATGTGTAACGAACATCTAACATGAAGGACTAATTATGCAATTTTTTTTACATTGTTAGTCCCTACAGGACCTATTTTGCAACGCAAGTTAAACCTCAGGGACTGTTGTCGCATTTTAGTTTTTTTTAAAGTATTTAAAATAAAAAAGTTAACGACCGTTAGTAGATAACGGACGTTGACTAACGACCGTTAATACTATTCATTAGGCCCATAGCAAAAACAGGATTGCCCTTAGCATTCTTGTTGGCATATTTTATGCGTAGAGGGTAGCTAATGCTTGTTGGATGTGGACCTAGCAAAAAAAATTGGCTTTAGCCACCCTGCTAAATGTACTTTAGAGTAATAATCAAATTTATGAAATGAGTTGTATTGATCAAGTGACAAAAGTTCTCTACGAATTACATTTTCTCTAATGATCAAATCCTTTAATTTCCACTATGTAGGTTAATCATTAATTTAAATTACATATGATTTATTCTTTTAAAAATCACATGTGAATTGTGAAATAACATGTGATTTTTAAGCATGTGATTTATTAAATCAAACATTACTTTTTAAAATAAAAAATCACAAGTGATTTTTTTGAGCGGAAATTTCAACACTAAAAAATCTACGAAATTATATCAAAGTGGCCGTCTACTGAAAGATAAAAATATTCTCTTCGCGATGGTTTATTTTTCGTAATTTGATGATTTACTATTTGTAAGATATGTTGTTTAAAAAAAATGGAAAATGAGTTTTTTATCTATACTACATATAAAGAGTGTATGGTCAAACCTTGAAAAGTGAAATCTTGAAAGTAAAAGGTGAGAGAAATGCATAGTATAATTAATACTCTTATTAAAACACTTCATTACTTAAAATTACAATAATTTATTCACATTGTACAGCCATTTAAAAACATATATACCAAATTAAAAACAACCAATTAAAACACCCCTTATTAAAAAGTACAATAAAATTTTCACAATGTACAATTTAAACAAGCTATAATTAATGTTATTTTTAAAACACCCTAAAATGAAAAGTACATGTTATTATGCACATTATAAAAATTAATAAAACACACAAAGCTTCATACAAGCTAACAATTTAATGGTATATATAGTTTTGAAAATCGGACCGGACCAGACCAAAGGGTTCAACCACGAACCGGTGTTGCCACCGGTTCGGCTAACCAATAAAACCATCCGAAAACGAATTAGAGAGGACCCGTTAAAACCGATACAAACTCGTGGAATTAGGTCTCATCGAGATCTATTTATCCGGTTAATCGTCACAGGGTACCCGCCGCCGAAACGTGCTGGTACCCTGCTATAATCCTTACTACATAAAATAGAAAAATGGTCAATATTGGAATGTGAAAAAGTCAATATGTGGAAAAGTGGAAAACTTGTCTTTGGTAACTTAGAAATTTTTAATACATATGTTTGGTAACTTACAAATTGACTTACAGAAATGTGAACAAATTCTGTACAGGAAGTGAAATATTTGAATAAAAGTTTTCACCTTCTTGTAAGGAAATTAATAAAGGAGAATGTTCAAAATTCTGTAAGTATATATATGTTAATGATGTTTTCACCTTTTTGGCTATATAAACAACCCACTCTATAAGCAAACCTTGTGTATTAAAGTCGTGAAAAAAAATGGAAATGACAGATCAAAGGAACATTGTTGATTTTGATGTTGGTTTCTCTTATATATGTACCGATTGAATTATCTCAATAAGTATGTGTTCGATTTTGAATTATCTCAATACGTACCGATTGTTAGAGTTGAATTATCGTATGTTACAAACGTTTGCAATTACATTTTTATCTTTTCACGTTATATTTTGAATGTTAAACGAAACACTTGCCACAATATCGCATATCGTTAATTGTCAGCCGCTAGGAACCGCTGCCGCCAGGCGCGGGTACTCGCCTAGTATATATAAAGGAAAAACTAAAAAGTAAAAAGTGAAAAGTTGAAACTAAAAAGAGAAATGTTGGAAACATATATTTTAAAAGAAAACTATTAATACACATCGAAAACCGGGTTGACCCGGGACGCTTCAAACCCGTCGGGTTGACCCGGTTTAATTTGACCCGTTTTCGACCCAACCCATCAGGTTGACTCGGTTTAAATCGACCTGTTTTTCAACCGGAACGGTTCAACCGGTTGAACCACTCGGATCGAATCGAGTTTCAAAACATTATGTTTAATCCCCAAATCTTTAAACTTTTATTATTTTTCGTTTATAACCCATAAACTTTTTTTTTCACTAAACGATCTATTGCTATAAAATCCCGTTGCTATGCACGAGTACTCGTCTAGTTTGATAAAAAGATAAATAACTAAGATTCACTTATCTCATTTTTTTTTTAAAATGTGACTTTGGTTGATGTCAACTCATGACCGAGTAAGACACCATTATGCTGATATCCATAAAAGTAACCAAAATACACGTAAATGTGCATTTTGTTGCTGCTTGGTAGTGATGGCAACGGGTTGGATTCGGAGCGAGTTTTAGTGTACTCATACCCGCATCCGTTTATAATATCCGAACTCGTACTCGTCTCAGTACTCTCCGGATACCCGAGTAATATTTATCCATCGGTTTTTCTGGTTTCCTCGCGGCTATCGGTTATCCCCTATTAAATTTTATATATGGACAAAATAATGGTATTAAGATTAAGTCACACTAAAATCAACCGACAAAAAAATGGAAAACACCTAATATATTCAAATTTTTTTAAAGTTAAAAAAAAATGAATATCGTATCAAACGATTTAACACTTTTAAATTATTCATGTATAAAATAAAATGTGCTATGTAATAAAGATACTTATATAAAAAATATAATGGAATATATTATATATAATGTATATATTCAGTCTTCATAGGTATATTGTGTTACTGGTACAAAAAATACAGGATACCAACTATTTAATTCACCCAATATTGCCTTTAAGGATTGTCTTGACCTTACCTCTAGTGGTTATATTTGTATAACCACCAAGCCTATGATAGAATACATGTTATGACTATGCTTATGAGTGATCACCCCAAAATTGAAACACTTAGATTAGTGAGCGTATGAGTGTTTTTGTTCCCCTTTTTGTGAGGTGTTCGATTTTAATGTTTCTAGCATAGGCAGTTTTTAAATTCATATCTTCCAAGCTAACTTGGGAGTTATGTTTTTAAGAATTATTCTAATAAGGTCTACCTAAGGGCAAGTAGAGTTTAAGTGGGGGATATTTGATAACATCAAATAGTCTGAATATTTTAGTATCAATTTCATCTAATTATGCTCATAGTTGATGTAGTTTTATATGAATATATACTCTTATTACTCCATATTTCATTTCAGGGTATAAATGAGTATTGGAACGAAGAAACGCGGATTTGGAAAGAAGACTCATGAAGTTACACTTGAACTTGCTAGACAGAAGGAAGTTACGACGTAAGCACAATGTTCAACTTACGCCGTAACTATGGAAGTCACACGAAGACTAAAGTCAACGCAAGACAAGGCTACAACGTAACTCCATTGACTAGGTTACGCAGTAGAAATCCAAATACTTGCCAAATTCAGTAGCCATGAAGTTGCGCCGTAACCATAACAAATGAGTTACGGCCGTAGATATGGAAAAAATGTTAATGAGAGTTTTGCGACGTAACCTATCCTTAACTATTTACGAGACATGAAGGCGTCCCGTTATATGGGACTTACCGCATAAGTTAGTCGAACCTATAAATACAAGCCCTAATTCTGCATTTTACACATCATTCTCTCCACCACAACACAAGTGACGAATTAGGGCTCATTCAAGGACGAAATCCTGCAATTCTAGAAGACTTTCCAAGGGAGAATTCATTCCCTTCCATTCATAGTTTTAGCATTACATCAAGTATATGTATCGAATCCAGTGTTTACTAGTTATTTGATTATGAACATTGTATTTACGGCACTTATTGATATGAGAGGCTAAACAATTTATGTGTTATCCTAGTTATGAATTTATCTATGCCTTGATTCGTGTTTCTTTTATTTATCATTTTATGTAGATATCTTTCTAGCCTATCGTTGAATCCCCGCGTTTTGGTAGTATTGAAGCTAGGGTAGTACCTAATTTGCTAGTTTGTACATAATCACTAGAACACTAGCTTATTAGGTTGCTTGAGGTGTGACCATCATCCTTATGTAGTACTTGACCATAGAATTACCTACACTAGAATAGATGCTTAAGAAAGTGGGAAAAACCCTACGTGGACCAAACGAGGGTTTAATGTTAAAACCATTAGATAGATCTAGAATATAGTTGGTACTTAATGACTAAGAACTAGATACTCAGCCACCCGTGACCATCGGGGTTGGGATCTAGTGATTAAAGGTTAGATCACAATGACCATTTGTGCTTAATGACTTAGAACCACTACATAAGGCGAGAATAGACATTACATAAGAACTAGATCAATGCATGACAAAGTAGTAACTAGGCTAACACATCTTTATCCTTTGATAATCTTTACATTTCATTTTTGTTTATTTAGTTAATTAATTAATTCAAATCATTTCTGTGACATTTAGAACTTAAATTAGACTCCGGCTATAGCTCTTGGGACAACCTTAGTTTTACCAATTTCTAGACTACTCACGACCGGGTACACTGCCCATTAATGCAGACGTAGATCATAGGTAAACGAGATAATATAAATTTAAAACATGATCTAGAAAATAAGCATCAAAATCACTAATTTTTAGCACACACTTTCACCTACAAATCACAAACATACTTCTCTTTATTAACTTCAAAAAAACGTTGTAGATCCCAACTATAATCATTACGATGTTTACTTTTAAGACTATACGAGGAAGTATACGCGGATTTTTCAAGATTAAGAACAATTGAATGCTTTGGGTAAATCATCAAGCGGGTTTGGGTTTTAACACAAGGACAATGATACCATGTGAATGAGAGGTTGCGGAGCAACGGCTGTTGGATGATAATTTAGGTGACGAAAACAATCCACCTAAATACCCGAGAAGAATTTTAGGCGAAGGTATCGTATAAGTTCAAAACCTTTTAAAAAAATAGTCAATGATATTACCAATTACAATTTTGAACCTCTTCCCAAATACTTCTTTTTTAAAACAACGATCGTATTGTACGGGTCTTCTAAGTATTAGTGCTCTCATGAAATGCACATCGGCCATATGCCAATTGGCATAAAGCACAACAACTTATGCATTTGATCAGTACTTGCAAATTGGTGAACATTTTTCTCATGATTATTTACAAACCTTCACTAAATGCTTATATACTTTATACTTAGAGGTGTATTTAAGAACACCCAATTTTAATGACATCCAACATATATATGCATTGCACGAAGAAAAACATGGACTCCCAGAAATGCTGGGGAGCATTGATTGTATGCATTGAGAATGGGTAAAATGTTGGAAGGTATTACATGGACAATTCTAAAGGCATGATCATAACTATATTAAGCGTCAATGCTTGAAGTTGTTACATCATATGATTTGTGAATTTGACATGCTATTTTTGGTGTTGCGGGATCAAATAACGACCTCAATGTTCTATATACTTCAAACTTACTTGATGACCTTATTGACGATATTGCTCAAGAAGCTCCATTTTTAGTAAATGAAAAAACATACGAAAAAAGGTTACTATTTAATGGATGGAATTTATTATTAATGGGCTACGTTTGTTAAAACATTTTCCATTACAAGGGATGAAATAAATAATGAAGTTTAAAAGAGTTTAATAAAGTGCAGAAAATATATTGAACGAGCTTTTGGAGTCATACAAGGTCATTGGCGAATTTTACAACAACCCACACGTGCTTAACAAATCAACACGCTACGAAGAATCATGTTCTGTTGCATCATATCCATAACATGATATTGAAAGATCGAGAATTCCGTATTAGTGAGTTTAACAAATTGTTGTTTCTCACAACCGAATTTTCAGCGTACTTGGGTCAAAAGATGCAACATGTATCAAAGGAAAAAAAGAACTTCGGGATAGGAGAGTGCATAATGACCTTCGACATGATATTGTGGAGTATTTATGGAATCTTAATAACAAATTGTATTTTTTTTTCAATTTCGTATTTTTAACATATTGTTATTTTTTATTTATTATCTTAGCAGTTTCATTCATTTTGTAGTGTATTGGTGGTCACCGCATGACAAAAAAACAAACACATAATGGCCATGCAGACCAAAACCCTTAATGACAGATCTCCTAATCAGTGATATAACCTACTAACACGTATAAAGGGCGTTTAAGGTTACTTACTTATGTACCTGCAATTGTGCACGATCCACAACCTTTTTGATCAGCACGGAATCGCCTCCTTCTCGTTCTTGATGCTTTAGTCGATCAACTTAGGGATTCTTGGGGAAGAATCACCACTTTGACCACGTTAGGTATCCACCGAACTGCACTTGTAGAACTAGGGCTACAAACCTAGGCAAGTTATGAGAGTACGAAATAGGGTAACCAAGTAGATTGGGAATGGAATTGGGGATCGACTTTGGGTCGATTCCTGATCGACTCAAAAGGGTTTTGAAACCCTTTTCGGTTTGGTCGACCGATCGACTAAGGAGAGAAGAACGGAGGAAGTTTAAGGTTTAGAGATGATGAATATTTAGGAAGGCCTTCGTATTTATAGGCTTCCAATGAAGCTTCCCAGAAGGATTAAAATATTTCAAATCAACCTTAAGTATATTAAGTTTGACAACTTGTCAAAATTAATCCCATAGGGGATTCGGCCGATCCACTAACCCTTTAGGGATTGCGGTTTTTCCTTTTATACTTAAATATATTTATCTCTTGATAAATATATACCCTAGTTAATTACCGGTGTACCCTTATATGTGAATATTATCGTATTCTTATTTCCTCTTTAGTTACATTTTATTTCGTCACTATTTTCTTATTTTCGCTTGTGTGTTCTTTTTAGTGTGCACCGGTATTACCCTTTGGCATATCCGTGAAGGCTAGTTGTGAAAGACGTTATTTTTTGCACATAATCCTTTCAATTTTATCTTTTGATATGCATGTATGCAATAATCAATGTGTTTATTATAACAGATTAGATTATTTTCGTGATTAAATTGTTAATGTACTGTAAATATATAACATGAGTTTTACAATAAATTAAACATGACAATAGTTGTTCACTATTGACTACAAATCTTTACTATCTTATAATGCATTTAGGACATTTCCCTAAATGGCAAGGTTTAAAATTCAGACTTCTTAAATTACTTATTATAGAAATATATGTCTATTGCTAAATGTAACAGCTAAACATTCAAATATAAATAAATGTATTAATTTTGCGATTAAATCAATACAATATTCAAATTCTGGAAATTAAATACAATACATGTAACATCCCAAATCTTATAACAGCCTATTAGCCTCTTTAATAGTTTGATGAAAATTGAATATGAAACAGTTATTAACTTATAATATCCCTGTGTATTAATGCTAGAATTAAAATATATAACTGCCACCATTTAATCTAATACGTTTTTAAAAACAAATGCATATATAACCTCAAAAAATACAACAAACATAATCGCATCTCACACCATCTCAGTCTCCTCAATAATGCCCGATCTCCATATTTAACTTTGACAAACACACGCACAACAACAAACCGATGCCGTTGCCCGCAAACGGTCGGTCGACCAAAAGGCCACTGAAGGTCGATGTCGGTCGCCGCCGCTGCTCAACATTCAGTCAATGAGGGTCGATTTGTAATTGGGTCGAAAACTCAACCTTGGTCGTGTGTCTATTTCAAAAAAAATGCAATGGTATGTTTATTTTAAAAATTAAAAAAAAAATTAAAAAAAAAATTCTTGAAGCTTGTCCTTGTGTGGTTCGATTCAGATAAGAAAATACGAACTGAAATTGGATTGTGTTTAGTTTCAGCAGATAAAACCAACAAAGGGTTATGTTTGTGCTTCGGTTGTAGGTTAAGGTTGTAAGAGGGTTAATATTTAAGTGTTGATGTGATTATTTGTTGTGAAACGTGGTTATTGATAGAAAAAAACATATAACCATGTGTCTCTGCTATGTGCATTACAAAGATTAAGAAGATGTGTTGCTTGAGAGAAGAAGTGGCTATGTGTGATTTGATGAAATGGTGTTTGTGTGGCATGAGATTAGGATGTGAGGATATTATATCCTAGGTTTAGGGTTACCGCTCATTTACGCTAACTTCTATATGAAATGATTTGGGCTTGGTATTCATTGGATTTTATATCAGTTTAAATGATGGGTTGTGTTATATCATTTAAAAGATTTGTAATGGTCTTCATTAGATTTGATATCGGTTTGGACTAATTTTTTAAAATTTTTGTTGTGAATTTTTGGTGATATAATTTGTTATTTGATTGAATTATAGGTGCAGGTCAGCTCAGTTTTTCTGTTCCACAATATTTTGAATACGCTTATTCATAAAGCTTTACTTTTTATAAATCATGTACTCATTTTGAACAACAACAAAATGTTGCTTACTTTAGTTATTGTTAGAAAAAAAACATATAAATAAAAAATATTTGCTCGTCACAAAATTTAGTCATAGCGCATCTGCCGCCGCATTAAACGGGTACGCTGCTAGTCAATTAATAAGTGTAATGTTTATTAACAAGTAATGTAGGATTTAATCACCTTCAGATGATTAAATCGAGTATGATAGAAAATAATCACGAGATAGATTAAGCTTTTATAAAACCCCTACACGAAAATTGTAGTCATTTGCTATTTAATTTGTGTTGGACATTGAACTTTAAAAGTGACAATTTTTTTTGGAAGAAAATAATATATAGAAAATACAAACCGATACAAAAAAACGACATTCTTTATCTTCAAATAAGACGATTAAAGAGAAAGATACCCAAATATGACATTACAAACGACATTCTTTATCTTCAAATAAGACGATTAAAAAAGAAATACGAATTACAAGCCGAACAATACCCGAATATGACATTACAAGAACATACCCAAAAGAAACCCCCTAAAACTATGGGCTCGTTTGATTTGTGAAAATATTTATGATGTGTGTGGTTTAAGGGGATCAATCAGAATTTGGGGTTGGGTTAAAGTTAATTGTTTGGTTTAACGTAGTTACTTTTACGGGCCCCACTAAACCCCACATATTAGGGCATCTTCAAAAGTTGTATAAAGGCTTGGGGTTAGAACAATAAACCTCTAACAAACATCGTGGACTCATATTGTCCATTTCTTTTTTTGTGATTTAATATATATATATATATATATATATATATATATATATATATATATATTCTCTATTAGTGATTGTTTAACAAGTGCCTTAAGGGCATTGGATAAGTGCATTTATTCAATATAAAATTTTCTTTTAAAGTGAAAAATGCATTCAATATACATTAATTAAAGTTATAAATTAACTTAATTAAATGTGATTTTGTATTTAATGAATGCAAACTTTCTTTATTTAACAATTTAAACCAATGCCCTAAGGGCACTTTTAGACAATCTCTTTCTATTATTAGTTTAAATTATTTTATAATATATATATTCTCTCTCTTACTACAAATCTAAATCTTAATCTAAATTTAATTTCAAATCTAAATCCTAATTTTAAACCCATCTACAAACCAAACGGGCCCTTAGAATTTATATTTGAATTATGATTTGATTTAAGATTTGAATTTGGTATTAAATGATGAGAGAGAAAAATCTAATTGTTTAAAATATTATTTGTTTTGTAAATGTATATATTAGTAAAAAAAATGTTATTATAATACATAATAAAAACAAAAAGAGAGATGGTTCCACTTATTTTATCTAAAAGACAAAGCACACAGATACATATGTAGTGAATCCTCATCTTCCACACTCAGGATTTGTAGATGCGTGATTTTCTTCTTTCATGCCCAATTAGGGGGCCCATAGACACGTACCAAACGGGTATCTTTTACCATCACTTCAAACCCACTACAAAAATAGCTCAAACCTAACGAGCCCTAAAACTAAACTAATACCATATATCTTATAAAAACTGTAGAACCCCAACCCACCCACTATCAACCAAACAAAATAATCCATATCCCACATGATTCATGCCATGCAAAAAGGGCAGTTTATAAGGACCTCCTATAGGGGGATTTTCTAATCATTTCACGCATCAGAGAATTGTATAATGCGCATTACGGTGTTGTATTATGTGATTCGCGATTTATACGGTTGACTATAGGGGGTTCCTATAAAACTAAAAATAATTATGAATCATAAGATTGTCGAGTTTCTTAAAAATGATTTTTGATGAGAATTAAAGATTTGACTAAAAATAATTATGAATCATAAGATCGTCGAATTTTTATTTTGCAGAGCGTGGTATTTTAAAAATTAATTTAACGAAATAAGTACTTATAGAAGTATTAACAAAATCATACCGTAGAAGGTCTTTTAGCAGCCAATTAAACACGTATGACGCATCGTCTCTATCATCTTCAATATCTTATCAACTTTTAATCAAGCTTATAGAAAATACTAAAAAATAAAATAGAAATTTCAGCCATGGTTTGAATATGCATTCACGTCCTCATCTTTACGCTGCCGTTGTTGAATCCGTCATCGGTGACAGTGTCACAGTGATGAAGTACGGCATAGGATTCAGATGTCCTCATATCACTTGAACTAACCGATAACGAGCAAAAATAAAACATAATATTATGATTAGGTAAACGATATCATCAATGTCGATATCGATTGACTTCAATTCCTTCAAGGCATTTCTGAAAATTACGAGTGGATCAATACGAACATAGGGTAATCTCGTATGCACTTTTCTGAAAATTATGGTTTTCTTATTGTTCATTAATATGTTAGGAACTACTTATGATATTGGGTTTTGTAGTGTTTGCGAATAAAACCCAAACGTTGTATACTTTATTTTGTTGGTGTTTGAATTATATAAAAAAGCACCTAAAATTTTCGGAGAGGGATCCTCTCAAGTTGTAAATATAACTTGACTCAAGTTATGAAATTATTAGCCATTAGATTTGATCCAATGGTTCAAATCAAAAGAAGTTCTTTTGATTTGAGCCATTGGATCAAATCCAATGGCTAATAATTTCATAACTTGAGTCAAGTTATATTTACAGCTTGAGATGATCTCTCTCCAAAATTCTCTCGGAATCATGTGGACGTCAAAGTCAAGTCGTATATTATCATCGTCGCTGATAAGGGAATCGACAATGAGGAGGACGAAGGAGATGAGGACATCGAGGACAGATGAGACAATGGATGCTAAAACTTTCGAGAGTGTTTTTGATTTTGTATAAATGAAAATGAATATAACTAGTATTATGTTAACTATTTCTAAGAATACATACTTCGTTAATTATTTTTCTAAAACACCAGTGTCACCTTAAAAACTCTAAGATCGTCTTAATGATTGAACTTACATGAGTATCACGAGATAATAATGCAACGTTAAGAAGAATTAGAACTTGGATATTTTATTTCAATTCCAATAGGGAAATGATTCATGTCACCATAAAGTGATAGATTCCAATAGGGAAATGATTCATGTCACCATAAAGTGATAGATTGGAAACGTGTTTCAAGTTGTCTTGTTTGTGATAAATTTTTTAAAAGGATTATTGCGCTAACTTCTCAATTGCAACAAATCAAATTTTTGTAATAAATTGTTATTGAGATATCATACAACATCAAGAAGCTAGTGGGAACTTTGATGACTGTGAGTTAGGGGTGAGCATGGGGCGAGGTGAGGCGGTTTTATGGTAAAACCAAAAACCGAACCGTATAGTTCGGTTTTTGGAAACTAATAACCGTTTGGTTTCGGTTTTTTCGGTTTCGGTTTTTGACATTGAATCGATTCGGTTTCGGTTTTTATTCGGTTTTTTCTTACTTGAAAACAAGCAAGTTTTAATCTTATATGAAGTTTACAATTCTAAGTTTTCAAGCAAAAATATTTAAACAAATATCAATAATAGCATATTATCTAGCAATCCAAAGCGTCAAAAAAACGTACAAAACAACCAAACATTAATCTAAAATATAAAATGCTGCGTCTTTGCGACTTTGCACTTTTCGTTAAACTACGAGAATTGTAGAGGAAATTTTCAAAGAATACTATTGTTCGAAAACAAAGATATAATATCTATAAATAAAACAAATTTTAATGTATAAATAGTGTACAACACATTTTTTTAATAGATAAAGTTTTATACTTAAATCTTTAAAATTAAATAGCAAATCTTTTATATAGATAAAATTATATAAAAACATATAAAAAGGTGGGGCGGAGCGGTTTTTCTTATGAAACCAAAAACCGCCCTAAACATTCGGTTTTTATAAAATTCAAAACCACCGCCATCGGTTTGTCAAATGAGGCAGTTTTTTCGGTTCGGCTTTTTCGATTTTTTCGGTTTTTGTGCGCACCCTTCCTATGAGTCATTAATCATAAACTGAATATTTCATACTGCATAAAAAATGACGTGTAGATGTATGGGAATGAGATATATAAGGACACATATATTAAAAGTTTTTAATCTTTTTATGTCTTATACAATTAATTATCTATAGAGATAAACAAGGTTCTTAGCCCGTGCTTCACGACGGGGTGTTTGCATACAGAAGTATTATTTAACGTTTGAGCTAAGCATGTTCTTATTATATATGTTAAGTATTTTAAGCCTGAACAATATAATTAAACGTTTGCGAATTTACAAAAAAGTATGTTATCAAGCTTTCGTTGCGTCGCGTTTTATAAAGAGCTTTTTAATTAAAAATTATAGAATGTCGTTATGTAACAACCGTTAAGTAGCAGCCGTTAGTAGGACTATATGTGTAACAAATATCTAACATGAAGGACTAATTATGTAAATTTTTTTACATCGTTAGTCCCTACAGGACCTATTTTGCAACGCAAGTTAAACCTCAGGGATTGTTGTCGCATTTTAGTTTGTTTTTAAGTATTTAAAATAAAAAAGTTAACGACCGTTAATAGATAATGGACGTTGACTAACGACCGTTAGTACTATTCATTAGGCCCATAGCAAAAACAGGATTGCCCTTATCATTCTCGTTGGCATATTTTATGCGTAGAGTACTGTAGCTAATGCTTATTGGATGTGGACCTAGCAAAAAAAAGTGGCTTTAGCCATCTGCTAAATGTACTTTAGAGTAATAATCAAATTTATGAAATGAGTCGTATTGATCAAGTGACAAAAGTTCTCTACGAATTACATTTTGTCTGATGATCAAATCCTTTAATTTCCACTATGTGTCATTTTTACATCTAATGATCTAGTTAATCATTAATTTAAATTACATATGATTTATTACTTTAAAAATCACATGTGAATTGTGAAATAACATGTGATTTTTAAGCATGTGATTTATTAAATCCAACATTACTTTTTAAAATAACAAATCATAAGTGATTTTCCTGAGCGGAAATTTCAACATTAAAAAAATCTACGAAATTATATCAAAGTGGCCATCTACTGAAAGATAAAAATATTCTCTTCGCGATGGTTTATTTTTCGTAGTTTGATGATTTACCATTTGTAAGATATGTTGTTTAAAAATAAATGAAAAATGAGGTTTTTATCTATACTACATATAATAGAAAAACGGTCAAACCTTGAAAAGTGAAAAGTTGAAAGTCAAATGTGAGAGAAATGTATTGTGTAATTAATACTCTTATTAAAACACCATATTACTTAAAAGTACAATAATTTATTCACATTGTACAACCAAATAAAAGCATGTCTACCAAATTAAAAACAACCACTATGTGTCATTTTTACATCTAATGATCTAGTTAATCATTAATTTAAATTACATATGATTTATTACTTTAAAAATCACATGTGAATTGTGAAATAACATGTGATTTTTAAGCATGTGATTTATTAAATCCAACATTACTTTTTAAAATAACAAATCATAAGTGATTTTCCTGAGCGGAAATTTCAACATTAAAAAAATCTACGAAATTATATCAAAGTGGCCATCTACTGAAAGATAAAAATATTCTCTTCGCGATGGTTTATTTTTCGTAGTTTGATGATTTACCATTTGTAAGATATGTTGTTTAAAAATAAATGAAAAATGAGGTTTTTATCTATACTACATATAATAGAAAAACGGTCAAACCTTGAAAAGTGAAAAGTTGAAAGTCAAATGTGAGAGAAATGTATTGTGTAATTAATACTCTTATTAAAACACCATATTACTTAAAAGTACAATAATTTATTCACATTGTACAACCAAATAAAAGCATGTCTACCAAATTAAAAACAACCAATTAAAACACCATTTACTAAAAAGTACAATAAAATTTTCACAATATACAATTTAAACAAGCTACAACATAATTCTAAATATAAAATAATTAAACACACTAATTGATGTTACTTTTAAAACATCCTAAAATGAAAAGTACATGTTATTATACACATTATACAAATTACTAAAACACACAAAGCTTCATACAAGCTAACAAGTTGATGGTACATATAGTTTTGAAAATCGGACCTGACCAACGGGTTCAACCGGAAACCGGTGTCGCCACCTGTTCGGCTAACCAATAACAGCCATCCGAAAATGAACTAGAGAGGACCCGTTGAAACCGATACAAACGGGTGAATCAGGTCTCATCGAGATCTATTTCTTCGGTTAATCGTCACAGGGTACCCGCCGCCGCAATGCACGGGTACCTGCTATACTATATATTAAGGAAAAACCAAAAAGTAAAAAGTGAAAATTTGAAACTATTAATACATATGTTTAATTTGATCCGTTTTGACCCAACCTGCCGGGTTGACTCGGTTTAAATCGACCCGTTTTTCGACGGGAACGGTTCAACCGGTTGAACTACCGGGTCAAACCGGGTTTTAAAACATTATGTTTAATCCCCAAACCTTTAAACTTTTATTATTTTTCGTTTAGAACCTATAAACTTTTTTTTAACACAAATCGATCTGTCGCTATATAAATATATTATATATATAAGTTTTTCTTCAAAAACGATTATAAAGTTTTACAATTAAGAGAAAATATGTGTCCGTTAGTGCACATTTAACTTTTCAATAGGCTAAATACGCCCATTTCAAAAAAAGATGGGGCTAAATGTCCCTGAATCTTTTACAAAATAGCCAAAATTAGCCCTTTTTTTATTTTGGGCTAATCACATTCATGCTAATTTTGGTACTTGCGTTATTCTGAACAACGGCACCATTAATCCCATCCTTGTTAGTTTTTACGCGACAAGTAACGTGTGTTGTTACTTTTTATCTCATAACTGATTTAATGTTTACTTTCCTTTTCATTAAATGTTTTCATATGTTGTTTGATAGATGTTAAGAATTTTGTCTAGACTTTAGTTATCGTATAGTACAACCGTTTGCAATTGCATTTTCATCGGTTCACGTTCTATTTTAAACGCTACACAAAACACTCACCACAATATCACAATCATTAATTATCTGACGCTAGAAACCGCTGACGCTAGCCGCGGGTACTCGCCTAGTTTGATAAAAAGATAAATAACTAAGATTCACTTATCTCATTTTTTTTAAAAAATGTGACTTTGGTTGATGTCAACTCATGACCGAGTAAGACACCATTATGCTGATATCCATAAAAGTAACCAAAATACACGTAAATGTGCATTTTGTTGCTGCTTGGTAGTGATGGCAACGGGTTGGATTCGGAGCGAGTTTTAGTGTACTCATACCCGTATCCGTTTATAATATCCGAACTCGTACTCGTCTCATTACTCGTCGGATACTCGATTAATATTTATCCATCAGTTTTTCGGGTTTTCTCGCGGGTATCGGTTATCCCTAATTAAATATTATATATGGACAAAATAACGGTATTAAGATTAAGTCACACTAAAATCAACCGACAAAAAAATAAAAAACACCTAATATATTCAAATTTTTTTAAAGTTAAAAAAATGAATATCGTATCAAACGATTTAACACTTTTGAATTATTCATGTATAAAATAAAATGTGTTATGTAATAGAGATACTTATATAAAAAATATAATGGAAGAAATTATATATAATGTATATATATTCTAGTTAATTATAATATCAATAAAGCGGGTATAGATTCGAGTAAACGGATACGGGTAATCGGACGGATATTATCCGAACCCGTACCCTGCTAATTTTTTTTTATCAATATTCAAACCTGAACCCGAACCCGAACCCGACCTAACAGGTTCGGGTTTTGGTTTTTCCCGTCGGTTCGGGTACTTTTGCCATCCTACTGCTAGGTACTTGTGTTCCTATCAAATTTTATTTTATTTTATTTTTTTATTTTTTATTTTTTTTTATCATGCGGAAGTTAAGTTACGAATGTGTTCACCAAAACGTATAAGATCTTGAGAATTGCCACCTCGTAACACAAATGAATTCATTGAAATGTCCGCAGAGTTTTATTTCCACAAAACAATTAAAAATTTAAAAAACGCGTTTAGTTTGAGAAACATGTGTTTGTGTTTTCCTTTTTGCAAAACTAGAAAATATGTTTAAGTGTTTTTGTTTTCTATATCAATTTTCTATTCATCTTTGTAATATTATTAAAACATCTTCAAAACACAAAATCAAATATTATAAACTAACAAACTAAATTACTAGTATAAAATAACTAAAAAGAATCTAATACGAGAAAATAAAGAATTAAAAAAGTAAAATATAACATCAAATAACATGAAAAAATCTTCAAACGACTACAATTCGACATAAAAACATTAAATTCAACATAAAGTAAAATTTCATATTTCATCTGTTTTGTACTTTTTTATCCGTTTTTGTATGTTTTTATCCATTTTGTACATTTTTATACGTTTTATTAGAGGTGGCAAACAGGTCGGGTCGAGTTGGGTCTTTTTAGGTCATGGGTCATACAGGTACTGTTTTAAAAATGAGTCTAACGGGTCATGGTTCAGATGGTTTGGGTCGGGTCGACCCACTAAATTATAGTGTTTTCATCCGTTTTTTTACGTTTTCGTTTTTTTTTACTCTTTCGTCTGTTTTTTACGCTTTCGTTCGCTTTTTTATGTTTTCGTCCGTTTTATTACGTTTTCCTCTGTTTGTTACGTTTTCGTCCGCTTTTTACGTTTTCATCCGTTTTTATACGTTTTCATATGTTTTTTACGTTTTCGTCCGTTTTTTTACTTTTTCGTCAGACGAAACCTAAAAAATCGTAAAAATAGATGATAATGTAAAAAACGGACGAAAACGTAAAAAAAAGACGAAAACGTAAAAATTCAAATGAAAACGTAAAGAATCGGACGAAAACATAAAAAATCGGACAAAAACGTAAAAAATAGACGAAAACGTAAAAAAACGGACGAAGACGTAAAAAAAAGGGTCGAAAACGTAAAAACGGTTAATTACATAAACGTAAAAAACCGGACGAAAACGTTAAAAATCGGACGAAATTATAAAAAAACAGACGAAAATGTAAAAAAAATAGACGAAAACGGACGACAACGTAAGGAAACAGACTAAAACGCAAAACAACAGACGAAAATGTAAGAAAACGGCTTAAAACGTAAAAAAGGTGGATGAAAACGTAAAAAAAAGACAAAAGCGTAAAAATTGGACGAAAACGTAAAAATTGAGACGAAAAAGTAAAAATTGAGACGAAAACGTAAAAAAACAGACTAAAAGGTAAAAAAATGGACGAAAACGTAAAAGAATTGACGAAAACGTAAAAAAACGGACGAAGACGTAAAAAGACATAAACGTAAAAAAAGGACCGAAATCGTAAAAAAAGTTCAAAAACGTAAAAAAATCGGACGCAAACATAAAAAATTGACAAAAACGTTAAGAATCAGACGAAATTGGACTAAAACGTAAAAAATCAGACGAAAACATAAAAAAATCGGACGAAATCATAAAAAAACAGACGAAAACATAAAAAAAAAAAGAACGAAAACGTAAAAAAATGGACGAAAACGGACGACAATGTAAGGAAACGGACGAAAACGTAAATAAATAGACAAAAACGTAAAAAATTTGACAAAAACGTAAAAAGAATGGACAAAAACGGCAAAAAACAGACTAAAACATAAAAAATCGGAAGAAAACGTAAAAAATCGGACGAAAACGTAAAAAACAGATGAAAACAGACAAAAACGTATAAAAACGGTTAAAACCGACGAAAACGTAAAAAAAATGGTCGAAAACGGATTAGGGTATTTCAAAAGAAAATAGGTGAAAACAAAAAAAAAGTGTTTTGTGGTTTTGTGTATTAAATTTGAAAATCAAAATTTTGTGTTTTGTAAAGAATTTTATTGAAAAACACTAATTTAAAGGCGATTTATGTTTTCTTTGTTTTCCAAAATAATTCACTACAAGCAATGCATTTTCACTACAAGCAATGCATTTTCAAAATAATTCACATGCGTACATAAAGGTAGTTTATTTTATCTTCATCTTCTCCGGCCACTTTTTCTGGCTAAAAACCCAGATTCCGGTCAACATTTATTTATTTATTTTTTGCAACTGTGGTCCACAACATTGAAATGCAATTCTCGTAAAGTTTGTGCTTTCAAAAAATATGTAACATACCAAGTTCATATCAACACAGATTAAACGTTAAGTTATTCGTTGGGTGCGTGGAAGGAAAGAAAAAAGAAAAAAAAAATGGTGACTGGATCTGGGTTTTTAGCCGGAAAAGGTTGACGGAAACTAGGTTTGGCCGCCGGAGAAAATGAAGATCAAGATGAAGATAAAATCGACTACCTATATGTGAATTATTTTGAAAGTGCATTGCTTGCAATGGAAAAATATGGAGTACGTTACTTATATTGAGACTCTGAACTTGATATGTTACGTATTTGTATTTTTGGACTTCACCTGCGTAGCGTTTGGTAAGTCGTAATCAAAGTCGTAATGGAAATGATTATTACGATGTAATGAATAAATGTTGTTTGTTTACATTTATAGAATGTAATGATTCATTGCAAGTAATGATCCATTACACCAAAACCATTCCTTATGGGTCCCCTACTTTTTTTTCATTACATCTTGTAATGAAATCAAAATTACATAAAACTCCTTCATTAATTAACCACGTTAAATAAACTTTCTATCATTAATGGATATTTCAGTCTTTTTTTTATCGATTCCATTACGTCTTATTATACAAACCAAACATATTAATAACTACAATGAATCATTACATTACACTCTTCATTCCATTACATCGTTTATTTCATTCAGTTGACATTTCATTCCGTCCTATCAAACGAATAATCAAACTTCCACACATATAAATTTTTCCAATATCGTTTATTTCATTCAGTTGACATTTCATTCCGTCCCATCCTTTATTCGATCAATAACTTCATTATATACACAAACTGCTCATACGATCGCCGGAGACAATAAAAACAAAGCACACGAGACTATAACAACAGCTAGCTACAGTACCAGAACTTATTACATTACAGAAATTAAAGCAACTAGATCAAACAAACTTAATATGAAATAATCATCTTCTGAATGTTTCCTCGCACTGATGGAAAGCATACGAGATCCTCAGCCCTTGGAACAGCAAATCCAGGTTGTTCATCCATATTCAAAACTTGTTTGTCGGTAACGACATTCCATTCAAAACATTGTACAAGTCTAGCGACAACAACCTGTAGTTCTCTCATGGAAAACTTAATGCCAGGACACACTCTCCTCCCTGTCCCAAAAGGTAAAAATTGGTAATCTTGGCCAATAACATCAATCGTGCTTCCTTCCAAAAAGCGACGAGGGTTGAACTCTAACGGGTTTTCCCAGTATACAGGGTTTCTTCCGATTGACCAAGTGTTGACAAATAGTATAGTGCCAGCGGGGATGTAATAGCCGTGTATGGTGACATTTTCAGTTGATTGACGATTCACCATTGGAATTGGAGGATGAAGTTGTAAACTTTCCTTTATGATTGCATGCATGTAAGGGAGTTTAGGTAAATCTGATTCTTCAACTAGCCTATCGTCGCCAATCACTTGATCAATCTCTCTTTGAGCTTCTTTGAGCACATTAGGATTTTTGATAAGTTCCGCTAATATCCACTCTATTGCTGTAGCCGTTGTATCTGTCCCTGCTACAAAAAAGTCCTACACAAAACAAACATGATTTAGTTCCATAACTGTATAAAACTACAAATGACATCCCGGATAGAGGTTATTAGTTATGCATGGTATTTAATGTGAGAACCATCGAACATTTGAATTTTTAGTGGTTTTCACAAAAAGGAGAAAAAGACCCAAAAAAAAAAAAAAAAAAAAAACTACCAGAATCAAGGATTTGATGTGGTCTTTAGTAATCTTGATCTCAGCTTTTTCATCCTCCATAATATCAAGCAATATGTCAAGACAATCTCTTCCTAAGCTTTCTTCTTTCAACGTTTCTCTTCTTCTCTTTATTTCCCTCTCGGATATGATATTTTCTAGCAAAGCATCATACCTTTTGCGTGTCCCCTCGTACCTTTTCTTAAACCCTTGAAAATCTATGTTATTGCAAAACCATATGAAATCTGAAACATTAAACTCCCCAAAGATCTTTATGATCTCTCCAACAAGATTCTTGACTTCATCGGCCTCACTTTTCGTCCCACTACATCGCATACCCATCACCATTTGACATATCACGTTGTTGGTTAGCTTAAACAGCTCTTTTGTCAAATTAACACTTTCTTGCCGCTTTGCTTTTTCCATCAAGGTTTTTAGAAGCTCTTCAATTTCAAGAGACCGAATCGGGAGGAAATGATCGAGATTTTGGTTGCCAAGAAGCTCCACAGTCGCCATTTTCTTAATGAAGCTCCAATAGGGTCCAGAACGTGCAAAAGCAAAGGCGACACCGTAAGTAATATGCTTGATGGCTAATGACTGTGGTCGTGAACCAAATGCGAGGTCATTGGTTTTGAGGAAGTCGCAGGCAAGTTCAGGGGTCGAGACAACTACACAAGGGACGGAACCGAGACGGAGATAGATTAGAGGGCCGTATCGGGTGGATAGGTTGTGAAAAGATTGATGGATGAGTGGGCCAAGGTGGTGCAGGTGGCCAACGATCGGTAATGATGGTGGGCTTGGTGGAAGACGATGGTTTTGCTTTCGTGTGGATAGTAAATAGAGGAAGAGTGAGGAGATGACTAAGATGGCAATGGTCGCCGGAGAAACACTTTGGAACACTTGGAGTATATTCATGCTAAAGAGAATGGGATGTTGATCTCCAAGATTTGTGTCATCTACTTATAGGGCCTTATGCAACATAGAACAAAAGCAAGTTCGAGTAAAAGAGATAAGAAAGAGAGAAAAAAAAAAAAAATGATTTTAGTTGTTTTCTTAAGCTTTTGTTAGGAGGGAAAGTGAAATTAAATGAAAAAAAGTGAGAGTATTTTGCTTTGAAAACTTTCACCTTACTTTTGAGATGAAAGATAATTTTAGGGAATTAATACTCGCATCACATTTTTTGATTCATTCACCACCTTTTATGCATTACAGTATTGTACAGTACAATACTGTAATGCATAAAATGTGGTGAATGCATCAAAAAATGTGGTGTGAGTATCACCTCGCATAACTTTACTTTCTCTCTTTTAAGATGGAGGTAGTAGTAATTACTTTTTATTTTTGTAATTTTCTTTTTTATGTTTTCTTTATATATATATATATATATATATGTATATATATATATATATATATATATATATATATATAACGTTATATAATTACTTTGTTAGATCAATATTTTTTGGGGTATGTTAATAAAATTCGCGAAATCCATTTTGACAACTAACATATGTGTCTCCCATCCAGATGCTTTTCACTTTTATATGCAATTGAAAGTTGATGAGTTAACGGTAATGGACAACCTTCACGTAATGCCACTTTAATATAATGATTACCATTCACATGAGCAATCATAATTGTCCCATGTGGTTTTGATTGTGATGGACTCGACCAAAGTAGAAATCTTGTAGTGCAACCTCCGACATTTCCTCCATGAGTTAGACTTATAACAACTCTATTATATGATGAGGCAATAACCAAATCCGTGTTTGGCATTTTCATCAATTTTTCAGATTTTTCACGGCCTCGTAATTCTGTTTATAACCCCCAGTTCCAGATATTTACATGTATTTTTGTTGGTTAACATCTAACTCCAACACCAGATCTGACCAGATACGGGGCCACTGGTCTTGAGGGAGACCGAGAGCGAGAGCGACAGACCGAAATCCGCAATTTCCATCACATGACATCTTGTAAATCTGTTACATAAATATCATCTACTGATGCGCGCGGAAGGCGCGTTCGGGGTCAAGGAAACTTCCTTTTCTACGAACAAGTTTTTCCACCTCCTAGGCAGTGAACCTAATCGTTGTAGTGTAGTATGGGGTAAGCCTCGGGGATTGATATCGTTCTCTAGGGGAATAGAAATGCTAGTAAGAAATATACGACGAGAAGGTGGGGTTGAGGATTTTTTTTTTTTTTTTTTTTAAATCTTTTTATGGTTTTTTAGAAAGCTAAGGTAAAATCTCGGGGCAATTGGTTGGGGGGTGGTACTTCTACTGATTACTCTACTTTAACTAATTATCTAATTACTACGATAGCTATGTCTAATTGAGGTGTGCTCGTATGATGATTAAAGATGTGTTCACTTAGATGCTATTACTCCCTAGTTATCTTTTATTGGTTGGTTGAGTTATCACGTCCTTTATCTTAACGCGTTGTATTCCTAAGAGTGGTAGGGCGTGCGTATTCCCTAGTTCTTTGAGGTTTTCTCTCGTATATGACTCACGGAATCGGCAAGCCTAAGCTATTTCATCCATGAACCATATCATCATTGAGCATACTCACGCATTAAACACAACGAAAAGCCTAGTTGCACTCCTAAGCCAATTTCAATTAAGACAAGAAATAACCTAACAACAATCAATAACTAAGGTACAAAGAATGATTTTTATCCCATTTATTTAGAATAAGATTCATTAATTGAAAACCATAAGTTTACATTATTGAAAGTAGTGCGGAAATAGGCCCAAAAGATAATCAAAGCGGTCCTGTTTATTCATCAGAGTCGCCTATGACCATGCCCCTTGCCAAGCGTCTTCCAATAGTGAGCTATCGCCTTAAACCTGAGAACACATGCTAAAAAGGTCAGCTTACGCTGGTGAGTTAATAGAGTTTAATTGCTACATGCGACTAAGGCAGATATCTAATAAACATTCCAACCATCAATCAATCAATTCATAATCAGTTCATCAAGAACCAATCCAATCAATAATCAATCCAAATAAATAATCAATCAAATCAATAATCAACCCAATCAATAATCAATCCAATCAATAATCAACCCAATCAATAATCATCAATACGTGTGAGATCTCAATGCAGGGCCCCGGGCGACTCTAGCCAGCACAGTCGTAGCAAGGCCTAGAACACAAGCTACCCTGGACTAGGTCGGTCCATTCTTAGCTAGGTATCGCGTTATAGCATAGAGATGCTACCCTAGTCTAAGTCAACAAATTTCGCATGTCTAACCTTTCTTAGTCAACACATTAGCAATTCAAAATAATAGTGGAAGGTCCAAGGAATAGTTTGCATTCACATAAACACGTAAGATATCGATCCACAAATCAAATATACCAAACAACAGTCATTCTCAAATCATATTCACATATTCAATTATGGTTTGTTAAAAGCAGCATGTATTCTCCCCCAAAATAGTTATGAAAACCTTTGAAAATATGGGCTATGAAACTCACCTTAGCCACAGCAATGCAATATTCACTATTGACACGACTGGCATCTAAAGCTAATCTTCACGACATCCAAAAGAATGTACGACAAGTACGATAGAATAAAGTTGACGAAACCTAATGCGTATAAGATTATCTTAAAATATTGCTCATATAATAAAGAATCCAATAGAAAGTAATGTGTCGTAGTTTTTGTGGATTATTCATGTCGTTACTTTCAAAAGTCCATTATCGTTCCCAAAAGTTTATAATTAATATCTCAAAAGTTTAGTTTTAACGTTTCGTGTGGTGGTAAGAAACATAGACGCGACGTACAACTCACGCGAAAGAAGAGAAGATATCGACACAGTCGAGGCATACTGACTAGAACGCACACCAAAAACGGAAAGGACATTGACAAAGTCAAGAAATACTGACGATACTTAAGCTAGTCAAAGACTAGGAAATCACAACAACTATTTATGTAATATAAATAGGTCAATTAGTAAACTTCTGTACTTTATCCAATAACCCCCACTAGTACAAAAACGGGATTTGGTCACACGTGGTCGAAATGGAACGGCCACACATTCGCATATTTGTGTGGCTGAAGGTACGAAAATTGACAACATTTACTAATTAGTCACACATGAAAATTTTGATTGTGTGACCATTAGAACTGTATTGCCACACAATTGAACATTGTGTGGCTAAAGGTATCTGGTGATTTTGTTTCAGATCATTTAGCCACATATGAATTAGGAACGCGTCACAAATACAAGTAACCTTGATGCGTTAGTCACATGAAGTAATTTTTTGTGTGTCTAAATCATAGAGTCAAGTTTTGTCACACATTATTTAAGGGTGGCTGATATGTTTTGCCAACTCTTTAGCCACATCTGAAATTGGAACGAGTGACAAATGAAAAGTAAGGTTGAAGCATTAGTCACGATATACATATAAACAGTGACAAATATATGTCACACACTTGAACACTGTGACCAAAAGCCATATATGGTCACACTAAATGTTTTGTCACACATTCGTTAAGTGTAGCCAAAATCCAGTACATATGTTCACGTAAGTTAATATGTGTGTTTAAAGTTTAGTTTGTGTTAGCTTGCCAAAAGCTAATCTATAAAGTCACATTTGCTACAAACATCGTGACCAAATGCCATATATGGTCACACTAAACGTTTTGTCACACATATTATTTAAGTGTAGCCAAAATCTAGTACATATGGTCACATAACTTAATATGTCGCCATTGGATGATCAATAGTCACTCAAAATACACGTTTCTTCAATTTAAACACCATATGGTCACACTTATTAACACTTTTAGCCACTTTATGGTTAATTGTATGTGACTAAATACCCAAAACAAACATGCTTTGTGTGACTAAATGTTAGAAAAGGCCACACAAACATAAAATTCATGTGGCCATTGGATGATCAATAGTCACACAAAATACACGTTTCTTCACTTGAAACACCATATGGTCACACTTATTAACACTTTTAGCCACTTTATGATTAATTGTATGTGACTAAATACCCAAAACAAATATTCTTTGTGTGACTAAATGTTAGAAAAGGCCACATAAACATAAATTTAATGTGGCCATTGGATGATCAATAGTCACACAAAATACACATTTCTTCACTTGAAACATCATATGGTCACACTTATTAACACTTTTGGCCACTTTATGATTAATTATATGTGACTAAATACACAAAACAAACATGCTTTGTGTGACTAAAATGTTACAAAAGGCCACATAAACATAAAATTCAAGTGGCCATTGGATGATCAATAGTCACACAAAAGACATATTTCTTCACCTTAAACACCATATGGTCACACTTATTAACACTTTTGGCCACTTTATGCTTAATTGTATGTGACTAAATAACCAAAAGAAACATGCTTTGTGTGACTAAATGTTAGAAATGGCCACACAAAAAGAAATTTTATGTGGCCATTGGATTATCAATAGTCACACAAAAAACTATTATGTTTTTCATAAACAGAACTAACTACGAATACTAAACAGACTTAACTTATGTCTGCCAGACTTAACTTTGTACTGGTAGCCTTAACCACTGAAACTAACCTACCAGACTTAACTTTGTACTGGCAGCTTTAACCACTAAAGTTTTCTGTTTATAAGTAGACCACAACACAAAATATATATATTTTTTTGGGTGCAAAGATGAACTTGTATTAATCAAGGAAACTTTGTAAAATGAAAAAAGCAACACACACTGATATGGACAAGTCCCATATCAAGTTGCATACAAGGCAACTTTATTCAATATCTGATATAACTGTTCTTATAAGTCTGATAACAAAAACAAACTGCCCATATCATACAACCATGGACATATGACAACCAGCACAAAACCATCACAAAGAACACCTTTTAATGCACCACTATGAACCATACACTTCCAGATAGGGGCTATACCAAGTTGTTTACATTCCATCTCATGAATGGCTTCATTTACTTGGGAACACACACCCTAAATGAAGCCAACCAAATCCTACACAATCCAAGAATCTGTTTATAAACATGTCTACCAATAACAACTGATAAAGCCTGGAATTACGTTTTAACACATGCTAAATACTGGAATTATAATTGGAGTACAGGAAGACACCGAAGCTTGGTCGTCGCTGACAAAGTCAACAAGATTGAATCTGACCATTTTGTTTCGTTCCCACTGACACTCCTCAACAATCTCTCTCCATCTGGCGTTTATGGTAACGTGGTTCTTGCTTCTAGGCCTATTGCTGTGGTGTTCCAGATTCACGTTCACATAAAAATCCATGTCTTCCCGGTATCTCAGCAGTGCGTTATGGTACGTCCACATGTGATTTCTCTTTGTAAACTTATGTGGTATGTTCTGCATTAAAAAGAACAATGTAGTATGCTCAACAAAACTATGTCCATGTGTTGAAGCATATATTAGTTTTTGCGAAAGCAGATAATGACTGAAATGGTCCGATTTGTATCATTACTTACCAAACGACTTCTGTTCGTGACATATGCAAGGATGGGCGCGTAAAAACAATCCCTTTCACTTTCATGCTCTATACATTCGTTCCATGCACATATGTGTTTCATACGCTCATCTGCAATTGGAATTTAATAAAAATAGTAAATAATTTAAAAGCTATTATATGGAAAGGTTTATTTTTAAAATAAAATCATAGATTATGTCTACACTTTGATTAACATACCTTCATCTACGGGGTTTCTCATGAACGGTCTTGTACGATTCAGCTCCATACATTGCACAAGTTCAGAACGCATCATCAATCCATTTTCAGCAAATGGCATCAGGGAAAGAGTATTGTTTAGGAGATTTGTAAAAATAACTCTTGTGCCAGCAAACATATTTTCATCGTGAACCAATACATTCCATCCGTGCCCACCAAACTCATGCACGTGTCTGTTTTCCTCCAGTATTTCAATTTGACGGTGAGTGATAGCTGCTACGGGCACGCCAGCAACAAGAACGTCAAATTGGTTATTGTCAGTATTGTCCCGGAAATTGCAAGGAATGACCTACGTAACAGTTTAGTTTAAAGAAAACATTAGCGGGTCAAACAATTAAAATAATCCCCATTTTCAACAAACTTATACAATGTATTGATTAACATTTTTTTCTTACCAGAGGTTATGCAGGATATTCATCCAACGTAACCAGGCACCTACGTTGTCTGTAACCTAGAAGAGCCAGATCGTATCCAGGGCATTCGTGGCCTGCATCGTTGTACCCTGTTACATAATAACAGTCTTCTTCCTGACGAATGAAATGGATGTAGCCACATTGATGTATTGGCTGTTGTAACATATTGGATTTCACAAGCACATCACATAACAATATATGGTTCGAATTATGTAAGAGTTTAGAGAGAGAAAGTAGAGATGGGAGCCTTTCTAGAGAGAGAAAGTAAAACAAAAGAAAGAAGGTTAGATTGAGTGAAAGGTCCAACCCTCTACCTTGGGAGGTAGATGGTATTTATAGTTACAAACTAAACGTCCTCCTTCGGACTGTGGATCAGGTATACAGTGGGTAAAGGCCCGTCCTTCCTCCATGGTGTTACACTAAGCTAATAACTAATCTAATAAACAGTAAATAACAATATGTTTACGAGCTAACTTGTGCTAGTCTATAGTTGGGGTGACCGACACTTTAACATGGAATTTCCAATTCCTAACAATCTCCCCCTAAGGGAGGTCACCCCATGAAATACATTTTGCTTCCTAGCATTCTATCTTTGACTTCGTTCTTGAGCTCGTAAACTTGAATTCTTCACTTCCGCAATCTTTGTGCTTTTGTAGCGATTCTTCAAAGTTCGCATTGATTTGTACTTTTAAGTGGAGGCCTTTATACTGATCCACATCTTTGATGATCTTCGAGCTTTAATTGAGATCATCAGCCACAGTAAATCTCTGGATCACCCTTTATTGTGTTGCCATCATGTGAAGTTGTGACTTTCGGACCGACGTGCTCACACTTTTTGGATCATGACATATTTTCATCAGAGTAGCGGAAGCTATACTGGTTCATAATATTTGCAGCAGCGTAGCAGAAGCATAGTATAAAAATATCAGAGCCAGGTTCTATAGATATGCACAAGTCATGATTTCTTCAATTAAGTGTGGATGCTGTGAGCATGCGGCTTTGGATTGACTCCTCAATTCTGATCAGCTGCAATCGTCGGGGTGTACCTGCATATGACAGTTAGCAGTAAAGCGCATGAAAGTGTCTTTGATAACTTTCGTTGAATTGAGGTACACGGCCCACGGTTCCTCGTTGATCAGTACAAGTACTGCCTGTGATCAGGTAGGATTCCGAAGAATCACCTTGACAAGGTTTCGCAGCTGTTCTAGCCGTTCAAAAACCGGAACGTCTCAAAGAAGACAACACGGAGTGAGTAAACCAGCAAATTAAGATTTACTGATTGATAGAAAATGATTTGAAAACAATCGCGTATTGATTAGAAGAAAGAGTTTTGCAATACGACGAAGGTTTTATGAGAAAGATCAATTTTCAACCAAAATACTTTTTGTATTAGGGAATGAGTACACATTCGACGTGCTAGAGAAAAGAAGAGATTCGCACATCGAACGGTTTTTCCAAAAGTATTTTTTCAATCAGAGATACTTTTTGTGTTTGAAAACATAAGTACACATTCGACGTGCTAGATAAAAGAAGGTTTGCACATCAAACGGTTTTTCCAAAAGTATTCGTCAATACCATTCCTGGACCAAGGTTGATTAAAGATTGAATCTCCCCATCGTTTCTATCCAGTTGTCACAAGCTTGATCTTATGAAAGATCTCACATGCCACCTACCAAGAGCTTGTTTGATGTTGGCTCTAGAAGGCTTTCCATCTTCATCGTGAATATTATTACATATCACTCGGATGTTCTGGCAATTACCACAAGGATAATGCGTAGGACTCTCAAAATATACTTACTTTCCACATTGTGTGAAACAACAAGTCTTCATTAATTTACTATCCTAATGAGATATTGTGGATGATCTCTTGGCTCTAGACTCAATTGTGCACATTTGGTTCCTATGCCGGAGACTAGGGAGAGGGTATCCTTCTTCAATATCAACAATCTCTAAGAGAAAGTAGATAGATTATGTCGGTTCCCCGTTAGAATGAAACAAGCCCTTTTAAGAGGAGCTTGAGTAGCTTGGGAAGTTGTAGTGCAGTGCGTCACTGGGTCCATGACATCTTGTCTTCAATACCAGTGTTACCTTAGTAACCACCAGTAGCATATGTATTGAACCCGGTGTCTGCCCTAAGGTTGAATTATTGGAGGGCTATTTCTTTTCATCCTTTTCTCATTTCATTTCTTTTTCATTCTTCAACCCCTTCAGTGCTTACCGAGACTTCATTACTAGAACCTTGTTGGGTTTATTTCAGTACTAGCTCTGTCTCAGTCCTCACTCTTCCCATATCCTCATTTTTCTCCTTTTTTCATCATACCTACAGACTCTACACTATCTAGTGGATTATCCCTGGGTAGATCCCTCCGGTTCTGGCGGATCGTGGGAACTAATACCTAACCTCACCATCCTTATAACTCCATGCATAAAGTAAATTGGTCGGTCTTTTGGTACAGTTCATTCCTTCTCAAAACCAATTGAAAAATCATTTGGAAAAACAATCAAAGTACTTGTGATACGAGATCAAAGCATTTTGTACCTTAATAGTTTTGATCATTTAGAAAACCTCCCCCTCAACATGTGCATATGATTTAGAAATTTTTTAGCACATGGAGGCAAGAGGACTTTGAAATATTTTCTTTGATCACAATTTCCATGGAAAAAGCCATTTGATTTTCTTTGGTAAATTCTCCCCCTCAAAATGTGCGTAAGATATTTTAAAACATTTTTATCACATAGAGGCAAGAGTTCTTTTGAAGTACATCCACGATCACAAAAGCCATTATAAACCATTCGCTCCCCCTCAATATGTGCATCGATATACGAAAGAGTTTGGCACATATTTGGCACATAAGGTTTAGAAAACATGGGAGAACTTGTGGCCAGGTTTAAATACTCATCTTGTTTTTGGATAAATCATCCTCCTCAACATGTGCATTGTATATTTGAAATCATTTGGCACATGGAGGCAGGAGTGCCTTTAAAGGACTAAAACCAATTTCATTAAAACAGACAAGAGATTTAAATCATGATCTCTCCCCCAATCAAAAATATCAAACCATTTGAGATTTGTGATCCCATCTGACTTAAATCATTTAGAAAATTTTAGAGAAAGACGTGGCAAAATTTAATT
This sequence comes from Chrysanthemum makinoi, assembly GCA_910596185.1. Lineage (NCBI taxonomy): Eukaryota > Viridiplantae > Streptophyta > Magnoliopsida > Asterales > Asteraceae > Chrysanthemum > Chrysanthemum makinoi. The sequence goes on along the minus strand of OU343224.1, from coordinate 107,301,798 downwards.
CTGAAAAATGATTAATAAGGAACAGTTTTAATACATTAAAGATTGTTAGTGTCAGGTATGATTGTTTTAAGAGATCTTTAAGTAAAACAAAACAATTTCACAATCAAACAAGAACAGAAAAAATTTCATTTTGAAAGACCTTGATTCAAAAGAAAAATCATACCATGACATAACATTAAATCTTTAGATCACCACTTATTATCGTACAAAACGGACTTTTTGATGAAATATCGTTTGAAAATCATTTAATTTGAAATCACTTAAGATTTGACAAAATAAAGTCCGATTGATTTCAAAACTTTGAATCCGATTTATTTTCAAAACAATATTTTTCTACCATACGAACATGGTATCATCACTTATTCCTGCACAAAGATACGTTAGGTGGTTGAGCTGCTTCTGTTGATGTTGTTGTAGGTTTGGAAGAAAACCGTCTGCAGATGCAATGAGACTTCATACGTTGCATTTTAATGCCAACTGAGGTCAAATTAAGCTCCGTTTCTTCTTTTGTCAACCCAAGATATAGTTACCCTTTCCTTTCGGCATCCAATCATCTTCAATTGTGGGATCCGGATCGGGAACATTCTTATATACCAATATACCTGCATACATTAGTGAACACACATACAGATATATGGTGGTCGACATCACCCAAACAGCAATCGACTAATAAAAGTCAATTCAACATGTCAATCATTTCATATAAGGTATGGGAATAATGTGTTTCTCAAACTCTAATCATCTAATCCTAACAATCTTATCCTAGGCACCTAGTCCTTCAGCGTAGGTTAACATCATTTTTTTAATTAAGCATATTAGGATAATTTAAGAAAGCCCGTTAGATGATATAGATTTGAAAACATTCTCCCCCTCAATCAATGACTCATTTTACTGAAAAGTTTAAAAGCGCTGAAGTCATTGATTGAGTTTTCAAATTTTTCTAAAACTCTGAAACTGATTGATTTTCAAACAACTCATTTACCACCATTTTGAAAACAACAAATATTTTTCTGAAGAATTTTAGACGGAAAAACATTTGTGTAGGAACAACAGTCCTTTGACATACTTTCCTCATTTTGTTTTAGGATAAGTGCACGAAATATTTTAAAATTGGTTTAAGCGTAGCACTTTCCTTTCTTTAAAGAGCGGGTTGCTATCAGAAATAATAGCAAGCCATTGTTTAAGCACGGGTTACAGTCTGAAATAACTGTAAGCCATAGTTTGTGACATGTTTTGAAAGAAATATTTACACCTCCTGCTCGAACTTCATCTAAAGTCCCGTGCCATTATTGAATGACATTTCTAAGACCGTAGATGTTATCGATACCAGGAGACATGTCATGAGAAAACATATTTTTGGTATTTTTCAATTTTCTGATTTTTATGGGCTTTTGATGATTTTATATTTTTCTATTTTGTTTTTGTTGGTTTTATATTTTTGTATTTTGCTTTTTGAAAATTATTTACAAAGATAGAGAAATAGTTTAAGAAGATGATGATACGAGTACCGAGATAAGGAAATCGTTCAGCACTTTGTAGAAGATAGAAGTCATCATCTCTTAAACTTTCACCACCAAAGCTTTCGAGGCTCTTGAATCGTCATCAGAACTTGAGCCTTCTGAAAGTGAGACTTTGGTAGCTTCCCCCCAAACCGACAAACTATAAAGACCATTTCCCCAAGAAGTAGAAATGAATAAGAACGGTCTCATTGAATGAAGCTCAGCACCCCAAAGAATCACGAGAACAACGAAGTAACAAGTTGAAACATTGATCGTCTCAGTGGTTATCAAATCCGGAATAACTGATTAAGTCCGATCACATGAACCTGTTGTGCGTCCCCGATGTACACATTACTCTTCGAGATTGACCAGTTGTCTATTCAGGGGAACAATATATCAACATCTTCATTTTACCAGGTGCATTCCAGTTATCTTCCATATAACCAATCAGCCCATAATGTACACAAGTACCCAACCAGAGTAGACACAACGACATCACAGTAACTGGTTGAATCACTGATCTTCTCTGCGGATATCAACTCCGGAATAACTGATTAAGCTCGATCATGTGAACATGTTGTGCATCCCTGATGTACACATATCTCTCCTCTGATGGTTGCGATCTCATCGGAATCATCATTACATTGTGTACATGAAGCAATAACCGGAAGCACTACCATAAACCATATAGAAGATGTCGATAAGCAATATCATCTCACGCTCCAAATATTCTTCTCATATTTCTTCCTACTGAAAGCTGAGTTAACACATACCAAAAGTATCTAGAGACCACTTCCCCCCAAATGATTGGAATGATATATCCTTCCCCCAAATAGTTGGAATAATACAACCTTCCCCCAAATAGTTGGAATAACACACCAAAGGCTACGAGTTAAACACTGAGTTTCTCTGCGGTTATGACATTTGTCTTTCCCGGGATTACTTCAATAGAGAAGAAGTATTAAGTTCATCACGTGTACTCGTTGTGTGTTTAGATGTGTATCTCCTTCCCCCTTGCTGGTTTTGATACCTCAGAATCAGCAACACATTATACATGCCAAATACTCTTGAAATAGAGAAGAACAAACAATTAGCTCAACTGAATCCTGTGAGAATCAACTGCTACAGAAACTCTCCCTGACTATCTTTACCAACCCATATGTAGACAATTTGAAGTGACCACTGAAGAAGAAAAACCCGATATACCAAACTTGAAACTGAAGTCAAATTCCGCAAATTTGTATTTTAAGCTTGTACTTAATGATGGAAGAGCGGTGTCGAGAATCTATGCTTTATGCAAATTTCTAAGTACTCAATACCCAATGAAAGTATGAGACATTAACACCTCTTGCGATTATCCACACCGTCATCTGCGTGTGACACTGAGTAAAACAACATAACTCCTAAAAGTGATAGTTAACCAGGTCTTCAACCATCCACTCCGACTGCTGGTAACTAGATAAACCAAGACTTCAACTCAAATTCTTAAGCCCGAGCAAGTTATCAAATAAGAACACGCCTTTGTGAACGTCAACTTCAACCTCAAATAAGTGATAAATGAGTAACTTCGAAGTAATCAACTTGTGTCAAATGTCCAACACGTGAATAAACATACAATCGGATGTACATTGACCCACTGAATGAACCGGAGCAAATGATTCCTCAACATCAATGCATTCTTCCTTAAGGTATACATGTAGAGACTGATCTGGAAGATTCACCAATAATGTTTTTAAGCGGATGAGGGAGTCATTTTCCTTAATGTTCATGTGGTTGATTTACAGAGTGCACATTTAGGAAAGAACAATGAAACAATGATCCGTGAAGATTTGGCAAAGGAGTACCAAAGAGTGGATCACTATTCATGAGTGCAACTGCAATGATAGTCATTAACAACGCCTTGAGGAATAACTGGAGATTAGGCTTCTTGAGTAGTCTGACCATTATACAAACATCCATCAATATGTAGATCCACTTCCCCCCCTCAAAAATTGCATCCGAAGTTGCCATTTTTGATTTGAACAAGTGAATAAGAGTAAACTCCAATGAATGTAGATCCACTTGATGACGAGATGAACATGGAGAAAGGCATGAAGCTCGAAGATGGAGAATGTAGATGAGAATGGCCATTTACGAGAGAATTTCTCTTTATTTGAAGATTAAGCGCACAGAAGAGCATACACTTTTCTTTTCTTTGAAGAATGGGGCCTGAAGTGTTATCTGCAGACACCATAGTGTTGAAGAACGAGGCCTCAACTGATGTGAACAGACGTCATAGCCGATTGAATATCAATGTTGAGTAACTTGAACCCGTGAGTAATGAGATATCAATCCTTTTGTTATCCATACTTTAAGCCAGTCCATGTATTGAAGGATCGAAGTATCTGCAACTGAGTAAGGACTACCTGCACTAATATTACAAACTTGATTGCATATATTTTGGTTAGTGACATTAGTATCCAAACCCTTTGGGGTTTCATGGTCAACTTTGAGATTGCCATTGGTAAACTTCTTTCCTGTAGGTATCCACCTAAGTCTAGCATCCTTAAAAATTCTACAAGATGGTATCCACTTATGGCAAGGTCTAGGATTGTTAGGCTTCTTATGCATAGTGGAAGACTTATCCTTATTCCTAGTTTCCAAAGATTTAGCAGTTAGTAACCATCTAGGCCAATCTTTTGGTCTCATTTGCTTCATATGCACTGTGGATGACTTAGTGTAAATCCTAGACATAACAGGTTGTACCATTGCATGAGCATTTACTTTCATCAGGGATTTTGTGAAACAGTTATCATGATTAGCATTAAAGATACATTGCAGACACTTTGAGCAAACAGCTTGTTTGGATTCAGAAATAGATCTAGATTTCTTAGAGTGATCTGCTATGGGAATAGCTTTAATCAAAACGCAACTACTAGTAGTGCCTTGAAATCTCGAAGAATTCATTACCCTAGGCACCTAAAATTCCGTATTTTTGAATTTGTGCCTTTTTCCTAGCCTTTTCTAGATAATAGTTCTTCCACAAGTTATTCATATCATATGAATTCTGGGTTTTAATGCTTGGTTTTGACACTGTTTTCGAACTAATCCTAGAAGTTCTGGGAGTAGAAGTGGCAACGTGTTGAGAGTTAACAGAGCTAGAAGCCTTATTCTTAGGTAACTCTGGTGAAGTGACTGGTTTTGACAAAACTTGTTTCTCATCAACTTCGGAGGCAAACCGTGTTTTTGAAAATTTTGGTCTTTCGGATATAAACGCAGTAGGCTTCCTAACAATGGACCGGTTTCTAATGGGATGAGAAACTGGTTTCCCCAAGGTTGATGGTTTTGTAAACTTAGTGTTCACACTTTTCCCTACAGTTTTCCTAAGCTCATTTTTTAAGGCAACAACATCGAAACTCTTTTCCTGAAGTTGAGCTTTGAGTTCATCAATTTTTTCTATCAAAGAGTTTGTTTGCTCCATTGACTTAGTTCTAGCTTCTTTGACAGAGTCACTTAGTTCTATGTGATGCTTTCTCAAAGACTCATTTTCCTTTAGTAATTTGGCCACACAAACCGCTAATTCATCATTTCTCATTTGAATATCATCAATAGTATTAACATCAGAATTACTTGTAACCAAATTACTTTTCACATGCATATTAGAAATATGTTTCTTCAAATTGTTGATAGTTGACTCTTTGTCTTGAAGCTGAGCTTTCAAAGTGTTAATTTCAAAAAGTTCACGGAATTCAGGAAGTTCCGGATTTTTACATGGTTTGTTAAGTTGAAAACTTTCTTCTTTACTCTGTATCGCAATTTCAAGTGAAATGCAATATTTTTCAAGTTTTGAGAATTTGTTTGAAAGTTCATCAAAAGCCTTTTTGTCGACCATATCATTTGTTTTGAAATTATTAGACTCAGCCTCAACCAAGGAACATTTATCAGAATCATGTTCAGCATTAAGATCAGTATGTTTAGGTACATTAGCAGATGCACTATGTTGAACAGTTAAGGGTACCTCATCACATGACACCTGCTCAATTTCTGGTCTGATATCTGCATCCACATCATGTGTAACAAGAGTCACTGGACCGCTGGCTGTGTCAAGCTTATCTATCTCTGAGCCTCTGTATTCAGTGTCAACTGATCCATCATCTGGTGCTTTACCCGACTCATCATTATTTGTTGTCTCAGACATTCTGCATTCAGCAACACCCGATTCTTCAATAGATACATTACCCAACTTATCACAACAATCTCTCAACTGCACCAGACACTCATCCACTTTTTCATCTGTCTGAGTAACATCCTCAATATACTTCTCCACATTATTCATGAGATGGATAAGTGTCTCTATGAACACGCTAATTTCCATTCCAGTGTGTTTCTTGAAAGACACTTCAGTCATGTCTTGATCATAATGTGATGTAAATTCCCCCGATGATGACTGAAATTGTTTGTGGATCACCTGAAGTGCAGTACTGGAACTACCCTTTTGAACATTTTCTTTATCAAGTTGTTGTTCCAATTGTTCTAAGTTCAACAGCAAGTTTCTAGTCAGTGTAGGTAAATCCTGACGGAAGATGGCACTACATGTTCGATCCCTAATTGTGGACAAAAGCTGTACGAGGTGAGAGTGAAGTAACTGATAAGGTTCAATGTTACTTTCCATTAGCATGGCATTTTGTAGCCTAAACTGGTGCAATTCTCTCTCTTTAGATTCTGAACACGGAGATCTCACATCCTCATTGCTTAATTCAATCATCTTTAATCGATCAATGTAGCATACATTATCATTGTTGTCCACATCATCATACAGTTTAAGCACTTCTGAAATCACTGGGTCAGTAGAGTAAGACATGATGTGGTAGAATGTACGGGATTTTACAAGTCTATGATTTAAACCGAGAAATAGAATCTTTCGCGGGATTTTACTAAAATCAAGACTAAACCGTTAAGCAATGACCAATGGAATGTGTTAAGATGACTGATGGATCGACACAATGATAGACAATTGTGTGTTAGGACTTATGATTGTTTGTAGGATTAGCAGAGATGTTGTTTGGTTGAGATTTGGATTGGTTTATGCTCGTTTTTACAGAGAAATTTAGGTCTAAAAATACAAAAAACCTCAATAAATTCTGTTCGGAGCGGATTTAGGCCTCGAAGGTTGACCCGTATGAACTTTAGTTCATAGTTCATTCGGCGTGCCATTCTCCTCGTTCTCATGGTTGTTTTGATGGGTAGAACGCTAAAAACGGAGTTACGGATCAAAAGTTATAGCCGTTTGAAGTTTTGTCAGGAAAAGTCAACAAGTCGCTAAGAATTCTTGAACCAAGTCACTAAGACCAAGTCGCTAGGACCCAAGTCGCTGGACACAAGTCGCTAAAGCACCAAGTCGCTACACAATCAAGTCGCTAAAGAGCAACTCGCTAAGGTCCAAGTCGCTAACACCAAATCACTAAGCAGACAAGTCGTTAAAGAACAACTCGCTAAGTGTCCAAGTCGCTAGTATCAAGTCGCTAACAATTTACACTACAACTTGCTAACAATTTCTGAAGCAAGTCGCTAACCTCACCAAGTCGCTAGCCGTAGTGGAGAATCCACTAACTTGTACTATTTGTCGGCTTGTCTCAATAGACAAGTAACTAAGCTCAAATCTCTACCACTTCAACTACAAGTCGCTACAAACTTACAAAGCAAGTCGCTACCAAGAATAAAAATCCGTGACTCAAGTCGCTAGCAAGAAAATCTCAAAAACACCACTTTTCAATCCAAAAACAACCCAACCACGATGATTCAAGCCTACCAAATCAAAACCTAAACACTTATGATGATCCTAAACACAAAAGTACAATCAAAATCCAAGCTTTAACACACAAAATGGTCCAAATGATGCAAATACCTCTAAACTATTTCAAACCCAAAAAAACCATTTAAAACCACTAGAAATCCAAGAACATGTGATAGATGATCAAACCATGGCTCTTGATACCATTTGTAACATATTGGATTTCACAAGCACATCACATAACAATATATGGTTCGAATTATGTAAGAGTTTAGAGAGAGAAAGTAGAGATGGGAGCCTTTCTAGAGAGAGAAAGTAAAACAAAAGAAAGAAGGTTAGATTGAGTGAAAGGTCCAACCCTCTACCTTGGGAGGTAGAGGGTATTTATAGTTACAAACTAAACGTCCTCCTTCGGACTGTGGATCAGGTATACAGTGGGTAAAGACCCGTCCTTCCTCCACGGTGTTACACTAAGCTAATAACTAATCTAATAAACAGTAAATAACGATATGTTTACGAGCTAACTTGTGCTAGTCTATAGTTGGGGTGACCGACACTTTAACATGGAATTTCCAATTCCTAACAGCTGTGATCAATAAAAGCTCTCCACTTGGACCCATGCAAAGTAATGCGACCACGAACCAATTTCCAGTAAACCTTATGTTTGGTTCCCCTATTGTGGATTAGGTATATCCGGCGCTTCTTGGGGTACAGTGTTTCAGTAAACAAAGCAGGAAGCATTTTAAATTTAAAAAGTAAGCACGTATATCAATTTGATGGTTACATTGGTAAATTTATAACCTTAAGTAAGCATTTTAAGTACAACTTACCTGCAATGTCCTAATGTTTGTGCGGTTTGCCTCCACCAACAATTGGATGCTCATTCTATTTTAAAACCACAATCGTCTTAATGGTCAATAAGGTTATCACATATACATAACATTTCCACCAACTAATACAAGTCTTAGATGATCAATACATCTTTATCATTAAGGTGTCAAACAAAAAATGATTGAAGATGTACTACTACATATTTAACTATGTTTCAAAAATCAATAATCATATAGTCCTTTTAGAGTAAAAATCTGTATTTTTTTATGTTTAATCATCTTACCCCATACGTTTGTTAAAATCTAGTAACAAATCCATAATCTACCCAACATACCATACGCCATTGCTTCATCCAATGTTTAAACCTAAGCTCAGATAATTAATTACATAAGGTGTAGTTCTTAACCAAATCATATAAAAGTTATACTAACCTAGATTAAACATATGTTTACAAGTTGTCTAATTAGCTATTTAACAAATAGTTGCTACGTTTTCCACAATCCACATATATCCATGATTCTTTTTATTCAAATCATCCTATATTTACATATCACACAATATTCTAAAGAATCAAATCGCATATAGTTCTAATAAAACGGATGTTACATTATGATCAAAGGATATTATATTCTTTAGGATATTTTAAACATTACAAAAAAAATACCAAACATGAATTTGTATCCATCAACATATCAGAAACATGCATATCAATCACTTTACATTTGCAGTTCATTGTTCCAAAAAAAAAAAAAAAAAACCAATGTGTAACATTACCTGATAATGCGGTTGTTGTGTTGAAGAAGATAGACTTGAATATTTTGCTTTGACTATGTGATTAAGTGTAACCGTAATATATCACGGTTCTCAAAACTGCAATGATTACTATTAATTAAGAGAAGGATTTTTTGTTTTATTTTTTTAGCTTGTATTATGGGAGCATTGCATATATACCCACTAAAACTCAAAAAGTTGCATATTTCTCCATAATACAAGTTTTTAATGCATGATGTACAATGCAACTTAAGCATGTTTTGGGTATATATGCAAATATGTAAGTTTTAGTGGAACAATTACGTACCAAAACGGTACATTTGAAAAAGTACGCAACTATTTTATGACCTAAACCCTTGATTATATACATACAAACTATTTGGTAGAATCACCTTAAAAATTAAGTACCTTAACATACAAATAAATAATATTACATTAACATACGCGATGTCGTAACTTCTCGCAAATAAATACATATGTCGAATACAATATTGGTTAATCGAATATACAATGTAGCTATTGAATCACTGCCAGTGCATCAACGTTTGCAATGTTTTTATACGATGTTTCCCGTCCTTGAATGTCACGTTCACTGTGATGATAAAAAACCTGTGGATTCCAAGTACAAAAAAAATTAAACGTTGTATGTTTTTTTTTTTTTTTTTTTTTTGGGAGAACAGTTGAAAAAAAAGGCCAAGTATGTGAGGTTGGATAATTAATGATTCTTCATGGGGAAGGCAACTCTAGGGTGGCAATCAAATCAAATGGCTTATAAGTCATATACAACTAGTGTTTATCAAATCATAACCAACAAATAATTTTCACTTTAAACACACACACATAGCAGTACTAACTTAGCACTACCAGTATTAACTTAGCACTACCTGTATTAACTTAGCACTACCAGTACTAACTTAGCACTACCCGTACTAACTTCTGAATCTCTCCACTAAGAGTCGGGATGTTCAGGGACCTTATGGGTGTACACTCCGTACCTCCTGACCCATTACCAGGTGTGAACTAATCCTTCAAGTGCACTAAAATTTCCAACAATCCTCCAAAAATTTAGTTCACTTTTTTTGCATGAAAATCAAACATCAAATAAAACATGTGCATAAACGAAAATATCCTGAGGATTGAATTTCCATCTTAGTACATTACACGTTCAACCAACATTACCTGTTGTTGCAATTAAAGCGGACGAGTAAAATTTCCATATACGAATCTAAATTTTCAAAGTAACAAACACTATTTGTTCATCTGTCTAGCAAAATGTGTGCCGCAGACCATTGAACTTACAATGCCTGTTTAGGTGCAATATTTGATTGGACCAAGCATAAAATAATTGCAACTTTGTGGCACTTTCAATCAAAGTATTATTATTTGATGTCAAATTCCAGCCCATTCTACTACGACTATATACACAGATGCTTAACATCTTCGAGCCAATCATGATTCATTGGGACGGGTGTATGATAGGGACCAATGACTATATATAGCTTCTAACAGAAACTATATATACACATGATGCCAACGGACGCCAGCCACAATAAAACATGATTGACCTGAAGAAATTTACCAACTTCATTAAAGTACAAGGTTGTGATAATATTATGCATATAAAATAAAACGGTCACAAACATGCTACATAATCGTCTATACATTGCTATAAACCAGGTCAAGATATGGGCAATCTCAAGTTTAAAACTACCCGTCATAATTGATCAAAGCGTTGATGGTCATGGTAAGCTTAACATACAGATAATCCATTAGTAACAAAATACAGGCTCAGATAGGGTAGCAGTTTGAAAAAATTGGATTGCCCACCATGGCTGCAACCTTAACATGCTGCCAAGCCAATATATGGGCATTATCATTTTGTAAAATACCCGTCAGAATTCATCATAGCCTTGATTTTGTTGGTAAGCTTACACCGCGCTTAAAGCAAAAAGGAAATAATCAATTTTAACATTAAAACTGAACCAAAGTCAAGATGTGCAAACTAATTGTCCATCTAATCACATAACCTTCACCAAATCACGATAAAATCATCATATAACACATTTCCTAACGGGGTCATTCATTCATCATAATCAAGAACCCAATTCCCAAATTGCAACAAGCTTATATTTTGACAAGTAGGTCGTCATTAAAACATCAGGTTAGCAATGAATTGACCCTAACTTTTTTTTTCTGAATTTGATACGACAAACCTATTTTAAGATAAAAACGTTGATCTGCAAGTTTCAATATGTAACATATTGGATTTCACAAACACATCAAACCATGATCATAATAGGCGTACACAATGATGTTTTAGAGAGAAATAGTTAGAGGTTTGGGAACTTAGTGAGAGAAAGTGAAAATTCTTATTATGAGCTCCAACTCTCTACCTTAGGAGGTAGAGAGTATTTATAGTCTTACACAAATTGCCACCTACGGGCTGTGGATCAGGCATACAGTGGGTAAAGACCTGTCCGTCCTCCACGGTGTTACTTAACTAAATACTACTTAACTTTAAATAACTACGACTACGAGCTTTCTAACGATTACATATACTTGAGGTGACCGACACTTTAATAACTGGATTTACTAAATCCTAACAATCTCCCCCTAAGGGAGGTCACCTCAAATTTCATTGAATACAAACAGATATTACATTAAGATTGTTCTTGGATCCATGTTCCTGTTCTTAGCTCAGTAGCTCGTAGTCTTTGATTCTTCATTTTTGCATGTTTGGATAATCCAAGTGGAGGTCTTTAACTGATCCACGTGATAATGAGTGTTGAGTCGGTTTTGAGATCATCAGCTATCATAAATCTCTGACTCATCCTTTGTGGTGTTGGTATTATGTGATGTTGTGACTTTTGGACCGACATGCTCACATTCTGGATCATGATTTCTTCTCATCAGAGTAGCGGAAGCTTTCGTTGATTCATGATATTGGCAGCAGCGTAGCAGAAGCATGGAGTGAAAATATCAGAGTTGTTGATGCACTTCATCATGATTTATTTAGAAATGAATGTGTTGTGTGAGCATGCGGCGATGGATTGATCTCTTCATTCTGATAAGCTGCAAACGTCGGGTGTACCTGCATACAACAGTTAGCAATAAAACACACGAAAGTGTCTTTGACCACTTTCGTTGAATTGAGGTACACGGCCCACGGTTCCCCGTTGATCAGTACAAGTACTGCCTGTGATCAGGTATAATTATGAAGAATCTCCTTGACAGGGTTTCGCAGCTGCTCTAGCCGTTCTCAAACTAGAACATCTCAAAGAAGACAACACGGAGTGAGTGAACCAGCGAATGCGAGATTCACTGATTGATGAAAAGAGATTTGAAAAGCAATCGTGTACTGCTCAATAAAGTGTTTTTGCAATACAACGATGGTTTTAAGAAAAATCAATTATCAATCATAAACACCTTTTAATTTTTGAAACATTAATACCCAGTCGATGTGCTAGAGAAAAGATTTTTAAGCACAACGACCGGTTTTTTTAAGGTATCCGTCAATCCATAACCTGAACCAGGATTGAATCATAATTATGACTCGCCCCATTGTTTCTGTTCAGTTGTCACATGGTTGATCTATTGGATAGATCTCACATGCCACCCACCAGGAGCTTGTTTGATGTTGGCTCCAGAAGGCTTTCCATCTTCATTGTGAATATGTTTGCATATCACTCAGATGTTGTTGCAATACCACAAGGATAATGTGTAGGACTAATAAGATATAATGTCTCTTTCCACATTGTGTGAAACAGAGAGTCTTCATAGACAGTTTCCTAATGAGATTTATTTGATGATCTCGTGGCTCTAGACTCAATAGTGCACATTTGGTTCCTATGCCAGAGACTAGGGAGAGGGTCTCCTTCTTCAATATCAACAATCTCTACGAGAAAGTCGATAGATAATGTCGGTTCCCTTGTGAGAATGAAATAAGTCCTTTTAAGAGGAACTTGAGTAGTTTAGGAAGTTCAGTGCAGTGCGTTACTGGGTCCATGAAATCTTGTCTTCAATACTCGTGTTACCTTAGTAACTACCAGTAGTATATGTATTGAACCCGGTTTCTGCCCTAAGGTTGAATTATTGGAGGGCTATTTCTTTTCACCCTTTTCTCGTTTCATTTCTTTTTCATTCTTCAACCCCTTCAGTGCTTACCGAGACTTCATAACTAGAACCTTGTTGGGTTTATTCCAGTACTAGCTCTGTCTCAGTCCGCACTCTTCCCATATCTTACTTTTCTCTCCTTTTTTTTCAATATTCCTAAGGACTTCTACACTATCTAGTGAATTGTCCCTGGGTAGATCCCTCCAGTTCTGGCGGATCATGGGAACTTATACTTATCCTTATCATCCTTATATCACCATACATAAAGTAAATTTGGTCGGTCTATTTGGTATTGTTCATCTGCCATTGGAACCAATTGAAAACCATTTGAAAAATCAATCCAGATACTTGTGATATATTATCAAAGCATTTTGTGCCTGAATTGTTTTTGATATTTTTAGGAAAATAACTCCCCCTCAACATGTGCATCATGTATTTGAAATCGTTTTGGCACACGAAGGCAAGAGGAAGGATTAACTTCTTTGATTACCATTTTCTAAAAGATATCAACATCACTTCCCTGATCAAATCAAGTAAATAAAGTATATTGGGGAAGGACGAGGTTTTCATAAGTTTGCTCCCCCTTAATATGTGCCTTTAGGTTTGAAAGAGTTTTGCACATATTAGAAGGAACCTGCACTTAGAGACAAATCAATCACGTTACAATTCTTTGTGGTTTTAAAAAAAGGTGCTCCCCTTCAACATGTGCATGGAAAATTTGAAATCGTTTGGCACATGTGGGGAGGAAAGCTTGCTATTTAAATCACAAATTCTCCCCCGATCACAATTTTCAAATCATTTGAGATTTGTGATCTCTATAGATTTAAATTGTTTTTGAGAGCTTTTAAGGAGAATTATGACATGCTTATGAAAACATTTAACCGATAACGATCACTTATGAGACTTTAAACTCCAATAACATGCATGAATATCTTTTGAAAACATGACAAATAACCTTTTGATTTAATTAAAATCATTCTCCCCCTCAATCAATGACATACGTTGTTGATTGAGAGATCGAGATTTTGACCAATGTCAAGTCTAAGTGAATTTCAAAAATTTAGTCCGAGTTATTATGTTTAACATTGTTTTCATTAGATAGCAAATATTTTTTAGAAGAATTTATAGAAGGAAAAATATTTGTGAAAGAAACATTTTTCCTTTTGGTGACAAACATTTGTTTTTAGAATCAGAGCATGAGATTTGAAACATACGTTAAAGCATGGCTCTGTTCTTTCTTTAAAAATGGGTTATAGACTGAAATGACTATAAACCATAGTTTTACCTTCTCTCAATTTTTTTAAAAACGTTTATGTACATTCGAACAATATCTAAAGACCCGTATCATTCTTCGAATGACAGCACAAAGACCGTAGATATTAGCGAATAAAAAAAAACATGATGAAAATGTCAATTCATTTTTTTTTAAATATTTACAAGAGATAGATGAAGAAAGACCTTTACTCCTTGTCTTCCTCTTGAAGACGTTTAAGTGTTTCCGGTTGTAGACTCTTTAGGCCAAGTCGTGGAAGAATAAACTCAAAACGTTCTCTAGGAAGGGCTTTGGTGAAGATGTCTGCTAACTGGTATTCAGTTCTCACAAAATAAAGTTCCACCACACCGTTTTCCACTTGCTCCCTGATGAAATGATATCGAATATCGATATGCTTTGCTCTTGAGTGTTGTACGTTGTTGCATGAGAGAGCAATGGTACTTTTATTATCACAGTACAGAGGGATTTTGTTGAATTCAAAGCCATAGTTAGATAATTGGGATCTCATCCATAGGATTTCAGCACAACAAGATGACATGGCTATGTATTCAGCCTCTGTAGAGGAAATAGAAGTACTCATTTGTTTCTTTGAAGACCAGCTCACAAGCTTATCACCCAAAAACTGAGCACCTCCAGACGTACTTCGACGTGTATCTTGACATCCTGCATGATCAGCATCTCCATAGGCTGTTAGTGACATACCGGTGTCCTTCGGATACCAAAGTCCCATATTGATGGTTCCTTGAAGATACCGAAAGACCCGTTTAACCGCTTCAAGGTGCTTTTTGGTAGGCTTAGCCTGGTATCTAGCACACATGCAAACAACGAACAGAATGTCAGGTCTACTGGCTATGAGGTACATCAGGGATCCAATCATACTACGATATTTCGTTGGGTCTACCATGATCCCTGAGTGGTCCTCATCCAGTTTAGTACACTCTATCATGGGAGTGTCAACAGGGTCACAAGAATCAAATCCAAATTTCTTTAAAATCTCATTTGCATATTTAGATTGATTTATAAAAATGCCTCTGGGACTTTGTGAAATTTGTAATCCCAAGAAAAATGACATTTGTCCCATCATTGACATTTGAAATTTGGAACCCATTTCTTTTGAAAACCGATCACATTCATTGGGGTCAGTTGAGGCAAAAATAATATCATCAACATATATTTGAACGTGAATTAAATGTTTGCCTGACTTTCTGGTGAACAATGTCGGATCAACTGCTCCTTTGCTGAATCCAGTAGATAGAAGAAACTTTGATAGCGTATCATACCATGCCCTTGGAGCTTGCTTCAAACCATAAAGAGCCTTCTTCAGACGATAGACGTGAGCAGGATGCTCTGGTTTCACAAAGCCTTCAGGTTGGCTGACGTATACGACTTCTTTAAGATCTCCGTTAAGAAAAGCAGTCTTTACATCCATCTGATAGACTACCATGTTCTTACTTGCAGCATTAGCCAAGAAGATTTTGATTGCCTCGATACGAGCAACAGGAGCAAATGATTCTTCAAAGTCAATACCCTCCTCTTGACGGTATCCTTTTGCAACCAATCGAGCCTTGTTCTTTAAAACATCACCATGCTCATCAAGTTTTACTTTGAAGATCCACTTTAGAGCAATGATCATAGCACAGTCAGGAGCAGATACCAATTCCCATACATCTAGTCGATCAAACTCATGAATTTCTTCTTGCATGGCATTGAACCAGCTGTCTTCATTCATGGCGGTTTTAACATCTTTTGGTTCGACCTTAGATAGTACGAAGTTGAAGAAGCACCATAAGGCATCGGTTGCAAGTTGTTTTCGTGTGGATACTGGACGAGAGGGGTTTCCAATGATGTTGTCCAATGGATGATCATGTGTCCATTTTCTAAGGTGTTCATGTGGTTGTTGTTGAGGAACTAAAGTAGCAGAGTTGATATCTCCTGATGCAGATGGTTCTGATGATGATTCAGGAGCAAATATATTTTCAAATGGGGCATCTTCAGGAGTAGCAAAGGGATTATCTCCATCATTGGTGCCAGAAACAATTCTATGATGTACACTCGATGATTGATGATTTGTTGATGAGACAGAATGATCAGCAGCAGGCACTTCTTGACTTAATGACATTGAAACTGAAAGGTTAACTTCATTGACAGGGATAGGAGCAGCCTTTGTTGATGGAATTGACAGATCATTAGCACTTGGCTCATAGTGTTCATCAAACATTGGATCAAATAATTTCTTCAAATCATCTTCTGAGGGAGGTACATAAGGAGTTGCTGGTGAGGGATTTGAAACAAGAGTAGAACTGATAGGACTACTTGATGAAGGTTGAGATGCGAGTCCAGAACTGGATTGTCCTGGAGCCATTTGACCGGTCAGCTCATCGAACGTAACGTGAATTGTTTCCATGATATTTCGGGTTCTCTTGTTGTAGATTCGGTATCCTTTTCTGTTTGGTGCATATCCTACAAATACTCCAATGTCCGCTTTAGCTTTTAGTTTACCTAAATCTTGACCGTCATTAGTTGGGTAACATAAAGCACCAAACACACGAAGGTATGATAGATCAGGTTTTCGATTGTGGACAAGTTCATACGGAGTCTTTCTATGAGTTGTGTGAATTAGGGATCGATTTTGAGTGTAGCATGTAGTGGCAATAGCTTCAGCCCATAAAAACATTGGAACCTTTAAGTAAATCAACATTGTTCTTGCGGCTTCCATAAGAGTTTGATTTCGTCTTTCAACTACACCGTTCTGTTGAGGAGTTCGTGGAACACTTCTTTGAGGACTGATTCCAACACTTTCATAAAATTCATTGAGTTCTTTATTAACAAACTCAGTTCCATTGTCAGTTCGGACGATTCTAACCGTTTTGTTAAGTCGGACCTGCAGTTGTTTAATTAGTTTAATGATGACCTCTGGAGTTTCATCCTTTGTTCTCAAAAACTTACCCCAAGTGAATCGGGAGTAGTCATCTACCACAACTAACACATATCTCTTCCCATTAATAGTTTGCACTCTCATGGGTCCACATAAATCCATGTGAATAGTATGTAGAACTTCCATAACTGAATTTGTAGGTTTGGGTTTATGGGCACTCTTCTTGCTTTTTCCCAATTGACATGCTGAACAAAGATGATCCTTTTCATACTTAAGTCTAGGTAGTCCTCTTACTAAGTCCTTTCTGGAAAGATTGTTTATGGTACCAAAGTTCAAGTGATTAAGACGACGGTGACATAGCCATGACTTAGTTTTAGAAGCCTTTGACAGCAGGCAGATGGGTGAAGATTTTGTTGGATCGATATACTTTAATCAAACTATCTTAACTAGCTTGTTAAGGTTTAACAACCTCGGATAAATCCTAAGTTATTAACAAAGAAACACTGAGCAATCTTTATCAAGTACGCGGAATTTACTTAACAAAGCTAAGAAGAATAACCTTTTATTATAAACTCTAAATCTGCTTATTATGCAGATCCTCTAATGCAACTCTAAGATAATCGAACTTCTCTCTAAAACACTAATTAACTTGTGAATTCGTAAACTCTAAAACTCATAGACTCATACATCTAATGCCAATCTAGGAGTCCTTTTATAGGCTCAAGGATATCCTAGTCGGTTTACAATTGATAACCTTGTACGACAAGTAATCTAAACATAGAATACAATACTTTCCATAAACGAATAACCGTTCTTTTGTTCTTGCAGTACTTTGACTTTTAGGTGCAGTACTTTGACTTTGTCTTTAGCAGTACTTTGACTCTTTGACTTTTCCCAGTACTTTGCAGCTTACAGTACTTTCATATCTTCAGTACTTTCATGTCTTCAACACTTTCATATCCCAACAGATTTCATCATGTCTTCGATAGAGATGGTGTATAGGTTTGAACCACGAGTTCCTCTAAGAAGTTCCACACCATCAAGTTCTCTAACAAAGCAAGTATGTTTTCTGAAGGCCACTTCTAAGTCAGAGTCACAAAATTGTCCAAAAGAAAATAGATTATGTCCAAGACCTTCAACATAATATACCCTGGAAATCACACTATCTCCAATCACGTAATCTCCATAACCCATAATAGCACCAAAATGATCGTTTCCGAATCTCACAGTTCCGATGAATTTACTCACGAAGTTCATGAGCCGCGACCGGTCTCCAGTCATATGCTTGGAACAGCTTGAGTCCAAGTACCACAGAACGATTTGAACGACCTGCAGTTGAACACAGACAGGAATGGATAACTGGATAATTGGGATCCCCATGCAAGAATGGGTTCCATTTGGTTAGTAACAATGATTGGACCACCCACATCAGAAGTAGAAACAATGGAATCATCAGGGATAGATGCAATGCTAGTGTCCGTATTTGACCTATTCAAAGTATGTTCATTTCTTAAGGGAATAGTTCTACCAGTAGGCATCCATTTTCTAATGGGCATTGATCTAGATAATTTAGGGCACATCTTATTAAGATTGAAATTTCGGCCAGTAGGTATCCAATGATAACCTATGTTACTAAATTTCCTTCCTGTGGGTTTCCAATGTTTCCTAACCTTCCTCCGCCATTGCTTTCTAGCCTTTTTAGCTTGATTATTTGCATTAACAACCTTAACAGGGCATTTAACAGCATTAATCAAATCATTCACACCACATTCAAGATTAGTAACAGAAACCACGCAATCATCATTACATGTTTTGCCAAAAGTAGCAGAATTCGCATTAATTACAGTACGCTTAGAGCTAACACTAGAATCAACACGATTCGTTTTATTCAAATTCTCCCTAAAGTGATCTTCTACTCTCTTCCACTGAACATTCCTAGCATGCAAGGTCCTATCATTCTTTGTGTTGCCTTGAGGTTTTGACCCGCTTGCTTTGGTGTCACTTCTTACTCCTGTAGAGGGAATCGGAACATTAGTTGGTTTTGCTACTTTTTGCATTCCTGAACTAGAAGTGCAGGGATCTGAACTACTTGAGGACACATTCTTAATACTGGGCATTGAATGAGTTGCATACTTATCACTAGGCATCGAGCAAGGCATCACAACTTTACCTCTCTCACAAAAAGATTTAGGACACGTTGCTCTTAAACATTCTAGCAGCTCTTGAGATCGTTTGGCCTGAATGCACGCAAACCTAATTTCACTATCAAGTGGCTTATTTATGAAATCCTCTTCTACAATCTCTTGGAGACATTCTAGACTATCCTTAAGGTAAGCGAAATAGTCATGAAATGCACGTTAGTTATTTTTAAGATGAGGAGGAATGTATTTAACAGTCACAGTATATTTGCAGTCTGTAGATGACTTCGATGCAACATTCTCATTGAAGACAAGTGGCATTTTCCCTTTTTCCTGACTCTTCAGATTCTCAATTTCCTTTTGTGAAGACGTTATTTTTTCGTTGTTCTTGTCACGAGTGACTTTCATTGAATCATATAACTCTTTAAAGTGTAGTTTAACTTTTTCATTTTCTTCTAGAAACCTCTCATTTTCCTTTTGTAAAACATTAACCAAGTTTTAAAGATGAAAAGTTTGAGAAGACTGAGAATCTAAAGGTGGAGGCATTTGGAAGCCATTTGCATTGTTTCTTTCTCCCTTCAATTGTGAGATTTGTGCTCTCATTTTTCTGATCGTGTTGCAATTTAGCTCGAATTTGTTCATCGCGTTTGTTTATTTCAAAAACTGCATCAAAGTTAGGAGCATCCAAGGATGTCTTGATATTTGAGGTTTTAACATTTTCCTTTAGATGTTGATATTTTAATTGCAAATCAAGATATTCAACTTCCAATTTAGAGTAATGTTTTACCAGATTATCATGATCATCCTGTTCAATTTTCTCATGCAATTTAGAATTAGTTTTTTCAAGCTCAATGACACGATCATGGGAGACTTTCAGAGCAACAGATAATTCATGAAATTGAGAAGCATTAATGGAACAATTCGTAGTAGTGTAAAACACAATTTGAGTAATACATTCAGAAATAAGATTCTCATTCAAGGTATGCAAGTTCTTCCTCTCAATCTCATTATATTTTAATTCTCGCTCATAGTCACTAACCTCAACTATCATTGCATCAAATTCCTTTTCCATTTCTTTAATATCTGAATCCATCCCCTTTTTAAGACTCTTAAATTGACCTTTTAATTGTTTAAAGAAAGGCATGACCTCAGTTAAATAACATTCTTTAGTTTGCTCAAAACCCCTTTCCCCTTCAGTTATCCCAGTAGGTGTGATCCTTTTCTTACAAGTTTTATCAAAATCAACAAATAATTGAAAAATTACATATTGACTGATTAAGGTCTTGCTCTTAGTGGGAATAGATCTAGGAACTAAATGCATTGGGGTATTGGGGGGATAAACAGTGGCATGAAGCATTCTCCTACATGGGGGATTCTTTTCAACAAACTCATCAGCTTTTTTCATGTCCATATCCTTTTTCCAAAACACTTGTTCAGGGGTCAGCTGTGTTTGAGGTCTAAACTTGTTAAAGGCAATCCAATTTTCCTTATCATAGTTGGGTGTTTTATAACTGATTTTCTTTTCTATGCATAAAGGGCTCTTAAGCTTTTCATCCAATTTCTTTCTAGTTACTTCTTCTAACTGTTTATCTTCCTCAGTATTCTCAGCGCAACTAGGTTTCTGTCTAGGCTTAAGGATTTCATTTCCATCATAGATTACCTTCTGTGCTTTTCTAGCTTTCAGACTCGCCTTAGGGTTTGGTTCATCAACTAATGCCACACTATGTTTGTCACTTAAAACTCTATGCTTAGTGATCATGTGAGCAGTCTGAATGGTGTTTCCTTGTACATACAATTTGTTTTCAAGTTTGTTTTTTAAAGTTTTTAGGTTGGAAAATTCATTTAAGAGTTTTGATTCCTTAGCATTAAATTCCTGTTTAAGCACTTTCACATTTTCTTAAAGTTCTTGTTTTTACTTAGCCGTTTTGTTAAGCTTTTCTTTTAAGGAATATAGCTCTTGTTTAATTACTTCATTTGGTCATCCATCTCCTGCTCACGGGTAGTTAACTCAAACTTAGCACGTTGTTCATAAATGGCAACTTTTTCTTTATAGGCATTAAGTTCAGAGATGGCAGAATCATTAGGAACACTAGCAGTGTATTCATAAAAAATATAGTCATCATTGACAGCATTAGATACATCCCTTGGTTCAATCGCACTCTCACATTGGGTCACATATTGATCATATGGGACAACATTATCATTACCCATATTAGCAATATCTGAGACACAAGTTTCCTGCGATTGAACTTTATCATGTATCTTTTGCTGATCCACATTATCATATAGTTTTAATACCTCTGAGATGATTGATTCTTTGGATGGACCAGCTTGCTGTGGTGAAGGGACTTTTGGAGAGACCATTGGAGAAATGCTAGCCATGAAAATTGTCTGTGCAGTAGGTTCATCATCGACGTCATAGTCGTATGCATCACACGCGACTTGAAAGGCATTCGATGATTATGACCTATCTCCTGAATTGGCGCTCACCCACATCTGCATCATATGTCTTGGCATTACCCTCAGCAAGAAACAACAGCTCCTCTTCATCCAACACAACTCCATTATCCTGAGCTTGCACAAGTAACATCTTGTCTCTGAAGTACTCTGCATTTTGTGGGCGTTTTGGAGATGTGCAGTTTCTAGCTATATGTCCATCACCACCACAGTTGTAGCACTTGATCGGCTTTGCTTGTCCTTGATTTCCATTCCTTCCCCTATTCTGATTTACCACATACCCTCCACCTACTCCACCTCTTCCCTGTTCATATTGTCTTCCTTGAACTGGTTGCACCATAACCTTTCCATCTCTGACAGTAGCTTGATTGTGTGGATTGGATGTAGTTCTGAGGTTATTGTTGGTGTGTGGAGTGGAATTCATGTTTTGACTGACCATGAGAGACAGTTGATTGATGAAGTTTTCCAAGAATGTGTTTGGGTCTGGAGGCTTATATGCTGGATCAGGGATGAGTTTGTAATTACCATTACCCGTGGGTATGACTTGAGAAGCTTTGGTGGTAATTCCAACATTTGTGTAAAAGGTTGTTGAATCATTTGAGGAACTTGTTTCTCCTCGTTGGTTTTGAACTGTTCAAGAATCCTTTTTTCAAACATAGCATGTCTCTCATTATGAAGAAGGAAGGCATACAGTTGCTCATAGTTTGTATTCTTCAATCCTTTGGTTAGCTTCACAACGGTGACAAATTTATGCCATTCAGGATTCATGTTGTTCACAAACTTTGAGTTCAGCTGAATGTTTGGCATGGTCATTTTGATATTCCTCATATCATTCACAAGCTTGTGGAATCTCACGTAATATTCATAGACACTCTCATCTGGTTTCATCTTGAAGTGCTCAAATTCATCGTACAGTTGTGATTCTCTGTCTTCCTTAGTTAATTCAGAACCTGAGAGAAGCATCTTGACCTTATCCCAAACTGCCTTGGCTTCAGTGTTGTGATTGATGAGCTTGTAGATATCTTTTGGAAGACCCTGAAGTATAATGTTTGAAGCCCTGATATCAGCATCGAATCTGTTTTTCTCCTTATCATTGAGCTCATCATACGTCTTTGGTCTGTCCAATCCATAGATCATTGTTCCATCTGCAGCAGTATCAATTATGTCTCTTGTAGTCTCAATCTGATAAGGTCCTTCATCAATGGATTTGAGAATGTTGACCCCATTTTCCTTTCCAAGACAGTACAATCTTATTCGTTGAGCCCAAGAGTCGTAGTCAGTTCTGTCAAGCATGGGTGGATGAGTATCTGAACCAGCTGCTTGAACATCCTCAGCAACAGTGGAGATGATTGTAGGTACGTTGGTAGACATGTTTACAGATTTCACGGGATTTTATAACTCTATGATTAAACCGGGAAATAGATTCTTTCACAGGATTTTACTAAATCAAGAGAAAACCGTATTACAAACAAAAGTTCAACCAAGTCGCTAAGAATCCTTGAACCAAGTTGCTAAGCACCAAGTCGCTAAGTAGAAACCCGCTAAACCTCAAGTTGTTATGAATCAAGTCGCTAAGCCGAAGTCGCTAAGACCCAAGTCGCTGGACACAAATCACTAAACCACCAAATCGCTAAACAGTCAAGTCGCTAAAGAGCAACTCACTAAGTATCCAAGTTGCTAATGTCAAGTCGCTGAGAACACTAAGTACAAGTCGCTAGAATAAATAAAAGAAAGTCGCTAACCCCACCAAGTCGCTAGCCGTAGTGGAGAATCCACTAACTTGTACTGTTTGTCGGCTTGTCTCAATAGACAAGTCGCTAAGCTCAAGTCGCTACGACTAACACTACAACTCGCTAGAAATTACTGAAGCAAGTCGCTACGAAGAAATTCACAACGAGACTCAAGTCGCTACCTTGAAAAACTTCAAAAACACACTTTTCAATCCAAAACAAGCCCAACCACGGTGATTCAAGATTTCCAAATCAAAACCCAGACACTTATAATGATTCTAAACACTAAAGTACACTCAAAATTCAAACTTTAGCACAAGAAATGATCCAAATGATGCAAAAACTATAAACTATTTCAAACTCAAAAACCATCTAAAACCACTAGAAATCCAAGGATATGTAAGAGAGATGATCAAACCATGGCTCTCTGATACCATTTGTAACATATTGGATTTCACAAACACATCAAACCATGATCATAATAGGCGTACACAATGATGTTTTAGAGGGAGAAATAGTCAGAGGTTTGGGAACTTAGTGAGAGAAAGTGAAAATTCTTATTATGAGCTCCAACTCTCTACCTTGGGAGGTAGAGAGTATTTATAGTCTTACACAAATCGCCACCTACGGGCTGTGGATCAGGCATACAGTGGGTAAAGACCCGTCTGTCCTCCACGGTGTTACTTAACTAAATACTACTTAACTTTAAATAACTACGACTACGAGCTTTCTAACGATTACATATACTTGAGGTTACTGACACTTTAATAACTGGATTTACTAAATCCTAACACAATATTTCCAAATAAAAGAATGTTTTCAATATTATAGTAATGGTTTCCCCTATTTGCTAATATACACATATTTTAAGTCACAAACATTAACATTTAACTATGCTTTTTATAGTACACATTCATATGTTTTCTATATTGTGATTTCCAAATTTGTTTTCATTATAGGGCAAGGATGGTGATTCAAATACTAATGAAAATATGCAAGAGATAATTACAAAACTGCAGGAAGAAAAAAGACGGATAAAGGAAAATCAAGAATTACCAATTACAGATAACACGAAAAAATTGAGACGAAGGTTTTTCAAAGCTACCTACAGAAAAAAAAAACAAATCAATTTGGAATTGTCGTTAGCACCACCAATAGTAGCAGATGTGGAACCGTTGCAGGTTATATATCCTAACAATCATGCAAGTTATGAACATATAGACTACTCTTATGGCAGCGACTATGAAGAGAATAATAGTGGAAAGCATATTGATACCTAAAACCAAGTGTTCAAGTAGCTTTTTTAACAAGTTTTTTTTCTTCATAAATTTCTGTCTTGACGTTTGGTATGTTATTCTCTAAGTTTTTAAAATGGATAATCCTTAAACAACAAGTTGCATCCTATGTTGTTTGGTTAACTTTAATAAATCATGCCCCAACTGTTGTTATCATTGATAAGATCGTTTATAAGCTCAGCTAGGGATCAATAACAAAGACTAATAACATGCACAGCGGAATAAACTAATCAATTCTTTGTTATTGAACAAGGTTTTCATCATCTAACTAACACTAACTAACCCTAGACGTTTATAGGAACACGTCTAGATAACTAAACTAATAACCTAGGCGTTTACAAGACTATACGCCTAGGACACACACACACCTTTAAGTCGACTACATCTTGGAAGACTTATATAAACCTACACCTATGTCCTCTTTATATACTAGAGGATTAGGGTTTACAAAATACTACAAAGGACCATAAAACTTTTTAAGTCCCATCTTTTTAGGCTGTCATTAAGTCTCTTTTTGTCTTATCAACTCAAACGTATAATTCCCAACAATCATACTACCAAGTAAATCAACATAAACTTTGAAAATTCAATAGTTAATAAACTGCATACCTTATTGACTATTATGCGATCAGCGAACGCAATTTACTCCGCTGCCTCATTGACGAATAATCTCATTCTTCGCGTCTACTAAACCGAAAGCCCCGTCAAGCTTAAAACATCATTATAATTTGTGCTGCATTCACTAGCCCTGCAAACTTTTAAAAAATAAGTACGGATTTTAATCCACAAACGCATATTTATAATGATATATACTTCAAATAAAATCAAACTGCTGCTTCGTAACTGTATTCTCTATGAAAGTATGAGCAAATCTCCCATTCTTCTTACTTGCCAACTCCCATATCATCACAATATCCTCAACAACCCCACCTTTTGCATCAACTAACGGCAAATCGATATTCACCTACCCATGCATGTATAACACGTAATCGTTATTACCTCAACTAATGAGCCATAAATCATCAAACAACTACTTTTCCTATTCAAATGACTAATACCCACTAAAACCAATATTGGCGGATTTAGGCTAAATCAAATTTGTCCCTACTCGGTTATTTTGCACGTCTGTTAAATATTAGTAGTTGATTTTTGTACATTGAAACATTCTAACCACTATTATAAAAATCTTCAATCCCTTCCAAATTTAGTATGATATTTAAAACATATACTTGATTTTACAGATTGAATCGAAACTAACATAACACAATATCATTTATAAATCAATAAACATCCTAAACTAACAAACTAGCAATAAATTATAACATTTTAACATTCGCCCTTTCAATCTATCATATTCAAATCGAATACCTGAGATATTAGGCTCAATCGGAAGAGAATCAAGCCCTTTATAATAGCCCTCAAGAATATTTGATTCACTAACATTTATTTTGATTGATTTTGCGTTTGATTGAAAACCCTAAATCTGCTATTTGAATCTAACTGTGTGTTTTGACCGAATGTAAGAGAGATAAATGTGTGAAATACTGAAAGTCAAACACACACTACTTGACCATTTTCTAATAAAAGTAAATAAATAAGTAAAAATAAATTATTTCTTCAAGGTAATAAAACATTAAAACCTAAAACCATTAAACTGATCATTGATCAGTTACATCCATTACCAATATATTGTTATAATTATAATAACAAAGTAGCAGTCAATAAAAGCTTCCATACAACCATCAAATATACATCAAAACACAAAAAAAACTTCCAACGCTTCCTATTCTTCATCTTCAGACTCATCAACTTCATCCAAGTCTTCCAAGAACTCCTCCTTCTCCAACGACTTACGACATAGCACCAAAAGCTGAGCCAGAAATCAATCTTCCTTCGATCCTTCAATCAGATCTCACGAAGGGCAACTCACCGTTGCTGCAACAAATTGAAACGAAACAACCTCCTCCCGTCTCATCGATTGTTTGTTCCTTTTTGGCAACAACTTCCCTCAGCTGGCTACTCTCTTCTCCTATCCGCCGATAAAAATTTTTCCTCTCTGCTATGTCGTAAGATCAACGCTCGAAGCATCACTAAGCTTGCTGGATTCGTGGCGCCATTTCATCGATATAGGTGTGGAAGACATTTAAAATTAGGGTTAAAATATATGGATAGTTTGTGTTTAGGGTTAAAATTATTGATAGTTGTGTTTCTGGTTGTAAGATCTAACTCACTTTGTATCACCACTCGCTGAAAATTTTATGTGTTGTAGCTTTCATTCTTCGATATTATGTTTAGAAGATACATTTTTAAACATTTTTCAGGTTAAATTATATACACATGTTACATTAGTTTTTAGTTGGGCGTTTAAATACTTATTATTATGTCGTTTTCAACTTCTTATCTTTAATACTTTATGGTTTCCTCCGTTTTGTATCTAATTTTCGATTGCATATTGTTCAGTTTAATTATTTGTCAACCGTTTTAGTTGTCTTTACATTAGCACTTTCAAAGTTGCATTACTTTGTACGTTGATATCTGCTTTTACATCTTTTGTCTGTTTTTTACATGCTTTTTGCGCTTTTTGTCTTTGCTTTTACATGTCGTTTCGTTTCCATTTTTGTTTACAAGTTTTCGTCCATGTTGCCATCCGCTTGTACCATTTCGTATGTTTTAAGATTTTTTCAACCGTCATAGGTTTTTTATACAGTTTTTATCGCTGTTTTAACATTTTTGTCCGTTTCCGTTGTTTATCGTTTATATACGCCATTTTTGTTTACGTCCTTTGTACCTTTTCATCTTTTAGTCCGTTTATGTTTTATGACGTTTCGTTGTGATTTATCGTTTTCATCCGTTTACCCGTTTTAAGAATTTTCGCTATAGGTTTCTACACTTTACACGATTCGTACGCTTATACACGTTCGTTTTAACACGTTTGGTCCGCTTTACGTCTTTGTCCCTTTTAATCGGTTTTTATACGTTTCCATTTTTATTAACACTTTTAGCCACTTTATGGTTAATTGTATGTGACTAAATACCCAAAACAAACATGCTTTGTGTGACTAAATGTTAGAAAAGGCCACACAAACATAAAATTCATGTGGCCATTGGATGATCAATAGGCACTCAAAATACACGTTTCTTCACTTTAAACACCATATGGTCACACTTATTAACACTTTTATCCATTGTATGTGACTAAATACCCAAAATAAACATTCTTTGTGTGACTAAATGTTAGAAAATGCCACACAAACATAAATTTAATGTCGCCATTGGATGATCAATAGTTACACAAAATACACATTTCTTCACTTTAACACCATATGGTCACATTTATTAACACTTTTGGCCACTTTATGATTAATTGTATGTGACTAAATACACAAAACAAACATGCTTTGTGTGACTAAATGTTACAAAGGGCCACACAAACATAAAATTCAAGTGGCCATTGGATGATCAATAGTCACACAAAAGACATATTTCTTCACCTTATACACCATATGGTCACACTTATTAACACTTTTGTCCACTTATGCTTAATTATATGTGACTAAATACCCAAAAGAAACATGCTTTGTGTGACTATACAGTGTTTATAGTCACTAATACGGATTAATCCAATAAAATTTGTACCTAATTAGTCACACATGTTAAGGTTTTGGTTACTCTTTTGCAATAGAGACTTAAAAAAGTCAAACACGTGACCATAGGGTACCTATGGTCGCGCGACCTTTAGTCACACAAGGTCGAAAAATCATGTGTGACTATATGTATATCGTCACACATATTCGGTGTAGCCAAATTCACTTTTTGTTCTAGTGCCCATACGTACATGTTTATAATAAAAGATAAATTCCATTCATTGCTAATTAATAGAGGTTTCATATTCGCCACTCACAATTATACAAGTTTAATAGAAAGTACTTCTGATAGAGTATACCATTGTAGTGTTTTATAACGATATATTCGTTATTCAATGTTTCCCAAAACATTACGTCTTTGTCATATTGTCTTCTCAAAATAACGTTTCCCAACAAGTTTCTAAAAGTTAACTCGTTTATTATAAAACATGAGTTACATTCTTAAATCAATAAGAGTTTACGATTAAATAAAATCATATTTATCGACAACATATAACTAAATATCTCGTTATTAGCTAAAATGTGAAAAGAGAATACTTAGGCATATCGCAACGCATATAAAACTCTTTTCCGAGTCTAATATATTATATGCGTTTAAGCCAAAACGTTTAATAATTTCCAAATTATAAATCAATATAACTTGTTATTAATAGTTATTCCAAATTTATAAACCGTATTTACACTTTATAATGTATACGTAGTATTTGATATAAATTACAAGTCACGCATCTTGTTTTAATATTTACCATCCCGTTTTATAAATAACTCGCTCATTGTCCATGTGAGTCCAAAATATGTTTGATGACGATATATATATCATTAGTCCGTTACTTACATCAAATAGCTCATCGTTACCAATTGCCATTTTTACCCGTTTCGGTATTCTTATATAACCAACATTTCTGTATATCAATTATGATACGTTTTAACATTGTTGGTTAAACTAATATCAACTCTAAATTAGTATTATTAATATTTCTCAATTAAATATTAAATGTAATTACGAATTATTCACATCATGGTAAATCTTATAAATCTAAGATTTCCCACAAGTTTAACCCGACCCAACTCGTGGTTGACCAAGTCAAACGCATATCGACAACAACAGTACATTTATCATATTGACTAATTAGAACCTGTTTCAAATCCAAAACCTCATGCTACTACTATTATATTAAATACAAAACAAACCCTAGACCAAACTGAGGAAAAAGAAGGCGTCTATTTGTCAAGGTCGACCCGTGGTCAGCCGGGTCTGACCCAACAGAAATCAAACCAATCAAACGAAATATTGATTAGTCTTTTTTCCCGACTACACTTCCAAAACAACCCACTTTGCTCAAGTATGTTATCAAGAAAATCTGCCCTAAATCTTTCCTATACTCGGTCTTACAAACGTTACCACATGAGACACCAATAACATGTTTTAATCCGTTTCACTTAGTCCTAAATCAAACATTTTTATAATTGTTTTAACATTTAAATCCACGAAAACTATAAGTATCGATAGGAATAAAAACAAAATAAATATATATGGATGAATGGGTTCTTGACTTGCCCAACAAATGATGAGAAAGAAAATAGAGAAAAGAGAGATGAGAAAGAGCCAACCAAGGGGGATATGGCGGCATACAGCATTGGGCTGTGGTTCATGACCATGGAGGTGGCGATGGTGCTTCAGAAATCGTCCTAATCAACTCAATACAAACCCTACTCAACGAATAACCTTCTATACTTGTGTTGGTTTTGAAAACCCTAGAAATCCGATTATTGAAATCAAGATTTGGAGCGCGTGAGAGTGATTGAGGGTGCATGTGATATAAAAATAGAATCACAAGATCCCGATCTACAAGATGGGATAGGTGGTGTAGTTAGGGGAGGTCGCCGAAAAGTTGGCCAGAAAAGAGGACGGCGCCGGAACCCTAGTGGGTTTGGCCGGATTTTTAGAGAGAGAGAGGAGGAATATTTGTGTGTGTTTTGTAATGAGAGAAAGAAATGGTAAAAATGGGAGAGTGGTGAGGAGGTGAGGTATATATACTCAACGGAGGGACCTAATATGTACAATGGAAAGTGTAGGGGCGGCCATGAAACTTATCAAAGGGTCCCTTATTGTAACGTTATAAAACTTTTGATATATTAGGTACGGGACTCGTTTGAGCTAGCAAACGAAGGATTCGTGACTCGGGAGTTACGCCATTGTTTTTAAAATATTATTTCCTATAAAAATGATATATAATACGAATCGTAACTCAACTTAGATGAAACGATCGCTCTAATTGATGTTTCTCCAATTACGACGCATCGAGGAATTTACGAGTTGTCACAGCCTCACCTCCGTAAAAGGAATCACGTCCTCGCGATTCAATTCAAGTTATCCGTTAAAGTCTAGAAGGGGTGAGTGCAAAAGCACAAGGGTTTATCTTCACGTTCCCTACATGAATCTAGGATCTTACTGCGAGTTTCTACGACCTTCGAAGATAGAGATGTGGCTTTACTAAGGTCGCTCGGTTTCATAATCTATGGTTTTGATAGGTCAACGAAGTTTTAAATGCTCAAAGATTAGGATTTTCCAGAGGGATAACAATTTCCTGATCGGCGAGTCTTTTCTTCCTAATACGCACGAAATTTTTGGGAACTCTACTAAGTTTTGATGGTAGCTCAAGGCTCTGAGCTACTGGTCTCAATCTAGAAAGGATTTTCAGAAGGATTGATATAGCGGGGATTAAGTTTTCATGTTTACTATTCGCTTCACACAACTTCATGGTGGATTCATGATAACGCTACACGCGTCGTTCGGGGTCAAAGGAACTTCCTTTTCTTCGAGCAAGTTTTATAACACCCTAGGCAGTGAACCTAATCGTTTTAGTGTAGTATTAGGGTAAGCCACGGGTATTGATATCGTTCTCTAGGCGAATAGGAATGCTAGTGAGAAGTTACTACGCTAAGGTTGGGGTTGAGGAAGATTATTTTTTTATCTTTTTATGTTTTTTAGGAAATAGAAAGGTACGAATCTCAGGGTTTGGATTTGGGGGTTGGTATTTCTACCGATTACTCCACTTGTCTACTTATCTAATCTAAGGTGTATGTAGTATATGTCTAATTATTGTGTGCTCGTATGATGGTTTAAAGATGCGTTTACTTAGGTTTTATTACTCCTTAATTATCTCCTATTGATGGTTGAATTGTCACGTCCTTATTCTTAATTGCATTGTGTGTCTAAAGTCGTAGGGTATGCGTTTGTCCCTAACTCTTTGAGACTACCAAAGGGTCTCGTCTACAAAATCTCTAGGAATTATAGACTCTAACTCTAAGGTACTCTTTGGATGGTTTAGCCTACAACTACTCTAGGCGTTATAGTCTAAGGTTCACAAAGATTAATCAAGCATTAACTACACAACGAATGACCTATCGCATTACTAGATCATTACCAATTAAGATAAGAGACAACCAATCAATATTCAATAATTAAGTTTCATATTCCCTAAGCAAACACACAAATAAATTAGCCGGACATGGAGAACATGCAAGCATACACACAAGTAATTGAAGACATAATTGAATTAATGAAGTAAAACACTTATCTTGATATAAGATAGGGTTTGGAACCCTAAAATACTGTACAAGACACTCTTAGGTTTTTACTCCAAAAGACTACACCCTCGAAACTAAAAATTGATTCTATATATAAGATTACAATCACGGCGCACCTTATGATTGTGACGCCGCCGGTCGCCATCATTAGGGTTTCGTCTTGGCCACGTTAGTCTTGCGACGGCGTCACCTTATGCTTGTGACGTCGTCCCCTTGAGTCTCTCGGACGCTTGATCAAATCTATGTCGTTTGAGTTGCGACGACCTACTCTTTTAAAGCCTGACACCGTCACTTGAAAAATAAGCAATTTGGCTACAACCATCACAAAGTGATGCGACGCGGCCACAGATAACACCGACGCCGCCCCTTTATTTCAAAGCTGAGTGTCTCGATTCTTGACTTTGGCCATTTTCTTCAGATATCCGCCTTTTCGTCCAAATAAGTGCCATTCCAGCAATTTGCCTTCAAGAGACCTAAAAAGTGAAAAAGGAACGATATTAAGTAATAACGGATACAAAAGTGATCAAATAAGAGCTTAAACGACCCCTCCAAAAGGTACATTTTAAAACCTTATCAAATATCCCTACACTTGGTATTTGCTTGTCCTCAAGCAAATGTGCTTTTAGCTAATTAATTTATAAGTTAGGGGTAATGAAGCATTGGTTTAAAACAATCCACAACACATATAAGCCCCGCAAAAGTCATAACAAGCATGGAAATTATATACTAGCACCTCACATGGGGTGTTTGGATACTCACATCTCTCGGGTGTATATGAAATATAACAAGTTGGAAATGGAACATAAACACTCATTAACCGGTCCTAGTACATAGATTACCATAGGCTTGAGACTAGATCAAACCTCCATCGCTTTGGCGTAAGCACCTAGGAAAGACTATCAAAGAGGTCTTTTAAAGGGTTGTAATGTTAGGCTTACGGTAGGGAAACAAAGGGTTTGGTGGGATAGGCTATTTAGTGGTGGCAAGTCAAAAATCTCTATGTTAAAAGCATACGAAAAATGGCGTTGCTAAGCCAATACTCGACACTCTAAACTCTAGATAACTGAAACACACAAACATAAATTTAAAGGATAAATGTAGGATGGTAGCCCGTATGTTTTTTTTTTCTTTTCTCTTTATCTATTTTTTTTTCGATTTTTTTTTCATACACTTTTACTCTACCATCCTCTACGGTAACATCAAAATGATAGGGATTTATAGGCACATCCCTACACTTGAGTTTTTATTACTCTAATACTAATTTAACCCGAATTGAAAAGATCAAAACACTTGGAGTACATTATTATGCAAACAAAGGGAATTTGAATTTAACGTTCCCTTCCCGTCATTTCATAAACTTTAACTTTTCCCATGAGTCCCAATCGTCCCAAAACTGTATACAAAGGATATGACTCGACTTAGCAACTCATGCAAGCAACTAAATAGTTGAACTAAGGGTTTAGGGTGATAACAATAATGCACTAAAAGTGAGTGCATACAAGGTAGGCTAAGGTGATATGGGTGTACATTTAGGTGGTGTGTAAACAATGCTCTTCATTGATATTCGGAAAACCTAAAATCAAGAGAACCGCGAAAGGATAGGCTTAGAGGGTTAACTAGGGTATCGTGTACTAAAAGTGAGTACAACGCAAGGGTGTGGGGGAATTACTCAACCGAGGTGGAAGAAGTCATTATATTACATGTATCAAACAAGGGTTATCCTAATGCCTCTTATCATTTAGTTATTCCTAACTACACAAGTGTTGTCTTACTAGCGATCTCGGGATGCATCACAAAACAAGTTCTAGAATCTATTATACTACCGGTTCACACTCTAAGCATTAAAGATGAATGCTTCAATTCCTACTAATCTAAGGGCGATCATCACATTTTGGGTGGAATTTAGGTGGTAAAGGGTTTTTGTGCTAGTCATGCAACTTCCTATCCGTGAGACGCTTTATTAAGACCAATGGCCCACTCCTATATGTCATGAAAAATTAAAAATTTGGTGCCAAAATTACCCTAACCGACATTTTCTCATGGTTTATTACACAAATACAATTGGACAAAGCAAATAATCAAGGATAAACATAGTTTCAAAGTTCCCGTTTTATTTTCCCTCCCTACACTTAAACTGAACATTGTCCCCAATATTCCCCGAAAGTATCAAAGTTATGATAATAGAAGGTAATTAAAAACGAAAGAAACTAATACTCCCCTGATTAGCTCGGTAGGATCCGTGTGAAGTAGTGGTTAAATCTTTCTTCAAGAAGAATGTATGCGTGAAAAGCTCCTTCCAATCCTATGTATCTTCTTCTTAGTAAATTAAACCTGCACACTTGAAGAAAACAAACGAAACCTTCAAGCGAAAATTGGCGTAATAATATATGTAAGACTCTATTAAACTAGGATATAATGCTTGTGGAATAAATGTTTACGAATTTCTCGAAAATTAAGACCTCGGAAATTCCAAAATTTATCAAGTAGCTCTAAAAACGAGAAAAAGTAATTGTTGTTTTTACTCCTTCCCCGACGCCGTTATGATCCTCGACCATCAGTTATCCTCGACAAAAACTGGTCTGCGATTTTCTCGAAAAAATTCGAAAATTTACATCTTTAGAATCGGAAAATTTTCGCAAAACATCCATTATGACTCGATACAAGCATTTGACTCGAACAAACACACATATATACCTTTTAATTAATTGAAATATCATGTTTACGTTTCTTTGAAAACGTGTGTAATCCTCCCTACACTTATCCTTTATGTAAAATACCTTTATATGCAATTAAGACGAGGTTAAAAACAAAATAAAGCATTTTTACAAATTTAAACATGAGAATAAGCAATCAATAAAAGAGATATGACACTAACAAGTATGGGTTGCCTCCCACGAAGCGCTTTTCTTTATTTAAGAGTCTTGTAGCTAGACTCGTAGTGCGTGCTCACGTGACTTCAACCGTCACACCTCTTCCCTATGAGTCTCCTATTGGGGTTCCATGTTGTAAAAGTGCCCTATAGTGCACCTTTCTAAGAGGTCGCCCTCTCCCCAATTGGTCCTATATTCCGGTCCTAAGTTCAAGCAATCCTTATAGAAACCTAGAATCTTGGCCATAACATAATCTACCCCCTTCTCCTTATCTTCCTCATTCCTATAGTAGACCGATAGTTTAAGTTCCTTTTCATCATTGGAGAGTGATGAAAACTTCTCAATCTTAAACGGCATTTGGTAAGCTACATCATCGGTCTCATCCTTGAATCGCACTGTTCCTAATGAAGGATCATAAGTCATCCCGGTGTTTTCTATGAAAGGTTTCCTAGAATAACATGGGACAAGCTAGATCTACCGTATTACTAATATCATTTACCACTATGAAATCCATAGGAAACATGAAACTACCTACATGGACGGGCAATCCTTTAACTCTACCAAGAAAATTGCAACTCTCCCTAGGATTATCGGGTCTTGCCTAGTTGGGATAGGTTTCTTCATTACCCAATTGTAGTTGGTGCTAGTCATTATATTGATTGGGGACTTGCGATCAATGTAGGCCTTTGCCACGAAAGGTGTCCTATGCAACATGGTATGTTAAGATTCCAAGGGTTCCCAAACTTGATCCTAGGGCTTTTCCTAACGTACATGTGACGAGTAGGCACGCACTAAGTGAGGGTGGCGAGATAGCTCTTCTTCCGTAGGAAACTTATTGAAATAGTCATTGTATACTTCATTTACTTCCTTGGTTGTTTCATTCGTCGGTGTTTCCTTAACCTCAAGTGTCATCTCATGGTTCGCCTCATTTGTTTTATTAGGTTTCACTAAGGCGATGGTATTGACGAATTGAACGTGCTTAGCTAACTTACTTGGGTCTTTAATCTCTACACCGGAAGGTTCGGGAGTTGAGATAGAATTAACCTTCCTATCACTATTAGTCATGGCTTTCAAGAGGTTATCTATCTTCCTTTCCATATCGGCTTGTTGTTGGTTAAAACGATCCGAGAGCTTAGCAATTTGAGCTTCTTGGGATGCGACTAGGTGTTGCAACATCCCCTCAATGCTTTGTTGGGTAGGGCCATGAGTTGGGGGCCATGAGAAATCATTGGAAGTGAATTCTTTGGTTTGTCCCCAATAGAAGTCGGGCTTGTTCTTCCATACTTCTCGGGCGTCATTAAAAGTCCTAGGTCCGGTTGTTAGAATCTTCCTCCGTTCCATTAATACGCAGGACGCGAGTCAACGGCAAGCATGTTCGGGAATCGAGTGCAAGTGCGCGTGTTATGAGGATCACTACACGGCTCACACGAGGAAGAAACTTTGTTCACTTGGCGTGAAGACTTAGGATTTTCGTAGGAACTCATTAGGAATTTAACATGATCTTCAAGTTCGAGCATCCTACGGTCGGAAGGTTGTGAGTCAATGGGAGGAAAGGAGATTGCCTTAACGGTTTTGGGTAACTCACGGGGGTCATTCCAACTTTCGTTGTCATAGAGAGTAAGGTCCTCTATTATACCCCACGATTCTTCCACGGTGAGATCACTAAGTTTTCCACCGGCCGCTTGGTCAATGGATCGCTTGGTTGGGAAGTTGACATGATCATAGAAAAGTTGGACTTGGAGCCAAAGATCAATGCCGTGATGTGGGACTTTATGAAGTATGTCCTTGAATCGAGTCCATTAGAGAGAGATTCACCTGACATTGTTGGAACATCAAGATATCATTCCTAAGCTTAGTGGTTCTCCCTGCTGGGAAAAATTGAGCAAGGAAGCGAGAGGTGAGATCATCCCAACTTGAGATGGAGCTTGGCGAAGTCGCCAAGCCAATTACTAGCTTGGTCCCGTAGAGAGAATTGGAAGACGCATGCGCGGGTCTCCCGAGTAGTAGCATCAAGGTCGATGGAATCGACAATTTTAAGGAAATCCTTAAGATGCTGATTAGGATCTTCGGAACGAAGTCCATGGAATGCACATCCGTTTTGCACCAACCGGATGGTGTCGGATCGCAGGGCCGTAGTTTGGGCTTGGTAGGGAAGCTCAATGGTGTTCCTATAGCCTAGGTGGCTTGGTCTCGAGTATTTACCAAGAGTACGGGATCTTGGAGGGTCATTTGGTGGTAGGTTGATGAATGATGGTGGGTTATCACCTTCCATGATGAAAAGTGATGGGGTTACGAACAAAGGTCACGAAGAAGGGGGATAGACTACGAGAAAGCTAAAAATTAGAAAAATTCACTTGATAGGAATCAAGAAAAGAAACCTAAACGAGGTGGACTACTAACTAGCTATTCTATTCCCTCGCCAGCCCAAAACTTGATAACGCTACACGCGTCGTTCGGGGTCAAAGGAACTTCCTTTTCTTCGAGCAAGTTTTATAACACCCTAGGCAGTGAACCTAATCATTGTAGTGTTGTATTAGGGTAAGCAAGCGGGTGATGATATGCTTCTAGGGGGAATAGGAATGCTAGAAGTAAGTTACTTGTTGGGTTGAGGAAGATTATTTTTATCTTTTATGTTTTAGGAAATAGAAAGGTACTAATCTCGGGTTTGGATTGGGGTTGGTATTTCTACCGATTACTCTACTTGTCTACTTATCTAATCTAAGTGTATGTAGTCTATGTCTAATTATTGTGTGCTCGTATGATGGTTTAAAGATGTTTACTTAGGTTTTATTACTCCTTAATTAT
Organism: Chrysanthemum makinoi; assembly: GCA_910596185.1. NCBI lineage: Eukaryota > Viridiplantae > Streptophyta > Magnoliopsida > Asterales > Asteraceae > Chrysanthemum > Chrysanthemum makinoi. The sequence goes on along the minus strand of OU343224.1, from coordinate 107,264,136 downwards.
CTCCTATTGATGGTTGAATTGTCACGTCCTTATACTTAATTGCTTGGTGTTCTAAAGTCGTAGGGTATGCTTGTCCCTAACTCTTTGAAACTACCAAAGGGTCTCGCTACAAAAATCTCTAGGAATTATAGACTCTAACTCTAAGGTACTCTTTGGATGGTTTAGCCTACAACTACTCTAGGCGTTATAGTCTATGGTTCAAAAAGATTAATCAAGCATTAACTACACAATGAATGACCTATCGCATTACTAGATCATTAACAATTAAGATAAGAGACAACCAATCAATATTCAATAATTAAGTTTCATATTCCCTAAGCAAACACACAAATAAATTAGCCGGACATGGAGAACATGAAAGCATACACACAAGTAATTGAAGACATAATTGAATTAATGAAGTAAAACACATATCTTGATGTAAGATAGGGTTTGGAACCCTAAAATACTGTACAAGACAGCCTTGGTTAGGTTTAGGTTTTTACTCCAAAATACTACACCCTGAAAACTAAAAAAATCGGATTCTATATATAAGATTACAATCTCGACGGCGTCACCTTATGAATTGTGACGCCGTCGGGTTGCCGTCATTAGGGTTTCGTCTTGGCCACGTTAGTCTTGCGACGAGATCACCTTATGCTTGTGACGTCGTCCCCTTGAGTCTCGACGCTCGGATCAAATCTAGGCCATCTGAAAGGCGACACCTACTTTTAAAGCCTCGACACCGTCACTTGAAAATAACAATTTGGCTACAACCGTCAAAGTGATGACGGCGTCACAGATAACACCCGACCGCCCCTTTGTATTTCAGCTTGAGTGTCTCGATTCTTGACTTTGGCCATTTTCGTGATATCCGCGCTTTTCGTCCGAATAAGTGTCATTCCAGCAATTTGCCTTCAAGAGACCTAAAAAGTGAAAAGGAACGATATTAAGTAATAACGGATACAAAAGTGATCAAATAAGGGCTTAAACGACCCCTCAAAAAGGTACATTTTAAAACCTTATCAATTCGTAAGCTTAATTCTAGGTTATCTCGGAGGGTTCAAGAGATTTACGTTGTCTATGTCTCCTAATGGTTTGTGAGCAACTTACATATCCATCTCAACTTAAAACGTTTTCCTTGGTAGTTTCTTAAATTGGTTAAGGGGTGGTAGGTTGGGTATTTTCATTTCTACCCAACAATCGGGATCGGCACTTACGACCATAGAGGATCTCTTACGGTGCCTTTGAGGTACTAAAGCGATATGTTTGGTTATAGGAGAAGTTGGCCAATGGAAGGTGTCTGTCCCAACCGTTTTCAGACTAGAGGGATGCCTATAAGAGAGTTTGGCCAACGAGAGGTGTCTATCCCAACCGTTGCCAAACTTGATAGACAAGCGATGTGTTCTACTAAGGCTCGAATGGTTTCTTTACTTCAACCATCAGCCTGGAGATGATACACTGTAAGCATATCCAGATCTGTTCTCTCGGCTCTAGAAAGTGGTAGATGAAAATGGGTGTGTGGTTATTGCCACAATCCGGAAAGGATAGAAATCAACATTTCCTAAAGCACATGGTTTCCTTCCGTGGGGAAGTCTATTTTTGTGACTCAGGTTTTCCGATCGCAATTCTTCCTTAAAGTGTATCAGAGAGTGTTGAAGGTTGAGAAAGAAGAATCAGGTGTGCACTAACATGATGAATCTCAGATAGAGGAAATTGACCAAGGGAGGATTCCTTTTTCTTTTAACTAGAGTTCCATAGTGGAAAAGTAAGGAGCTAGAGTTCGAAAGTGAGGATTAGCTCATTGGAGCGAAGCCACTCTACTAGAGAGAGAGAGAGAGGAATGAGTACACTCTCACCTCCTTAAAAGAAGATTGAGGGATTATCTAGAACTACAAAAACTATATGAGGAGAGGCGAGCAGGGTCGTCCATACTTTCTATCTTGTTGAATAGCGGGACGTGAACAGGTTAGGTAGGACTTCCAGCAACTACTCAGGTAAGGGTGCGGAATTCTACTTCCAAGGTCTCATCTACGGTGTAGCTTATCGTTCGGTTAAGAGGACCGAAAGGATAATATGTGGTTCTCGAAGGATGAGAGAAGGATTAGGTGGTTGTCCCAAGGAACGCGGTTCAGGTTACTCCTTAGGATTTCAAGATTTCTGCTGAGCACGGGATCTCTACTGGATGAGAAGTCTAGGAAGTTCAGAGTATGTCTCTATTAGAAAGTGTTGAATGCTACCAGCAATCGGTCGGAAGACTTAGCATGATATCTAGGTTAGAGATGAAAAGTACGACTCCTAAAAGAGAGTATTAGTTACTAACGGCAGTCAGTCGATTGACTAATTGGTGCACTTAATACTTAACGCAGAAAGGTTCAATATTCAACTCCAAAGTCCAAATTCCCAAAAGAAGTTTGACTATCGATCAATATCAATTCAACTCCTAAATACGGGTGAGGGTTAATGGCTCTAAGTTGGTTTACTAAAGAATTTCCCATCGATGGGGTGTAAGGTACAACATCGATAGGACAGTGCAGGTAGTACCACAACCGGTATGGCGACGAAGCATATTGTTGATAAAATAATGTCTACAGGATAACCTCGGTGAATAACTTCACTAAAACAGGTGATCGTTATCGATAGGGGTACCTAAATAGAGGATAAGGTACGACATCAACAGCATGTAAGGTACTACCTTAACTGAAAGCTGTTGGCGAAGCAACGTCGACCAAAACATTAACGGTTTAGGAAATGAACAACGTTGACTAGATGACGTCGTTTAAATCAACATCGAGTGAATGGCAAGGTTTCTAAAATTTTAATAACAATTGGTTCAAGACTAGGCTTGAGATGTAAGTGTTGGTAACAGGGTTACCAACGAAATGAGGCTAAATGACAAATCCAACGGGATTACTAGTGAAACGATGCGAAATGATAATTCCAACAAGATTACTAACGGAATGCGGCGGAATGATAATTCCAATACGGTTACTATTGCAATGCGACCAAATGACGTTTCGAAATCGAATACCGATTCGAGGTCGAATGATGATTTTAACAAGGTTATCAACGAAACGGAGCTGAATAATAATTCGAGGCCAAATGATGATTCAAAGTCAAATGATGAGTTAAAACTCAGAACGAGATAAAAAACACAAAATCGAAAACCCAAAAATCAAAATCAAAACCAAATTCAAAATAGCCAAGACCAAATCCAAAACAGCCCAAAACAACTTCAAACGCTCTAGTAAGATCGACAAGGCTTATGATGTTAAGCAACTCGGATATAGATGGTGCAAATCGGGTCTAACCCGACTTACGACGAACTACACTCAACGGAGATAAACAAGAATTTCATATAAATGGAAACTCATAGTGGTGTCAGAGACACTACGGTTCGAGAGGTGTTGCGATGCTAGTGTATCGTGTGTGAGTGCAGGCTTTCGTGATGTTTGGTGAGTGTGAGTGTGAGTGTGCGAGTCCACCTAAAGCTCATCATTCTTAAAACCAATCTCTAACCTGAACATAATTATGTTATAACTACTCCCAAAATTTGCAAAATTCACATCTGAGACAGAAATAGGTGATAAGTCCATGTCCTGCGGTCTCTGGCTGAATAAAGGTGATCCGTCTATATTCATAAGAGGTCCAATGAATTTTTATAAAGCAAGGCACAACCAATTATTATAACCAATTCTTAATATATATTCCCAACTTTAATGTTATCCACCCCAAATGTATTCATTTTCTTATCTCAAAAATATCTCGTTGCACCATTTTGTTACTAGTGTTAGGTATCATCGTGTGTGTGTGGTATCGACTCGACAAGACACCATGAATGCACTCAAATACCCACAATGCGACTCATAATGACACAATGAGACGTCTAAATGATAAAATTTATGGTTTAATAAGTTTCGGAATAAATAGTTAGATCTTATCGAATTTGTCAACTTGATAAACTCAACCATTTATTAATGTCGCTATTATCCCAAACCGCCATATATCCTAACGAGTCATAAGGATAATTCACCCATTAGTAACGTTATTCCACGTACATAGCGGGCGCTTATTAGATTCGTCAAACTAATAAGTCCGTTATCCACGTGGATTGATGTTATTAATGTTAGGTCATCCGTAACCCATGCACAACACATAAATGGTATTAAATACTCATAAATGACACCTTTCGATAAACCTGCCCTCGAAACATTTAATGACTCATTTATTACAAAACATTTCTAATTTTATATGTTGGTTCCATTTTTTTTTAAAATGTCGAATAACAAGGCGAGCCTTGTTATCGAGTGTTTAGTACAAAACCATTTATCATCTATATTCTCTAATATTATTTACTAGTTTATATATATATATATATATATAATATGAATATATATATATATATATAATATATATATATGCATATATATATATATATATATATATATTATATACATATCATATATATATATATATATATATATATATGATATATATATATATATATATATATACCCATTAAAATGCAAAGTTTCTTATCCCGAAAAAAAGGCATGGATGACATGTGTTTTTTTTGCCAATCACCATTCATTTGACATTGTCACCCCCAAAGCAAATTTTTTTTTGGGCCAAAAAATAATTCCCGCCAAAATTTATTACTGCATCACAGTTATAAAAATACTGCATCACAATCATATTTATGATGCAGTAATTTATAACCTTAATGCATCACAGTTATAAAAATACTACATCACAATCATAATTGTGATGCAGTAATTTATAACCTTAATGCACTAAAATCATGATTAGGATGCAGTAAATTTATAACCGGTGATGAACTTATAACCTTAATGCACTAATAAGTTTTGTTCATCTTATTATAAGTTACTGCATCAGTGTTATTAAGTTCGCATCAACTATGATGCACTAAAATCAAGGTTATAACCTTAAATGCACTAAAATCATGATTGTGAGGCAGTAACTTTATAACTGATGCAAGAATTTATAACCTTAATGCACTGAATCATATTTATGCGGAAGTAACTTATAACCTTAATGCACTAATAAGTTTTGGTGCATCTTTATTATAAGTTACTGCATCATAGTTAATAATTAAGTGCATCAACTATGATGCACTAAAATCAAGGTTATAACATTAATGCACTAAAATCATGATTGTGATGTAGTAACTTTATAACTGTGGATGCGAATTTATAACCTAATGCACTAAAATCATGATTGTGATGCAGAAAAAATTTGCGGGAAAATTTTGCCCAAAAAAAATTTTTTTGGCGGAATTTTTTTTCCGGTGGGGGGGTGGGGTTGGGGTGGGGGTATGGTGATGTGGCATGATGATGTGGCAAAGGACACATGTCACCCAGCTTTCTCATTTTTTCATTATAAGAAACTTTTCATAATAACCCAAATATATATATATATATATATATATATATATATATATATATATATATATATATATATATATATATACGTTTTTCAATATAAGTTTTCAAGTCATTATTCGTTTCGAGTTCACAAGTCCGAGTCATGACTCTCGGATTTTACACATCATATTACCAATAATAAAAGACCATGTTACGGCGTTGTCGGGGTCAGTCGAGACTAAAAAGTCACGATAACACCGACGTAGAGCAAAGTTGACATACATATTATTAAGTTCAAAATAAACAATTTCACAACTTCCAATTAATCCTCCAAACAACCTCATATAAATCTCGCCATCCAAACACACTACCAAACGACTCTTTCAATTCCCAAACATAACCGATTAACGAGTATCAATTCTAATGTTTGTTAATAACTTACCAATTACCAAAACCACTAGAATTAATTTGTTATCCAATAAAGGGTATTAATTAATATATCGTCCAAACCCAAATAACCGTTACGTACCAACGATTCACCGTTAACCAAATAATTATATGTTAGTCCAATTTATTATCCGAAAACACTTACTGGTTTCACATATTATTATAACACTAGCAGACATGAATTCATTATTAATAATCAAAACCGACTACCACTTGTTTGACAAAACTTAAGAACAAAACAACGGTTTACCGAAAGTCTTGACCCAAAATTGTGGCACGAGATTATGCACCCTTTGACATCATCAAAACCATTATAACCCATCATCTAGTTATGACCAAAAACACATAAACATGATACCAACACACCAGTTTACATGTTTTATTAGTTTTAACGCGTTTTAGACTCGTGTTCATCAAAACTTAACTATGGAACTGACGTTCACGAGACAAAAGGTCTCGTTCGTGACTCCCTGACTTAGTTATAATAGCACCATTTCCTCTACATTCCCAAATCGTTCCCACGGCTACTACTAATGTGCAAGTTCTAAATCGAGTGGTGAGACTACGCAAGGAAATTGCGTAACTCTGATACTTTGAGAGTATCCGTATTATTGATTAGTAATTTTGAAGTATTTGTTATCACAGTTTGTGTTCGTTTGTTTACTTTCATCTTCTAAGTATATTCAAGTAGATTCCTTATATTTGTGTGTATTCGTACAAAGTTTTCTCTTTGTTGTTTTGGAACTATCCAGGGAAACTACTTAATAGAAGCTAAGTGTTATAGATCCAAGGTTTGGGACTTCACACTCTGTGAAAGGTATAGTGCATGCGTAAGCATGAGGACATGCTTTCGGAAGTGTGTTAATGAGGACATGCTTATAGTATGCGTATAAGCATATGGAAATGCTTATGGGGCGTGCGTAAGCATGAGAACATGCTTACTGTGTATGTATAAGCATGTGGAATGCTTATAGTGAAATACTAAGATAGGCATACTTAAATCGTCTATTAGCAGGATATACACTCAACAAGTGTCAAATCAAACCATTCATCAAATAAGCCAATAAAATCTCATCAATTATCTCATCAATTATCTAATCAATCAATTGCGTCTAATGTGTTCCAGTCGGCTACATCCTTAAACTAGTCATACGCGAGGCTTCGCCATTTGGCGTGCGCACGTGCGGTCATAGGATTAAGTTTTCGAAAAAGTGGTTATAGTCTAGGTTTTGAAAATACCAAGTTCTCTATAACCTTGGCTCGATACCACCACAGAACACCCGAAAATATGGTCCAAATGAAGCATACGAACGAACTTTGGTGTTACTATCATGGTATCACAACATAAGGTACAAAGAATAGTTTTTATCCCATTTATTTAGAATAAGATTCATTAATTGAAAAACATAAGTTTACATTAATGAAAGTAGTGTGAAATAGGCCCAAAAGATAACTAAAGCGCCCCGTTTATTCATCGAGTCGCCTATGACCATGCCCCTGCCAAGCGCCTTCCAATAGTGAGCTATCGCTTAAACCCGAGAACACATGCTAAAAAGGCTCTTACGCGGTGAGTTCATATAATTTAGTTACAAAATGTAGTAGCGACCCGATAGAGTTTAATTGCTTACATCTTACCGCATATCTAATAACCACTCCAACCATCAATCAATCAATTCATAATCAGCCAATCCAATAATAATCCAATCCAACTCAATAATCAATCCATCAATAATAATCAATCAATCAAATCCATCAATAATCAACCCAATCAATAATCAATCCAATCAATAATCAACCCAATCAATAATCATCAATACGTGTGAGATCTCAATGCACCCGGCAACTCTAGCCAGCCATCAGAAAAGGCCTAGAACACAAGCTACCCTAGACTAGGTCGGTCCTCTCTTAGCTAGGCATCACGTTATAGCATAGTGATGCTACCCTAGTCTAAGTCAACAAATGTCGCATGTCTAACCTTTCCTAGTCAACACATTAGCAATTCAAAATAATAGTGGCAGGTCCAAGGAATAGTTTGCACTCACATAAACACGTAAGATATCGATCCACAAATCAAATATACCGAAAAACAGTCATTCTCAGATCATATTCACATATTCAATTATGGTTTGTTAAAAGCAGCATGTATTCTCCCCAAAAATAGTTATGAAATCCTTTGAAAAGAGGGGCTATGAAACTCACCTTAGCCACAGCAATGCACTATTCACTATTGACATGACTGACATCTAAAGCTAATCTTTACGGCATCCAAAAGAATGTACAACGAGTACGATAGAATAAAGTTGACGAAACCTAATGCGTATACGATTGTCTTAAAATACAGCTCATATAATAAAGAAGCCAATAGAAAGTAATGTGTCGTAGTTTTCGTGTATTATTAATGTCGTTACTTTCAAATGTATGAATCTCGGGGTTTGGATTTGGGGGTTGGTATTTCTACCGATTACTCTACTTGTCTAATTATCTAATCTAAGGTGTATGTAGTCTATGTCTAATTATTGTGTGCTCGTATTATGGTTTAAAGATGTGTTTACTTAGGTTTACTCCCTTAATATCCCTATTGATGGTTGAATTGTCACGTCCTTATTCTTAATCGCGTTGTGTGTCTAAAGTCGTAGGGTATGCGTTTGTCCCTAACTCTTTGAAACTACTAAAGGGTCTCGCTACAAAATCTCTAGGAATTATAGACTCTAACTCTAAGGTACTCTTTGGATGGTTTAGCCTACAACTACTCTAAGCGTTATAGTCTAAGGTTCACAAAGATTTAATCAAGCATTAACTACACAATGAATGACCTATTGCATTACTAGATCATTAACAATTAAGATAAGAGACAACCAATCAATATTCAATAATTAATTTTCATATTCCCTAAGCAAACACACAAATAAATTAGCCGAACATGGAGAACATACAAGCATACACACAAATAATTGAAGACATAATTGAATTAATGAAGTAAAACACTTATCTTGATGTAAGATAGGGTATGGAACCCTAAAATACCGTATAAGACGTTTGGTTCGGTTTAGGTTTTACTCCAAAAGACTACACTCAAAACTAAAAAATTTGGATTCTATATATAAGATTACAATCGCGATCGGCCACCTTATGAATTGTGACGCCGTCGGGTCGCCGTCATTGGTTTCGCTTGGCACACGTTAGTCTTGCGACGGCGTTATTCTTATGCTTGTGACGCCGTCCCTTCATCCTCGACGCCTCGGATCAAATCTAGGCCGTCTGAGTTGCGACGACCTACTCTTTTAAAGCGACACCGCTACTGAAATAAGCAATTTGGCCTCGAGCCGTCACAAAAGTGATGCGACGCGTCAGATAACACCGACGCCGCCCCTTGTATTTCAGCAGCTTGAGTGTCTCGATTCTTGACTTTGGCCATTTTCTTCGTATATCCGTGCCTTTTCGTCCAAATAAGTGCCATTCCAGCAATTTGCCTTCAAGAGACCTAAAAAGTGAAAAGGAACGATAATAAGTAATAACGGATACAAAAGTGATCAAATAAGGGCTTAAACGACCCCTCAAAAAGGTACATTTTAAAACCTTATCCAATATCCCTACACTTGGTATTTGCTTGTCCTCAATCAAATGTGCTTTTAGCCAATTAATTTATAAGTTAGGGGTCATGAAGCATTGGTTTAAAACAATCCACAACACATATAAGCCCCAAAAAAGTCATAACAACAAGCGGAAATTACATACTAGCACCTCACATGGGTTTGGATACTCACATCTCTCGGGTGTATATGAAATATAACAAGTTGGAAATGGAAGGTAAACACTCATTAACCGTCCTAGTACATAGATTACCATAGGCTTAAGACTAGATCAAACCTCCATCGCTTTGAAGCACACCTAGGGAAAGACTATCAAAGAGGTCTTTTAAAGGGTTGTAATGTTAGGCTTACAATAGGGAAACAAAGGGTTTGGTGGGATAGGCGATTTAGTGGTTGCAAGTCAAAAATATTTATGTTAAAGCATAAGAATAATGCTACAAGCCAAGACCCGACACTCTAAACTCTAGATAACCTAAAACACACAAACATAAATTTAAAGGATAGATGTAGGTCGGTAGCCCGCTTTTTTTTTCATACACTTTTACTCTACCATCTCCTTACGTAACATCAAAATGATTTATAGGCACATCCCTACACTGAGCTTTTATTACTCTAACACTAATTTGACCCGAATTGAAAAGATCAAAACACTTGGAGTACATTATTACGCAAACAAAGGGAATTTGAATTTAACGTTCCCTTCCCGTCATTTCATAAACTTTAACTTTTCCCATGAGTCCCAATCGTCCCAAAACTGTATACAAAGGATATGACTCGACTTAGCAACTCATGCAAGCAACTAGATAATTGAACTAAGGGTTTAGGGTGATAACAATAATGCACTAAAAGTGAGTGCATACAAGGTAGGCTAAGGCGATTTGGGTGTACATTTGGGGTAAACAATGCTCTTCATTGATATTCCGGAAAACCGAAAATCAATAAACCGCTAAAAGGATAGCTGAGGTTAACTAGGGTATCGTGTACTAAAGATTAGTACAACGAAAGTGTGGGGAATTACTCAACCGATGTGGAAGAAGTAATTATATTACATGTATCAAACAAGGGTTATCCTAATGCCCTTATCATTTAGTTATTCCTAACTACACAAGTGTAGTCTTACTAGCGATCTCGGAATGCATCACAAAACAAGTTCTAGAATCTATTATACTACCGATTCACACTCTAAGCATTAAAGATGAATGCTTTAATTCCTACTAATCTAAGGGCGATCCTCACATTTTGGGTGGAATTTAGGTGGTAAAGGGTTTTTGTGCTAGTCATGCAACTCCTATCCATGAGACGCTTTATTAAGACTAATGGCCCACTCCTATATGTCATGAAAAATTAAAATTTGGTGCCAAAATTACCCTAACCGACATTTTCTCATGGTTTATTACACAAACGTAATTGGACAAAGCAAATAATCAAGGATAAGCATAGTTCAAAGTTCTCATTTTATTTTCCCTCCCTATCTTAAACTGAAACATTGTCCCCAATGTTCCCCGAAAGTATCAAAGTTATAATAATGGAAGGTATTAAAACGAAAAGAAACTAATACTCCCTGATTAGTCTCAGAGGATCCGTGTGAAGTAGTGGTTAAATCTTTCTTCAAGAAGAATGTATGCATGAAAAGCTCATTCCAATCTTATGTATCTTCTTCTTAGTAAATTAAACCTCCACACTTGAAGAAAACAAACGAAACCTTCGCGTAAAATCGGCGGTAATAATATATATAAGACTCTATTAAACTAGGATATAATGCTTGTGGAATGGATGTTTACAGAATTTCTAGAAAATTAAGACCAGGAACATTCCAAAAATTTATCAAGAGCTCGAAAACGAGAAAAAAGTAATCTGTTGTTTCTTCCCGACCAGCAGTCATGCGATCCCGACGCCATCGTGTTATCCAGACAAAAACCGGTCTGTGATTTTGGAAAATTCGAAAATTTTACATCTTTAGAATCTGGAAAAACTGCAAACATCCATTATGACTGATACAAGCATTTGACTCGAACAAACACACATATATATCTTTTAATTAATAGTTATTCTCATGTTTACGTTTCTTTTGAAAACGCTGTAATCCTCCCACACTTATCCTTTATGTAAAATACCTTTATATGCAATTAAGACGAGGTTAAAAACAAAATAAAGCATTTTTACACATTTAAACATGAGAATAAGCAATCAATAAAAGATATATGACACTAACAAGCAAACAATTAAGTCATGGGCTCCCCATGAAGCTTTCTTTATTTATGAGTCTTGTAGCTAGACTCGTAGTCGTCTCACGCGGACTTCATTATCACACCTTCTTCCTTCGCTTTCCCTTCGTCAAAAGCGTGACGTTGTATGCTTACCGTGGATTCCTTGCCAACGTCGTCTATTATGGTGATGGTTTTATCCTCTAGATTGGTTTCCTTTATCAAAAAGGCCCAAACCATCTTGGTTTGTTTCTACCTTGGAATGCCCATATCCATGATTTGTATAGAAGTACTTTTTCTCCCTTTAGAAATTCCTTAGGGTTCCTTTGTGCCTTTGGTATCGAGGTGGGATTATTTCCTAACTTCTTATCAGGCTTCCACAATGTTGCATGCAATCCTTGAACCATAAAATTTCTAAGCCTTTTTTCCCAATCATTCATTTTCTTCTTAACTATATTGCTTGGACTTGTGGACTTTCACCCGTAATCTCCCATGATCTTAAGAGGATATCTTGGAACGATGGGTATCCTAGCTTACCCTTTTCCGCTTTTAAGTATCATGATGCCCTCTCCGCATTTGATGGTTGCCGGCGGTGGCCAAATGGTGTCCCAAGAAATGAGTGGCATGTTTCTATCTTCCTCAACATCTATGATCATGAAACCACCGGATAACGATATTAGCCAATTCTATTAAGATATCCACCGCGATTCTATAGGGTAGACGTGATGTGTGATTAGCTAAGGAAAGTCTAAGATCGGTCTTGGCGGCTTTTCCTAGTCAACTTATTATAGATTGATAATGGCATTATGTTCACATCGCACTGACGCCAGCTAAGGCATTTATATTATCAATATCACCTATGCTACGGTATCACGAAGTTTCCTGGTGGTGTCTCGTTTTTTTGTTAATGGTTTTTTAGAATCAACTCATACAGAGGTCCCATGCGTGTACGTCATACCCATCTTCTGTTATTTTTCCTTCAAGGGCTTCCCTAAGAACCTCATTGTACCTAAAGTTGTTTACTTGGTTTGCAATGGTTTTTCTAGAATTTCTCAAAAGCTTTTGGTAATACTCAATGATCTCGCTCATTATTAGGTTCGCACTCCTCCCTCTTGCTTTCCTCGCTTTTCTTCACCTCAACCTTTCCATCCTCAGGTATGGAAATATTAACAAACGTAAGTAGAGTCGACACCGCGTTTCTTTTAGTACTTTTATTCTTTGTTTCCCCATGCCATAAACCTCCTCTCTTCAAATTTGGCTAATCTCTCTCCACGAGCTGCCATGTACTCC